>JACDOX010000110.1:1974322-2299486 GCA_014549065.1 Cardinalis cardinalis | reverse complement strand
GAACCCACATCCTCCTCTGTAGAGATAAGATCCACCCTTACCATGTAGCCAAGCACGTAGTCCCTCTAACATAAGAATGCTAACACCTCCTCCAYCACTACTAACTCCAAAAATATAAGTATGACCTCATCCGACGTAGAGAAGCCCCTGATCTATAAAAACCCCTTGAGTTAACACAATAAACGTCTTTCACCGTCCACCATATTGGTGTCTGCGTGTGTCTGACCCGAGTGACCCCTGGGAGGTTTGGGGCACCGTGCTATGCTTTGATACCAGGTCACTGTGCCTTTCCATGACGGGAAAGCAACAGAAATGGCTTCCTGCTTTTTAAGTGAGGCATCAGTCCTCCTTGAGGGAGTCTTGGCCATCAGTCCTCCTTGCAGGAATCTTGCTGCAACTAACTAGCTGAGACAGCTGAGCGAGGAAGGCATTTAAGTGTTCTTTCTGATCCATTATTCTAAAGTAATTTAAATCAAATTTATCTTCAGGTACACATTAGAGTAGCCATAAAGTTACCTTAAGTTGAAGGAGCTGTCACATCTCAAGGACAAAGAGCATCATCTGTATTTGATTCTTACAGTATCATTTAACTGCCATGAAAGGGTGACGCAGCAATTGATTCTGCATTTGGAAGCACCCTCTTCTAAACAATATTTAGGAACAGAATCTTCATTTCACTTTACCCCAGCGTAGACCAATACAAGGTCAGGACCATTAGAAATTATTTCCAATTGCTTCTTTTCACCGATTAAAAAATACCACAAATATGAAGCAAAATCTGAATCTCATAGAATGTAACCTTCTCTGTTGTAGGTTTTGGTAGCTCCAAGAAACTGTGATCCATTAATTGCAAATATCTAAGTGCTTTTAAAYAAACTACTACAACTGAATGATGCTGACTTTTGAAATTATTAAAAACTGGATCTGGATCTGGAGATGTTTTAATCCTTTCATCATCCCACTGCTTCAGTCATAGCAAGCTGACATGATTTGCTCCAAAATGCCACTCGCTGGTGAGAAAACTTCAGCGGGCCTGCTTCTAAGCTTTGGGGTGATGACAAATAAGCTTTCCAAAACTATTGACAAACATATAGATTATCCATTTGAATTACCTGTATCTTAAAAGCTGTGTCACTAGGAATCAGCTCATCAAATTAATTTCCAGTTGCAAGGTGATGGTTCATTGACAATACCTGGTTAACTACACAGTCTGGTTTTCCGAATGATACAAGGCTTCTCRAGAGAATAAAATAGAGTGTTCTTGAAGAAACGAGCAGAATAAATCACTCAAATGATGCCACGCTTCTCTACTTTTGCATTCCAAGGAATACTGAATTAAGCTTCTATGCTTTCAAAATTGCAGTTTTCACAAAGGCAGTTTGGAATCAGTAAATATCTAAATGCCAGAACTAGCTTATTCAAGTTTCCTTTTGGGTATTCACCTCAATATCATCCACATTATGCATTTAGAAGCGAGCCTGATTGCTGCATTCTGAGCTGTTTCTTTTTTCTGTGTCTTCCCAGAYTTTGCTCTCTGCAATACTAGGAAGATGAAAAGCATTAGTTTYGTTCAATCAGAACTCAGATATCAGCTGATTTTGACCTTAATGTCCCCCTTCATATCTGCAGGCAACTTATTGTAGGGGTAAAAACCTGACAAAGAARCCATGGTTAATCATGACTAATATTCCTCAACTCTTGTATAGATTGCTATCTTACTTTTTCATTACCTGCTACTCATAGGACCAAAGATGGATTATCTTAGTCACAGCAAGACTTTCATTGAACCCACAGTTTCAAGAGACCAAGACAAGAATAAATGGTCTGCAGCTATAGAAATGAGGTTCCAACAGCAAAGGACTTAAAGTTTTTCCTGGCTACTGGATCTTCTGATGTGCAGTATCCCTCTATCGCCCATGGTCTGTCTTACAAATGTTTTCCTCAAACAAAAGAGGCATGATTAATTATTTAATTATTAATTATTTAATTATTTAATTATGATATAAAAGGGGGGTTAATTATTAATTAAYCCCCCTTTTATATCATAAATATTGAGCCCACTGATAAACATATCACCCTTTGACTGGACAAGGAATAAAAAAGAGCCAGTCAAGGATGAGAGCATGGAGAGTATGGGACAAAGCAGGATAGTGGTTGAGCCCAGACTTCCAGTGAGGGAGCTTTAATCTGTCAGACATCTCAGCTGACTTGTGGCAGGTAGCTGACCAAAACTAACTCATCTAACTTGGAAATACTGTATGACTAACAGAAAGTACATTTGTCATTGATTTACACGATGTTTGATTGATTGCTAGCTATTGGAACAATTTGGAACGCTGCCTTTCCTGTGGATATGACTGTAGCCTGTAAATTTATCTTGCCATGGCACTTCCTGTGGGTTCATTCCCCATTGACAGGTTCTTTTTTTCTCTGTCCCTTCAGATTTGTCCCTTCAGATCTTCAAGCCATATAAACTGTTTCTGTTTCTATCATTACGCAAACCTATAAATGTGAGCAGTTCCACTTGGGTGAGAAGTGGTCAAACATTTGAGTTATGTGGGTAGTGTTATGAAATGTGATCTTTGATTATTTAAATAGAAGATTCCCTGGTTCTTTAACTCTGAATGTCTGGGTAACACTGCTTCATGTTAAATTTAATTTAAAAGAGCTTTGGCCATTTTCAAAGCAAAATTAAAGACAATTTTCCTCTTTCCTTTTCCTGAAGCTATTCAGAGAAAAAATTCTGAACTATTACAAATTGCTGATACARTTTAGAATTGTAACTAATATTTATCTTTGAGAAGTTAATGCTCCATAAATGAAAACTAAATATTAATTAGTAGACATCCATTTTTTTGTAGACATCCCTTTTAAAAAAAATAAATTTCCACACGTCTTCAGGACAAATTTTCATTGATTCTCAAAGTATTTTATTAAGGGAAGACATCAATTACAGGGAAAAAAAATAAAAAAGRATAGATAGAAAAATAATATAAGCCTGTTTTGAATGTGCCAAAAAGTAATATTTATATTATTCAGTCCTTAACATTATAGGAGAAAATGAAGCAAAGAATTTTTTTTAAAAGCTTAGGCTATAAGATGGTATGCAAGACATACACACAGGCAAAAAAAAAAATCCACAGTGATGTTATGCTATAGATAAGTTTCTGTTTTGTGCTCTGTTCAGACACATTGAAAAATGTCCCTTTGTATTTGAACATCTTCAGAAAAGGTTGGACTTAGAATTCGGGCTCATTAACAAAAAACAAAAAAACAATAACCAAACAAAAAAAAACCCAAACAAACASCCACAAACAAAACCCACCTAAACCAAACCAGACAAACTCACAACATAAGAGATCTAGAAGCAATATAAGGTTTTCAAGTGGTCGCTATACTTGGTGGCACTATTAGAGAATATTTTCATGCCAATTCTGGAAAACCTTTTTCAAAGGGATCAGCAATGTTTTTGAGTTCAACATCTAGGTCTGTATGAATAAATAGCACCTGAGGATGTCGCTGGGCCCTAGAAGATTTGATCTGTCCTGCAGGAATGCTGCCCAGCACATCAGGGGCCAATGCCAGCTTGGATGTCCAGACATTTCCTGAGTAAGTTTCTCAAGCGCCACCAGGGAGTCTGTCTGCTCCATTGTGCAGGGCTCTATGGTTCACTAGCAGAGGGTCAGGCTACCCAGCCATGCTGCTAAGGATGGACTAGGTTTTTTGAAGGTCTCTATGAAAGTTTGGAGCAAATACTTTCTTGAATATCAAAACACTTTTACAAAGCATTGGTCAAACTGGGTGTTTTGATAAACTGCTGGAACATGTTTCTTTCAACCTAGAGTAAGTTATGGTCTACCAATTTTTATTGTAGACAGAGAATCCTAAGCTGATTTTTTCTGGTAAAAAATGCTTCAATCACCATACTAGAATCAAAAAAATACAGTTTCTCTTTACATTTTTCATGAAGGATGGGTGTATCCTCAGCTGGTGTAGTTCAGCTGGACAAAATGTGTATCTTAGCTGAAATGAAGTTTTTCAGGGGAACTTTCTCTCTCAGCTGGAAGAGAAAATGGATATTGGCCATGGGTTTTCCTGCTGTCAATGATAATGGGGAAACTTGATGGTAGATGACAGGAACAATTTGTTAAGAACTAGAGCTAACTTCTCTCACAGTTTAAAAATATCTATTGGGATTGGTTGCTAGATGAACAGGCTTTTCTGAAGAACAGCTGGAACTGAAAAATCATGGCTCAATAAAGCATGCCAGAGGTGGGGCTAATCTCTTTTTGAGCCTCTGTTAATGAAAGTGGGTGGGGATTGTTTCCCCAGTCTGGAATGGTTTATGGCAATGTGAAATTTCTATGCATACACAGTGAACCCTCCTTCCCCCTTTAAGCCCAAGGTTTCTGCAGGAACATGTGTTATCACATACAATGTGATTGCTAATATGGTGGGAGGTGATATTATGCAACAGTTTGCTGTTATATTCTTGAATATTAGCGAAATACATTGAACCTGTTTGAGAATACTTACTTAGGTTTGAATTGCTTTAAGAAATTTACTATCCTAATAACTAGTATAGTAGAGAAAGGCTGACTTCAAACTTTCCTGAGGGTCAAATTAAGATTTTAAATCTGTTCTTTTCAATAGGAGCCAAAAGGTAGATGCTGGAGTACATTGCATCCCAAACAAGATACAAGCAAGTACCCCAGAATCAACAAGTGTTTTGGTAGTTGTTTGAATCCATCCCATCTATTGCTCATAAAAATTAGTAAATTATAATCAGCTCTCTGGCTTTGTGCTAATATGAACTCAGAACTGCCAAAAGATTACTCTAGCTAAGGGTGGTAGCCTTTAGGAAAAGGGTGGCAACGAACAAATAATAAGCAAAAAAAAGGTCTGAGGTTTCCTAAGTTAGATCTCTTAAATCTTCCCATCAAAATATTAGGGTAATCAGGTAAGGTAGATATTATCTTAAAAGCAGATCACAAATAAAAGAAGCTATTAAGCAATTTCATGAAAAATTTAAGTATCACATTTGTAGGGATCATTGCTATTAGAAATTCAAGTGTATGAATTTTAAATAACCTTTTTCTTTGTGAGAGCTTTTATTTTGATGCAGACACTTTGGAAAGTTTCCTCTTGCAGTAAGCCCAGGACATCTGTAAACATATCTACCTATATATTAAGATGAATTTCTTAAGCAATTCTGATCCCTGCATCATTTTTTATACCCATTTAAACATTTTAAGATAAAACAGGGTTGTGAATACACAGCAGGAAATTGACTGGCTTGCTGAAAGCCAAAGTTTCATTAGGAATTTCAATAACGATTTTGGGAACAGTATCAGGATTTTATCCAGTCTTATAATGTACTTTAGCATTCTTTAAAGTAGGGACTGAGTTGTAAATTTCCAGTTTTCCTGGTAAGCTCCCTACCTACCAACATTTCAAGCTATTTGTTGTTCTTCCTCTTTTCCTTAGTAAATATTTAGATATTTTGACCAGGAAGAACAGCATAAGCAGGGGAGATGAAGAACAACTCACTTTTAAGAAATCTTGTAGTGATAGGTGTATGAAAGTGTCTCCCTCATACTGGAGAAACTTGTGATACATTCTCACATGACTCCTGAGCTGTTTAATGAAAGCAAGCTACCATTTCTCTCCTGATTTTGCAAAACATCTGAAACTACATTTTAAAGGTTTTTCTGGGTGTTTAAAATTATCCCAAATAGAGCAAAAAGAGTTGCTTTTGTAAAAGCGGTATAAAGGCGTCTTTCCCCCTTCTTTTTCCTTTTCTTTTTATCCTAGCACTTTTTACTTTATTTTTTTGAATGTACAGTAACAGAATGGATATCCTTTCCTATCACATTAGTTCAACTTATTCTGGTTCTCCTTCTTTCATCTCCAATTTGTTTGCCTCAAATTTGTTTTGCAAATATGCCAAATATTGAGGATTCAGCCAATTTACAGGAGAGGAGAGGAGAGGAGAGGAGAGGAGAGGAGAGGAGAGGAGAGGAGAGGAGAGGAGAGGAGAGGACTTCAGTTTGAGGGGTCCTACAAAAATTATCTAAGACCAACTGCCTGACTAGTTCAGGGTTGATCAAAAACTAAAATATGTTTTTAAGGGCACTGTCCCCAAAGCCTCTTGAACGCTCACTGGTTTGGGGCCCGCTTCTCTATGTGGCCTGCTCCCATGTTTGACCACACTCTTGTGGCTGCCTCACAGTTCAGGAGTAAGTTGAAAAATGTGTGTTCTCACAATCTGCTTCTGTTGTGGTCTGTTGGGGTCTGGTGCATAGTGGGACACTAAGACATCTATCATGGCACCTTGTAAATACTAGTGGAGACACTCATGGGATTTAAAGGCGTCTGAAGAAATGCCTACATGCCTTCAGAAGAACGATATCACCATATTAGCCACTGAACTTTCTTTTGTAGGGTAACAGAGATTCTCACTCTATAGGTTTTACCTTCATCAAGAAACAGTCTTTGTATTACACTGCCTTTGCTTTTGCAGACCCATAGAAATCATATTGAGCTAAACACACTTTGCCTATGAAACAAATTACCTACCCACCCTGCCGCACTGCRGCTTACTGACCTCCATGACCTTTGTATTAAGAAACCAGTATGACCTCTACATCATTTAAACACCTAAAAATTTTAACAACTAACATCTTTATTCTTAAAATTATGTTTCACAATTTTTTTATGTGATTTGGAATGTCATGGTGTTGAGTTAAACTATTCTTGGTTAATAATGTACCACTTCTCAATCTGTCTCTTCCCTAGCTAGTCTGGTTATCCTGTATGCTGGAATACCTAATTTTCTTAATCTTCTGTCTATTAACTTTTGCTCTCAGTTTCTTCATGTCCCAACAATGCCTTTCCTTCCACGTGAAAGGAAAATGAAGGCCAGCCATAAYTTTGCCTTTGGCTGTTGTTGTTATATTTGTTAATAATACTTCAGCACCCATTCTGAATGAGAATGTGATGAAGAATTATATTGTTTACCCATTTTGAGGTTACATTCAGCTATCAATAAAAGAATCATTTAATGCAGATCATGTGACATTTGAAAGACTCATAAATACAAATCTGGAAATAGAAAAACTCACGAGGTAATTATTAGGATTCTCTCCTCTTTCCCCCTTGAATTAAAAATGTATGGAACCATGATACAGCAGTGCAACTTAATAAATAAAGCCTTTTGAAATCAACAAACAGTTTTTGTGGATACAACAGTCTAACTGCAGAATCAGGCTGACAATTCGTAAAGCTTTCTACTATAAAAGCAGACAGCAGCTTCTTCATGGAAAATGAGATATACAAGAATTTGTTAAAACCCTATAACTGCAAATTAATAACCTGATGTACCTCGAAATATAAGATTTGTAATGATACGATTAATAAGGTAAAATTATTGATGACATAGATGAAAATTAAATTAGAGAAAATAAATTCTGTATTGCTTAGGAGCTCTCAACTGGGACCTTTTGTCTAGCAAACATCTGTTTTGAACAGAAAACAAATCAAATAGAAACCTCAAAGTCCCTTAAAAATCACCTTACATAAAGAAGTAACTGAGGAAATGCCTGTTATGGTTTGGTCCTCATTGTTCACAGATACTGAAGTTTCATACACTTGCAGAATCACAGAATGGTCTGAGTTGTAAGGGAGGCTTAAGGCTTTTAACACTTTTAAGTTTCAAGCTTAAAGGCTGGAACTTAAAGGCTTTTAAGTTCCAACCTCTCTTTCATGGATAGCGACACATTTCACTAGACTGTGTTGCTCAAAGCCCATCCAACCTGGTCTTGAAGATTTCCAGGGTATCTACTACATATCTGAAAAGCGTCTTATTTATCAGTGTAAACAATGTGAATTTCTGATGGGAAAACATTATTTCTTGTCATTTCTTGTCATCAAGATGAGATTCTGAGCAAAACCTGTGGAGGACGTCTTCTTGAAATTGGTTTTWTTTGGTCAAGTAGTTTTATGTTAAACTTGTTACTGTGTACCACATCACCCTCACATCCAATTTCCTGTTTTCCTCAATTTTAGTGAATAATATTGATTTTATAATTTTTTTCTGAATACATAATGAAATATCTCCGTTTGCCCAGGAAAAATTTTTTCACAGTTCATTTATGAGAGGCTCCCACTGTTTTTTATTTTCAGAAGAGGTTGAAATGTTAATTTCTTATTGAACTGTTCATTTTTTTAACTGAATAATTGATATTATTGCCTTTCCTCCAAAACTACACATGTGGGGGCTTTAAAGTTCTATAAATATTTTTGATTGCTCATTTCCAACATAGCCAAAATATATCAAATGAAATTACTATCCCTCATTTTATTGTCTCCACCAAAACTTTATGTCTCTGACTTGAATTTAATACTTAAATTTGTTGGGTTTTGAAGATCTTGATTGCTTGATTGGTTGAAATTTTTGGGTGGTTTTGTTTTCGTTTGTTTAATTTGTTCTTTCTATAACATAGTCTGCATTTAAAATTCTGATACAAAATTTTGATTCTGAAGTTTTTGAGAAAACKTCATAGTTCTAACTAATTTTCTTGCTGATAAGTATTATTACATATTAACTGTCTCAGGGATCATGAAAGAGGGTTTGGGGTGTCTGAAGCATGTGGGGAATCCAAGCTTTTCTGACATCAGTAGAGCTTCTACAGGTTAACACCAACAGAAGATTAGTTAGGGAAGTAATGCTTTTGATTGAAAACTTGCCTTGGACTAGACTTTATTGTCTGCATCCTTTACTTTCTATGCACTCACATCACTGTGTGATGTTCACAGATTTTTCTTTTCTTTTGTATAAATTTTCTTACATCTGTTATTATAGGATTGGTAGTATTGTGGGTGTGTGAGACTACAGAATCACATGCACACAGTACAATCATCTACTTATGAAATTTAGCAGAGAATAAAAATTTAACTGGAAATATGATTTTTTAAAGTAATTAATTTGTTTTCTTTCCTGTGCAGGTTTATTTTCTCTGATAATATGTTATCTCTTTAGGCTTGTACATAAAATAGATTATGAATACAATGACTGTTTTTCTTGTATATAATAATTGGAAACAATTTTTTGGTTTTTTTCCATTAATTCTGCATAGTTTCCTGAGTACCAATGAGAGCGCATGTAAAAGGAAACAAAGTGTACGCCATGAATTGCTGAATTGCTCAGGATGAACTCGAAATCTGACTTGATAACTGCACATTAGAYACAGGAACAATTAAGAGGTAAAGCTTCAAGGTAGCATTTTCACAGTGACTTCTCAAAGCAAAATGCATGTTAAGTAAAACAATCCAACTCTGTTTTTGGAATTGCTTGTAAACCTGCCTATGAGAGCAGAAAACATTAAATTGATCCTTTAGTATTCTGCCTGACTGCACCAGTAGTCTACATTGCTTGTTCATCTTTCACATAACCATTGCAAAATACAGACTAGATGGAAAATCTAAACTGATCCCTGTATTATGCATTGAATGGGTAACTGTGTAGGTGCAGACGTTTCCTACTCTCACGCTATTTTCAGATGGTTATGGCTTTGTAAAATCCTAATGTCTCATGAGGGCTTGACCATACAGGCTGCATATCTTAGGGGGAATATTTTTGTAATAATTTTTCTATTATACTCAGTACTCTATCCCAGGAATTTTTTTCTGATGCCTGCATGCTATATTGAAACCTAARTAGATACAAATCATCTTTGATGTTTATGGTTGAACAGCTCACTGTAGGTCATTGCTGGTAGGAATTGCTTATAGTTTTCATAGTTGAATTGGCACTCTAGAGACCTTTAAAATGTTTTGACTTGTTGCTTTTTATGATWTAAGAAATATTAAAATCTACAATTCTAATTGAGAATTTACAAAAGGCYTTTTCTGCTCTTTGTACTGTCACATTGTCAAGGAGTTTGGGTGGGTGTGCATGGGAAGAGACGCAGTCAGGAATGGTGTGTCTGGACCCTAACAGACCAAAGAGAGGTTCCAGACCATCATGCTTAGCAYATGAAGTGGGAGGAAGAAGGAGGAAGGGTGGAATATTTGAAGTGACAGTGTTTGTCTTYCCAAGTTACCTTTTACTTTTTATGATGGGGCCCTGCTCTCCTGAAGATGGCTGAACAGCCTGCCCGTGGAAARGAGTGAAGTAGTTCCTTGATTTGATTTGTTTGTTTACACAGCTTTTGCTTTCCGTATTCAACTGTTTTTATGTCAAACCACAAGTTTTCTAGCTTTAACTCTTCCAATTGTCTCTCTAATCTACCTGATAGGGAAGTGAGAGAGCTGCTGGGTGAGGCTTGGCTGCTGACTGGGGTTAAACAGCAACATTTTGTTTGGTTGTTTTGGGGCTTTCTCAGGTGCTGTTTGTGAGCTTGAGTGAGATGTTGTTGCTGCTTATAAAAGAATGTCTTATATTTTTGGTTGTTATTCATTTTTTATATTTCTGTGAGCTGTTTGACTTCTGCAAACAGGACACAGCCCCATTATTAAATTGAGTATCCCTAAGCTATTTCCTATTCCATCTTKGACATACTGATAAAGCATACATTGAAAGTAGATTGCTTACAAGGTCAGAAGATTAGGTAGCTTAAGGTTAGAATATGCCCACTGGCTACAAGAATTTCCAGTGTAAGGCAGAATTTATATCAGAAATCTGACATCTAAGTATTCCATACTCTTCCAGTACCTAAGAGATATGAAGTATCTGAAGTTTTAGCAAACACCTGCAGGGGTATTTTTGGAATGACGGTAATATTACTACTAATTCTACCACTGCTACTACTACTACTACTATTACTACTACAGGAATTTTCTGTTCCTTGACTTCTAAATTGTGCATCTTCTCTGTTAATCTGAGCTTTTACTGAAGGAAAAGGACTGTGTAAGTAATTAAGCCTATTAATCAGAATGTAGAATATGGCATAAACAGAAGATATAATTCTGTCTGGACATATTTGCAATACTAATGCACTATAAAGAGGCTGTAATATTACTGTAAACCTCTTTTTATTTTGTACCTCAAGTCACCTTTGCAAATGGCAGAGCTCCTGTCAACCATACATACATTTTTTTTGTCACGGTCTTTTGAATAAATGAGTCATCATTGAACAGAATGTTTGATTGCTTCCTTCTCTTTATTTTCAGCCCTAAAAACTCCCCAGACTCACAAAGCTAGCCAGCTTAAAATAATGAATAATGAAGTCACATGCATTTGATCCAAATCCATAATTTCTTGGTTCTCTTCCTAGAAAAATCAGAAAATAATTAGGAGACTACACAAATGGCTGGATGTTTATATTTAATCCACATACATTCTCAGCAAACTCACAGTAACAGAATGTCTTACTGCCATGCACAAGGAGAAAAAAAATCACATATTATTATTATTTTTTGGCTAATAAATGTGTAATCATTCCCTTCCAAATTGTCACAGCTTGAGATAAAATAATCACTAGATAAGGAAAAAAGCCTAATTTATTCTGATAAATGCAACTTACAACAACTTCAATCCTGTGGTTTTGGTGTGACTCAGAATAAAACATCTGCAATAAACAAATATATTAGGGATGGCAAAAACTAGTAAAKGTACACTTTTTTCCAGTTGTGAATTAATTTACTTTATATGAAGAAAAATATTCACTGGATTTCCTGAAAATAAAGAAATCGCCTCTTGTGGATGCTTAATTCGGGGTCTATAAATATTAAGAACTTCTGGTGGGGCTGAGAGGCTTAGCAGTGCAAAGTAATAGGCAAAAACTCACTGGACTTGTGGCACAGAGCCATATTATTAGCAGCTCAGAGCAGAATGAACAGAATAGTGAAAGAAGGGTGGATAGCAYGGTGAGCAGTGAAATGCAGTAGCAAAATTTGTGTCTCAGCTGGGCAAGCAGAGGTGGACAACACTGTATTCACRGGGCTGCATTAAATTGTGTGTTAGTAGATATGATAGCATCTTTTCAGAATTATGGCCATGCCTATAATGGCTGGCATTTACTGTGAGAAAGAGCAGAGTCTCACTGAAAATTGAAGGCTAATAATCTCTTAAAATCGGATGTTGACAGTCAGTATTCAAGTTTGATGGCCCTAATTTTCCCTTTATTTACACCATTTCTCTGATTATCTAACTCCCTTCATTTCAATAAAGCAGTTGGGCCTGATTTACAGGGACTGTGTGAGAAGTGCTGCCAGTCTTATCTGTTCATAAAAATTTCCACTATCAAACAACTTTTCTCACAACAGAGCCTTTAGGTTAAATGCCGGACTGCTCAAAAATGCATTATTAAATCTAAATTCTGTCCTTAGGTGTACTCCAAAGAAACATGACTTCCATTTGTAATTCACAAAACAAGACACTGAAGAGGACCATGATACATCCAGCCATATGCCTTGAAATTAATCACGCATTTTAAACAGTGATTTAACTGAACTTGCAAATCATRTAAATGCAACTTTTGTTTATTTTTCAGAACCATCCCAGTTTATAATCAATGTTAACAGCTTTCTCTAAGTGATGCCCTTATCATGCWGGGCAACTTGTTAAATTCTAAGGCTGACACAAGTTACAGAAAATGGGCTGAATATGAATGCTCTAGAAAATCTCAGTATGAGTTTCCATCATGGAAAAAAAAGGCATGGAATAAGGATATTTATTAATAAGTATAATTTTGGTAATGTGTGCCATCTCCATACTAAAAGCTGGGTCTCTATTCTCTTCTGTGGCAAATGTAATTCTAAGGCTGCTTCTGGAAGGATAGATTAATATATYTGTGAAATATGAAATATTTAATGACACAAAACAGCAGGCAGGCAGAACAACATGCACCAGAGCAAAGGCCTTTAGCAGTGAACAACTCCCCTCTAAGCCAGCTCTCTCTTCAATCAAACTATAGTGGTCCAGTAGCACTAGACAGAATTCTGACAGGTCACAAAATAAGCCTCACTCTGTTACCATGACAAAGAGGATGCTACAGCTGGGGTTTATCGCTGAAAATTGCATTTGTCTGCCAATCTAACTCTCCAGATCCCACTGATTTAGCTGTACTGGGAACTGTACCATGACCCTGGGATACCACTTGACCAAAACTTACTTTTGGTAGATTGCAAATTACACTGGCAGTCTGTGTTTGGCTTGCTGTATCAGGGAGTGAGAGAGGGACAATGGCACTGACTTGAACATCCCTGATGTAAAGCTGTGGGCCAGCACAGAGAAGCAATCAGCTGCCTGGTTCTTCTGAATGATGCACTACTCTAGACAAGGCTGCCCTCTGCCAAGCCCTGCTTTCTGAATGTGGATTGGAAGGTGGAAGATGGAAAGCTTCCTTCACTTCCGTGGTGATGCCTTTTCCAGAAACACTCTGAGTATTACCTCTATTATTCTTCCTGGCTTAAAGATGCATATGTGTATGCATATATATATATATATGCATTTACCAGGGTGGTTTTTTTTTTGTTTTTGATTTATCTATTAAGTATTCACATGTATTAAGCAAGCTTAGTAGCTAATGGAAGACTGTATTCTTACACTGACGACCAACCTTTTAGAATAAGTGAGCATTTATTAACCTGAAAGTGTAACACAGTCCTAGAGTGCTCAGATTAATTAGGATTCATCAGGAATGAAAAGCACTTGTGTGATGCACTACCATAAAAACATCCATTTCAGCTGCAGAACACACATAAAGAATTGACATATCTTGCCATTGTGCTATGTTGTCAGTATTCAAAATAAGTATGCACATATAAACTCCTGGCCTGATGCAGTAGAGTTTCTAGAACAACACCAGGTGAGAGTTTATCATAAACTGCGACCATTTTTATATTACATATTACCTTCCAAGGTTTAATGTCTTGCTCTTCATATGGATTATGTAGAGATCTGATGCATGGATAAGATTACACAGGCACAATAGGAAGAGTAAGTAATATTAGGTAAAAATTTTGAGTTGTGAGTATGAATACAAGAAGTTGATGATTTTCCAGATACTCTTGATATATTTTTGGTGGGTTTTTTTTTTGGATTGGTGGTTTATTTGAAAGGATTCAGTTTCTAAAGTTTTTTGTTTGCTGTTGGGTTGGTTTTCCTTTTTTTTTTTTTTTTTTTTTGTTTAAAACAAATGCTGTTTCCTTGAGTGTAACAACAAACAAATTAGCGAAGAAACTGTCTTATCTCAGGACACTCAAACCTAAATCTCTTATTTTGATTTTAGCATTTTCTCAGAGCCAGGTCCTCTGTGCTTCTATTGCTGAGCTTGATACTTCTTTGGAAATATCTCTTTCCAGATCTGTAGTGCTAGACTGTATTTCTTGCTATTTTGGTTCTGTCAAGTTATGTTCCAGGACTTYGGGAACATTGGTTTCATGTATTTGCTCATTCAAACTGGATTTGTCTTCCTTGAACATGTTCACTCTCCCTTAAAAATCTCAAAATAGAAAACTTTAACATCCTGCAATATATACAATAGATCTGCAAGATTAAACTCATGGAAATTATTTGTCAGTATTTAAAAACATGCTGTAGGAGCTTGACAAAAATACAATTTTTCAGAGTTCTAATGGAGCAGGACACTAACTTTTGAAATCCTGAAAAGGTGCTGAAATTCTCTAATGAAGTACCATGGAAAATCTTGGTGCCAATTTTTCCCTGATCTTTTCCTTGACACACCTTCTTCACCTTCAGTCTCTATGCTTGTTTTCTTTTCACAGAACCAAGAGCTTGGTACTATACTCTGTGAGGCCAGAATGATGACACATTGTTCTTTCTTCTAATCACAAATGAGGTCTCTTAATCTTGTAGGAAAGTTGAGCTTTGGAAGTGGATGTGGTTTTATGAAATTCCATCCCCTTTCTATTTCTATTTTATTTCAAGTCTTTTTCCTATCTATTAGGCTGCAAACTTCACAGGGTACATTTTWTTTTCCTCCTACAAAATATATAAATATGAAAATGTGCTTTAGTCTGAGCTAAGACTTCAAATTGTTACCTTGACACACTTCAGCCAATGACTTTGAAGACTTTTGCTTCCTTAATCAAAGAGAAGAGAAAAAAAAAAAATATTCAGCAACCAAGCTCTTGGTTGATAAAATACTCTTGGTTGATAAAATATTTTACCATAGCTGGGTTATAGTGATCCATAACTATAAGGCACCTGTTGTTTTTCTTGAATTAGCTGAACTGCAGTCTCTAGTTAACAACAATTAAGCAATTTTAATGCATGACCTGGGAAAATGGAATGAAGAAAAAGAACTTTATCACAAAAGGATCACTCTATACTCTCCTCTCTAAGGAAACACACACACAAACTTCTGTCAAAGTGAGCAAATACTCATTGATGACAGGGTAAAGAATGTTCATACAGATGGATTCTACTTTTTTTCCATGCTTTCTTTTGATTTATTGTGTGCTCTGTAAGGAATGAATCTACAGGACAGTAGAGAGGAAAGAGGGGTCTAAACAGTGATGAAGAGCTTATTTCACAGCACTAAAGTTGCTGAACCAGTCAAAGAATAAACACCCTGGAGCTGATCTAGGGGGTTGCATGGAGGAGTATGAACTATTCTTTCTGGATTAGTGTGGAAAAAATCATCCTCTTATGCAGAACTTCCTGCAGGGAGTAAGAAAGTAAAGATTTGGATGCTGGTTGACAAATCTGGGTAGATGAAACTCAAATATTTAGCATCTGGAATGTCAGGATTCATCATTTTGTCAATGTAGTTAGTTGCACAGACCTCTAYGTCTGATTTTTAATTTTTTATTTTTTTTTAAATGTTAGGGTTTTAACAAGTCCACCAGGACTGATGTAGCAGCAATAGCCACAACTTTCTCACCTTCTTCTACGAGCTGAAAGTGGCAGAGATCCCATTTGTAAAGTTTCTTTCTGAATCTAATTTCACAAAGTGGTGGGGAAGAGGGGTTGCAGTTAATCAAAGCCTTGCTTTTTCATTACCTAGGAAGTAGGTAAGGGAGTTTTCCGTTACTGGGATTGAGGGACAACAGTGCCAGGGAACTACAGTTCTTGGAGGGATCAGGCTTTTTTTCAGGACCAGAAATCAAAGACCTATCAGGCACCAGGTCCTGGTGAATGGTTAAAAAGAGAAAACAAGGTGCTCATCTTTAAAAAGGCATAATGCTCTTTGTCAAACGTTTACTTTTTATGTAAAAAATTAGATATGTTTAATAAACTACAACTTCTGTTCAAAATGAAAAGACAGATTTGTCCTAAATCAAAAAAAGGAGAGGTATGTGTTGGCATTTCCTGAATAGCTTTCCAGACTTAATTGTTGAAAAAAGCAAACTCTGATTTTTAATTTGTCTTTTTTCCTTATTTTATAACAACAATTTTCTAATGCTGCTTCACTATCCTCAAAAGATTCTCTCCTTCTACTCACATCCTCACGTCATTTAAGTGCAACTGAAAAGTTGTGTGATGTTCTCATCTGCAATTTTCAATTTCACTAATCAAGTCCTTGCATTTCATACATATTATAAGAGAGGTATTTTGGGAAGACATTGGTTTCTCCTATTCTTTCCCACTTTTTGTCAAGCTGTTCTGAATGTTTTTCATCATCCCTATTCACCTTTTTTCCACATTAACAAATGAACCTTTGTTAAGCTGAAGTTTGTACTGGAGAGAGAGTTGGAATGACCACAAAAGCTTTCCTGTTGTGCTGGCTTTTGCTGAAGTGGAGTTAATTTACTTCACAGTACCTAGTTTGGGACTGTGTTTTGGATTTCTTCTGGAAAGAGTGTTGGTAATACAGGAATGTATTTGTTATTGCTGAGCAGCACTTACACAGAGAAAAGGCCCTTTCTGCTCCTCGCCCCATCCTATCAGYGGAGGGGCTGAGTGTCCACAGTTGAGAGGGGGCACAGCTGGGATAGCTGACCTCAACCGATCCAAAGGACATTCCATACCACATGGGATCATGATCAGTATATAGAAATGTGGGAAGGAGGAAGAGTTGTATGTTTGGCATGATGGCTTGTCTTCCTCAATGTTCTGATTTAGGAATGGCACTCCCTAATTTAGYGTCCTCCCACCCCTGAGACTGTCCCAAACCAAATGCCAATTGCTCATTCCTACCCTACTACTTTCACTCTCCTTTCCTGCTCCACGGATGGAGTTGAGAATTGGAGGCACTGAAAGGTAAAAATTGTGGGTTGAGATAAGAACAATTTACTGGAAACAGCAATGAGTTAGGAAAATTAACTGTAACAGCAACAATACTAATAAAAAGGTGTACAAAAGAGGATGAGTCAYATGAAAAAATGCTCACCAAATCCCAATGAGATGTGACTCTTTTATCTATTAAACTGTCTTTGTCTCAACTGACAACTTTTTTCACTTTTTACCCCTTCAATTCTCTCCCCATCCCACTGTAAAGGGAGTGAGTGACCGGCTTTGTGGGGATTGGTTGCCAGCTGGAGTTACACTGTGAGACCTGTCTTTCATAGTCATCCCTCTGAATGAACCTGACATCCTGCCCTTTGACACAGAACTTCTACAAAATCCATATTTGGTTGCCAGTAGTAAAGGCATTGGTTCTCTTTTATATTGATTGCTTCCCTCAAAAACCTCCCCATGTGTGTTGATGCCCTCCACCCTCTTTGCTGAGCTGTGTTTGCTTCAGGGATCTCAGCAAATGTGTCATAAAGATGCAAATGTTTTCATCTGTAAATTAAGCTCTCAGATGATTTTAGGATCATTCCTTTGCTGGAAGAAGGGTTCAGAAAGAGAAAGAAAGAAAAAACCAGCTGGGTTGCCACGTGTTTAAATAAATACAAATATGAGCTATTTCTCTCTGTAGTGATACGGTTTAGCACTAGCTATGAATTTCTTTTCTCATTTTGCAATTCCTTACTTATGGTGCTTTTTGTTTCTCTGCTGGGAAGTACTAAGTTGTTCTTAATAAAAACACAACATTGATTTTACTTAAAAATATATTATATTAATCCATGAATAAAATATTAAACATTGTTTGTTTCACCATGAAGGATGTCAAAACCCTTGTAAAACAAATTATTTTAGATATCAATATTTCTGTGGCTATTTGTTTAATTAGGACACTGTTCTGTAACAGTTGGTCTCTCTTTGCTACCTTAGCAGCAAACAAATATCTTCTGGGTTCAAAATAATCTGCTATATTTAGAGCATTGCCTTAAGTTGCTATATACTTTATCACTGCATTACTTCACTTTTACAGTAATGTATACTCACTTATGAAGGATTTTCCACTTCTAGGTGGAAACAAAGTAGGAAAATAAGCTTGTTACTTGTGGTCATCTACTCAGGACAGGTGTCAGAGAACTGGAATTGGGAGATTTGTTGAGGTTAAAAGGGACCTCTGAGRATCAACTGGTCCATCCTTACTGCTCAAACAGGGTTTTCTAAGGCAGGTTGATCAGGACTGTGCACAGTTGTGTTTTCAGCACCTCTAAGGATGAAGACTCCACAACCTCTCTGTGAAATCTGACCAGTGTTTAATCACCCTTCAATTATTTTTTTTCATTTATTAAAGTGGAATTTCTTATATTTTAATATGTGGCCACTGCCTGTTCTCCTTTAAGTGGGCAATGCTTATAAGAATCTGTCTCCTTTCCCTTCATTCACTTCATCAAGCATTTAAATTCTTTTATAAGTTCCCTCCTGATACTTCTTTCCTCCAGTCTGAGGAGTCCTATCTCTCCCAGCCTTATCTTAGCTGTCCTTTAATCTGCAGAAACAGACCTGGACAGTAATCTGGGTAGGAACAGGAACACATCCATCCATTTGATTTTTTTTCCATTTCTCCCAACTTGTGTCATCTGCAAACTTGCTTAGGATGCACTCTGTCCCATCATCAAGGTCATTAATGAAGATGTTAAACAGTATTGGCCTTGACATTGACCCCAGGGGTAGAACACTAGGGACAGGCTCCAGCTGAACATCATGCCATAGAGCAGGAGCACATCTGCTGCTGCTAAATCTGACATGGCCAAGACCCTAATCTGAAGAATTTGCTTCGTCTTTATGCATCTTAGATTCACAATACCTAGAAAAGGCTGTAGCTCTTTTCTGATTAAARCTGTAGGTTTCTGAGTAAAAGTGCTATGTAAGAGCTAGGCATTATTTTTAGTCAGGTATCTTACCTCTTATTATCAGTTATAAGTTGCAAATTACATTTCTCTATTAAAAGATTTCAATATATATTTTTATGACAGATAGCCACAACTTCCATGTTCTAAGTCTTTTTTTTGTTAAAAGATCTTGGGAAAAACTTTGCACTCAGACTTAATTTCAGCAGCATCAGCTATTCAGCTTCAAAGAATCCATATTTTCAATTATTTTTATGTTATTAAAAGAAGAGTCTGGATTCAAAGACAGAAATTATTTAAACTCTTAGAAGTACTATTATATAGGCTAAAAGGTGATTTCTTTTTTCATTTAGGAAGAGTAGGTTTTTAATCTAGTTTAGCAAGATTTTAGACCAAGTAGCATCAACCTAATAACTCCTAGCAGTACTGTAACTCTGTTTTAAGTGCACATATAGAGTACCTACTGTGGCATGTCCTTTATTTTTTAATAAATGCACTGTAATAAAGAATAAGCATTTCCTGCACAGAGCAAATTGAGACATGACAAAGAGTTAAGTATTCTATAAATGCTTCTGGCATCCTATAAATCATCAACTAAAGAAAATGCTGACAAATATCAACATCAGTGGAGTATTGATCTACCAAATGCACTTCAGCCTCTCACTAAACAGTTTTCTTTAAGCATACAAATTAAACAGATGAGAATGGAAAATCAGATCTTTGGCACTACTACCACCTTCAACAGATTTGCAGAAATTTTTGTAATTATTCTCTCTCCTGCTATTTGACTGTTCTCAGATTACGTCATTTGAGATGATAGAGATGTCTGTAATATCGCATTTCATCCGCTTCAATATATGCCAAAGGAAACAAGCATTTAGTAACATTCCACTCAGTGTGTGTTCAGTGTGTACTGGAAATTAGACTTGCAGCTAAGAGCAGTGCAAGACTGTAATACAAGGAAAATTTTATACTGGGCTTGTATACTGAATTACATCATCTGTATTCTAATAAAACTTTTTATCAGTTTGGGTAGCATGGTTGATTTGAGCTGTATTCCCTATAAAAAAGAGGCCCCCTGAGAATGGGTAACACGATGAGAATCTTTTAGCAGGTGACATTTAAATCAGAACATCTAGAGGCAGTGTCATAAGCAGATATGTCTTTTTCGCCTAATAAGCCAGGGCTGAATGTTAAATGMAGACAATAATATTTTATTAACATTATCAGGGTATTCAAAGAGAGGTTAGGAGGCAAACAGGTAACTATTTTCAAATCCTTTCATATTTCTTCTAAGAAATAATTGCTTCTAGGAGTCAGATTATTTCAATTTGTTTCCTCCTCTTTGAAGGATTCCTTTGTAGAAGGATTCCTTTGTTCATGTAATGATTTAGGGGTGCTTAAGTGCTACAAYTCAGGCCTTGAAATTCTTCAAGACGAAACAAACTTAAGCGTGTAATCATCTAATTCTTGGGCAGAGTAATATAATGATTAAAATCTCAAAAACCCACTTCTTTTTTCCATTGCTCTGCTTGGGTTTTTTTTTGTAGGGTTTTTTAAATTTTATTTTTATTTTTTATTTTGTTGATATGCTTCTGGTTCTACCTAAATTAAGGCAACAATGACATGAGCTCAGTCCGTTGTTAATTTTTTGCACCCTTTGATAAAGGATTCTGTAAATGAGGAAAAAGGAATTGACATAATAATAGGAAATAGCAATCACCATTTATAATAATGGTGATATAATAGGAAATAGCAATCACTAAGGTTTTTTCATTTACCAACCAAAAGATCTCCATAATGACTGGTATTAACATTTCCATTTCATACTTCAAAATTTAGTCTTTAGAATTATTTTATCTTATGAATATACTTTCTGAAAATATATGCACATATRTATATGTGTCTGTCTAAGTCTATGAGTATGTGCATGCATTTTTTCTGAGAAATAAATGACCTCAGGTACTGAACAACAAAAGGTTATTATGTATTCTCAGTGTGAGTGGAAGGAATGACTCATGAGAAATATTGCATGCATTTGTTATATAAATAGGTTAGCCTTGTTTAAAGGTTGGCAAGTTCCTACCTCTGGTTCATTTTCATTTATGTTTTACAAGTCGTATTATGTATTAATTATTGTATTTTGATCAAGCTGCTTGTTAGATAATGCGTGAGCATCTCCTCTCAGATCTCAGCTGAAATTTTAAATGCACACTGAAGCACATCTACAGAGCAGTTCCTCTACAGAATATGCTTTTAAAATTAAACTCCAGTGAACAATAGCTTAAAAGTATAAGACTGCAGATCATAACGATTTTATAAAATTGGCTTATGCATATAATGAACCTGTGATCCAGATGATAACTCTTCCCTTCCTTTTCTTTTTCTTTTACAGAAAGAGGCTAAACATTAACCTATTATACAAATGACATTGCTGTATTTTGTGTCTCACTAGTTATTTGCCAATGACTTTTTATACAATGCTATTATTTAATGAATGATAAAACTTGTAGCTTCCCATCAGCGGAAGAAGCTGACTAGAGACTTGTATTTAGGCAGAAATATTGTAGGCAGTAACGTTACAGACCAACCATCCTGTGTTCATGTAGACTCCTTATTTCACTTCACATCAGCTTTATTTCCCCAGAGTTTAATGGGAGGTCCAGCTGACACAAACTATTTTCTTTAGACCTCATCAATACTCCTATTAAAAATCCAAGGAGAATTTTAAAAGAGTTACATGRGAACTTGTCACCCAGCTTAACTGACTATCGACATTTACTTGAACTCTGCCATGAGATTTTCTAAAGGAGACTAAAAGCTTATGTTATTCAAGTCTAGGTTGTTCATTTCCACATCACTGTAGGAATCTGCAGAAATTTAGGCTAATCCATGGTTAAAAATGAGAAAAATAAAAGCTGGCACTGTCTCCTAGGCAAGAATGACTGATATAACAGTGCATCATTTTAATTTTTGAAATTATTCAAGACTATAACATGCTTGTGATTCAAATGTAAGGAAAATAATTGTCCTGAAAACTCAAGGTGGTTTAAAAGGGCTAATATTCTGAAAAAAAAAAAAAAAGTAAATCTGTAAGCTGAGAATGGAAAAATCCTGCAAATGACATGATTGTGTAGAAGGTCATTGCCAATACAAGATTTTGTCATTGTCAGATAAGATTTTATTTTTTTAGATATTGCAGTTTTTCAAGGGTAGGAATAATTAGGAAAAAGGTTTGTGCAAAGATCCACAATATAGCGTTGAGTGCTTTGGTTTTCATCTCTTATCATAATTAGGATATTAGCTCAGCATAATCAGGCCTCTAGTTTGGTACTTGCTGCATTCACACACAACAATAAGATGATTCCAGTCTATAGAAGAACCCACCCCAAAGCCTTAGGTAGAAGACGAAGAATTAGAACTAGAGTAAACGAAGGATAACTGAGAGATTATCAAAGCTGGGAAATAGGAAAATGCTGATGTGCTGCACATTACTTTATGAATCACTGTCAAGTGGCACCAAGTTAAAAGTGAGAGTAAAAGGCAGATATGAAAAAAGATACTGTGGCAGTTCATTAATACATAATGAACTGTAGTATTCCCCTTCACAGACAAGAAGTAAAGTCTCTTATCTCAATGAGGTCTCTGAAGAAGTAGGAGCTGGTTTACCTTACCATTTCTTACAATGTTCTTACATTGAATAAAAGAAATATCAAATCACTCAGAAGAGATGAAACCAAATTGAAACCAACCAGATGAAGAAAGCCCCACAAAAACAAAATCAAAAACCCCAAACCTAAAATGCAACAAATCCCTTTCAAAGTTTCTGCTTCTTCTTCTTCTTCAAAGAAACCTCTTAGTAGTTGCACACATTTCTGTGGAGAGTAGAAATCTATCCTCACACCTGCAGCTAATCAATTTATGCCCTGAAACATGATATTTGGTTTACACTTATTATTAATTTTGGCATGCATAGCTACAAATGTTGTTAGTGTTCATATAATTAGCCCACTTCTTTTTAACATTCAACCAGGGTATTTGACTTGATGGCCTCCTGTGAGGGTGAATTTCACAGGTTGATTATATGCTACATAAAGGAATATTTGCATTTATTGGTTCTAAATTTATTGCTTTTTCATGGCAGAGAAGAAGAAAACCAGAGAGTATAAAGCCATTTTATTGGCAAAATCTGTTAGGTTGCCCCAGTGAAAACAATCTAGAATATTGGTTTTTTTTTTTCAAAAGGGAAGAAAGGAAATCCCAGAGAGTCCTAAATATGATTTCTTCAATGTTATTGTGTTTGGGTAACAGTGGGTAAGGAATTAACACCAGGAAAAATATTGAATGATGAAAAAAATCAGATCCAAGATGCAGCAGAAGGGAAAAATGAAACAATATGTCAGAGTATATTGGATAGAATTAGGATGATGACATAAGCATGGTATCATGCAGAAAACTTAGTTAAAAACAGTCCCTGTCTACTTTAGAGGAAATAATGGGTGACAAAAATGTCAAATGGGATTAGTAAAACATTGAGCACAATTACTTTAACAGTAGGGCTGAAACAATATTAGATAGAATTCAAGAATTTACACTATCATAGAAAAAACCAAAACAAAACAGGAAAAGTGAAGGAACTGAATTAAAATTGACAGAATTAAGTCACCAAAAGAAAGACCTCTAAGATATGGACAAACCATACAATGATAATGGACTACTTTCAAAATTTCTATGTATGYCTTATAACTACTGTAATGATGAGAACAACACAAGGAAATACCAAACAAGGAAAATAAGTAAGGGGAAAAAAATTAAACTGAATAAGTCAAGCTCAAACTCTAAAGGAAAAGAAAAAAAAATACTCAAATAACAAAAACATTTGAAAAAACCACATTTGAAAACATTTGCTGTATGAAAGTGTACCTTACAMAAAGCTTATGAAACCTGACACTCCCAGCTGAAGTAATCTTGGGCTATGTCATGCTAGATATCTACAGAACAGATTTATCTCTGAGCTAGTTGCTTAGAATTCAGATATTAATAAATGGGAGAAACAGTTCTGGGCTCACTTAGCATTTCTTAGATAACTACCTTTCAATATAGCAAATTAAGTTGCTCATCTGCCTCTTTGTTCATCCCTTACTTTGAATGGAGACCAGTAGTAAGTAGACCTCTCATGCCTGATGCAGATCATCACCACTGAAGTATAAAAATCAACAGGTCACTTTGATACATTTGAAAAGATAAAGAAGAAAATGTTTATTCACTTTATGAAGAAAGTGTTGAACAAACACCATGATAGGCAATGATTTTGTGAAGGATTGTGCACAGACAGAGAAAAAGTCACCCACACATTTTATCTTTAATTATTTGTCACCTTCTGCATCGGTAGCAATGCAGTAATGGTGAAGAACAACTTTTTGTAGATGAATTGCAAACTGCTGTTAACATTGTTCTGATTAGGCTGAGAGATGATTAAGATCCACTGGGCACCAAAATGCTTTTTGGAAGTTCAAAAGTGTTGCAATRGCAACCAATTAATTCCTCAGAAGGACTTATTTCTGTGAGTAAACCTTTGCGCTGTCATGTTTATTCTGCTTCTAAAGGAACTTGGTTCATGTAGCTCTAGAMCAAAGCAAAGACAGAGTTTGGTCATGTAGGTATGTCCTGGCTAAGGAGAAATATTTGCAACAACAGAAATTATTTGTTCTTTTAAGATATTACAGGCTTCCAAACACTAGTAGGCCAGGGGAAAAAAAAAAAAAACAGCCAGAAATAGGAATGCAGTGGGATTTACAAGAGGATATGGGGAGTCKCCTTAAAATCACAAATTTTAGAGGGAGCCTGAAAATATAAGTGGAAAGAGGGAAGCCATAGAAACTTGATGTGCACAGAACCTGCACAATGGCCTGCAAGAAGTCTAAGATTTGATGGTAGTTGCTTGCAAAATAAAGACTTCCACATGACCTGGTAAATGAAGATTCAACAGTCTCAGGTGAGCAATGGTCTATCATGTAACTTCTATGTCATTAACTCCACAGAAGATACTAACAAATCTTTCCATGTACCTGTAAAATGGTGCAATAGTTCCCCCTGACCCCCCTAAAAGGTCTTGCAAGGATAGAAGGGATTGGACGAAATGCTCATGTGCTGTAATTATAACCGTCTATGTGGGAATTTGAGTTAAAGCAGAAGTTAAAATCTCTCAACTCTTATGAAAGACTTAAAACAAAAATCCCTGAAAATCAAGACACAAAATCAAGACAGCATACAGCCTGGTTGCTGGAGAGAGCATTACCCCAGGTTCAATGTGGGGGTTTGAAGTCATTTAATGACAAACMTAATGCACAATGTGAGGAATAAGGTATCCCTTAACTGGGGTGGTACCACATCTGGGGTGGTATTCACAGCTATGTATGTGCCCCTCACATRCCTCTTTTCTTTTCAGCTTTAGGAAGAAATAAATCATCATCCCTGAAATACCCATGGTGGGCAATGGGAATTTACATAACATAGTATTGTCTCACTTTGTGCTCTATAAAAGGTTCTGGAATACCACGTGGCAGCCTTTACTAGACTTTCACAAGTACTTCAGAGAGAGAAAAGGAGAAAATATGTATGTTCATAGGAAAAAAAAGAGGATAAAAGAAAGGCCATTGTTGAAACAAAAATCTGKTTTCTCAACATGAATATTAACATCTTTTTTTAGCTTTCTTCATGACTTTGAAAAATGTGAGTTTCACAAAGCAGTCTGTAACATCTATTTATGGAGAAAGTGATTTCATTTTAATTTCATTAAGCAAAACACTCAAAGTAGAAGCAACAGGAAATCACGTATGACTTTTTTTTTTCTGTGAAATCTGATAAAACACACTGTTACTTTGGTGGCCTTGGAACTTTACTTTTTGCCTTGCTGATAAAGCAGATAAAAATKTGGACAATCATCTGGTCTCAAGAAGATCCCTTAAGGTTGTGAGTATATGTTGCATTCTTGCTCCTCAATAGCTGATGCTAAAAATCAGCATAAAAACARAAGATAGTTCCCATTGTTCTAATAATTAATTGCTTATTCATTGTCTTTGAAATCTTTCTCCTTACTTATCACTGATTCTCAGTCTTGATTCCTAATGTGTTCATCTTCCCTCCCAAAAATGTTTTACTGCTTATGCAGCTATAGCAGGCAGCATCTCCCCTCTTTGAGAGTCTCCTTTTCCTCCTGCTTGGGTTCGTACAGGAAGAAAAATCCAGCAAAGAAAACTCTGAAACTGATTTTGGCAGCTTTGAGCAATCTATTTAAACTAAGAACAACAATGGTTCAGTACCACTTTGCTGCAAAGGCTGAGCTGTTTAAATGCATGGAGGATTGGTTTTTCAGCTAAACAAGAATACTTGTAACCACAAAAACTAGCTAGCTGAGTAAAAAGCACTATTAAAATAAAATATGTACTTATTAAAACTCCCAATATTTCAGCCTTATTGCTCTATTTATGCAGTATTAAATTATAGTAAATGGGTAAAATGCCAAGAGAAATTGACTAATATTAGAGTATTAGAGGAATACCRCACCTGAGTGTCTAATATAAACCAGAAGGGAAAGAGTAGACCAAAATTAAAGAAAATATTCTAAGGTTGTGCTGCTTTATTCAGTATTCAAAGGCATATATCAGAATGGTATTTTTCAGTGTTTAATCAGATCTTCTTTTACTTACCTTTTTCTGCCCATCACTGCACATCTCTTTAGGCTCTGTGTAATGTGGTAACTTCAACCTGTGTCAGAAAGTTTAATGCTCTGTTACACAGCAGTAACAACACATCCATCTTCATTAGAAATTGTTCTTCTATCTGTCCATTCATAAGGCTTTTCATCCACTTCTGTACAGAATGATGACTTAAAGAGCAAATCAAAAGTTAATAGGAGAAAATACATTTACGTGATTTGATTGCAGAGATTTTGAAAACATTACATTAMCTGGTTTGGGGAAGTTTATACATTATAATTTTTGGAGCATAAAAGCTTTGGTTTTCTTCTCCATTTTTTTCTTTTTTTTCCTAATTTTCTTTTTCCTTTTCCCATTTTCTCTTCAAGAATGAATAATCAAAAATAGTAAAAAAGTGGCTGAAGAAACATCTCCAAAACCAATAGGTACTTTTCTTTCATTACGTCATGTTATTCTCAGAAAAGGAAAAAAAAACACCCCCACTATCACAAAAGATATCTTTTGGCAAGCAAAATTTAAAGTGGAGATGGATAACCAGCTCTAATATGCCTTTACCTTGCCAAATGATTTTGTATATAAGTCTGGGCTTTTCATTTTTACTGAGAGTGTATAGTAATTACTATTCACTAAGATTATGGTGCCATATGATTCTTTTTATGTAATTATAAACCTTTAGGTTTGTATTTGTGGAATTTTGTCCTTTTWATGATCCTTTACATCTATTAAAAGACCAGATGTGACCAACCTGGTAGCAGACAGATTAGCTTGTCAGAAAAAAATGATTTAGATGGTATTGATTCAAAATCTTGCAATGTCTTTTGGAGTGAAGGAATAATTACATCCCATTCTTCCAGAAATCATTATATGTAATTCCAGGTGCTTTCTTTTCTGAAAGTGTGAACTAGCAAAGGCTTACTAACTATGCAAGTACTTTTCTCTTCCCTTTGTATASAGGATAAATTTAAGCACCTGGAATCAGAATTAGAATAGCTTCTGGAAAAAAGCACACAGTGTTCCACATCAAATAGCATATGCTATCATATGCTATCTGGTGAAGTTAACTCCAAATTACTAAAGATATAATGCAAAAAGAGGAAATATCAATCCCTTCCACAAGATTCATGCAGAGTTGTCTCATACAAGACAGAGCAATAACTTTTCAGATATTAAATTGTAATAGGACATATTAACAGGGATGATAATATTCCATATCTCCTAGATAATAGTTCCTGAAAACAACATGTTTCTGTCCCATYCTCAAGAAAATACTATATTTTTAACCCAGAGATTAAAGAAGTGAGTGTTAGCATGACATAGAGATTACACAAGTCAGATACAAGTCACTGGTGTGTATTGTTTATCTAATTATTAACATTTTTATTCACAAATCGGCATCATCTGAAGTGAGATAATAATGCAAAATACATTAGCATGAACAGCAGGAGTTCCTAACTTGCCAGATCCAAAGGATTGATTAAGGCAGCATCATTTAGGTGACTTTGGAAAACTACTTAGGTGATTTAAAAATGCATAATAAACTTTTTGAACTCTTACTGTAATTGTGCCTATGTGTGCCAGTATATTTTAAGATATGGTTAGATATATGTTAGTGTCATATGCAAACAACCTCTAAGTTTTTTAAAATTTAGCTTTCTTTGAATTAATAATACAAATTAATTAGAAAACTCCTTTTTATTGTACAGAAAATACATTAGAATTATATATTAAGAGTGAAAATAGACTTTATCTTTTCCCCTTGTTAGAAAACAAAAGCACAGTCATCTTTACTGCAATACTTATAGGAAGAATATATAAATATGCTATTAGTGAACTGTGTAAAATTAAAATTGCACTTTTCTCTGTGCAAACCGTGTTCCTTCCTGCAATAAATCATCAGCACAGCACCAATTTAATTTCCTTTCTGAATACATCCTAATGGGAAAATTGAAGACTAAAAAGAATGGTCTGAGGCTTCCCTTCCCCCTTCACGTATTGGATGAATGCACATTTGCAAAATAAAAGCCACAGACAACTTAATTATATACTTAATAGACAGCAGGTAGGAAGTGCAAAGACAATAGGCCAAACTCTGCCCCCATGTTGCCCAGTTCCTTAAAAGGAGTGCCTCCAAATCTGGAAAATGTTATGCYAAAGGTTAAGCATTGCTTTTGTGAGGTTTTGGGAGGTGAGGAAACCGTGTTTTTTTCAATGGGTTTGTTGCAGGTTCCTGACATACCTGGCTGCAGCCCATTCAAAATAATAAACAAGATATCTTGCTAGACAAATTTTGCAATGYATAATGCAAATCAACTTACAGATAGATTTAATGGCACATTCATTTCAAGCTAGATAATCTCTACTTTAAATAATTAATGGATCAAACCTTTTGAATAGACAGAATAAAATGATTTCATTAAATTGTAACTTCTGTATTTAATTTAATCGAATATTCTGACAAAACCAATTTAAAATAAATATATATCACTCACCTTTGCTAGTTGAATTACTTTTGTGGAGTTAATTTATTTTTATGTTCATGATATCAGCATAATTTCCCTATTTTTTTTTTATTTAACTTTACAAATGATTTAACATGGCAGAGAAAGAGGTTGATGAGCCAATACAYGAGAACAGGTAGTTTGGTCCAGATGATTTACTACTAAGTGCTTATAAAGTGCCGGAAGAAGTAAAGATGAGCTGCAGTGGCTCCCAAAGCAAAAATAACTTTTATGAAGGTGAACATTAGTCATAGGATTTGGAAAAGARGCAAACAGAATTATATGCCCCCACCTACTGCAAGTAATTTAACCAATTTTCAACACTTAGTACAACATTTCTGCAAGCATATTTTTAGAGGATTTTTCTCTTGAGACACCTGTCTAARCTTTCGCTGTTGCAAAGCTGAGCTGGAATCATTAAGCCACTGTAACATTATACTTATAGGAAATCTGTCAGGAAAAGGGACATTTAACCTTTAAGGAAAACCTGCCTTTACGAGAGCACAAGGACTTCTTGCAGGAGTATAATGAGGTACCATGACAGTGGACCAAGAAAAGCAAAGTGAGAAACTTCTCTCCTTCACACCTTGATAGCAGGTTAACTGTTGCAAACTAGACAAAAGACTTGATCGCTATTTTTGTGAGAATCCTGTCCAATAAATATTGAGTATAGGTGAAGCACCCCAGCCTTATATTCTGGGGTACATAATTCAAAACCAAGASAAGAAATGAACAGACAAGAAATGGTGGAGGGAGTTCAACACCATTATACACACAAAAATTTAAATCCATAAAGAGTCATTCAAACAGGAACAATCCTTGTGAAAATACAATTAAGGTCATGTAGGGAGAGAAACCTACTGAAAAAGTCTGAAATACAAACATCTTTCCAGTTCTCAGGGAAATGAGGATGCAGTTTGGGAAAACTTTGACCCTACCTTTTGTTTCCTTCTATACATGAGTACTAGACTCTAATGAAACAGTAAAAAAAGGAGATGGCATTTTACACAGCTTTTTTAACTTTGCTGTTTTACTAAGCTTATTTTATAGCAAAATAATAATACCACTAGAAATTTCACTAGTCCTCCTACATAGCAATTTCTTTTTWTTTTTYCCTAAGTGAGGTGTTATTAAATAGGAATCTGTAAGCAGAATCACATTGCTCTTCTGCATTATCTAACAAGGGCTATGACAGAGAGGTCATGAGAACAGTATACATGGGTAAAATGACTAGATTGCTTTTGTGCTTCTTACTCTCTTTGAGGAAAAGTCCATATTTCTGTCTGGAATRAGAACCTGTGGTAAATAGAAATTACTTGCTAAAATGTTAAACTAGCTGTCATAGATGAGAAAGGATAAATGACAACCTGTAGCAGGTATGGATGATGGATTCCATTAAAGAATTAACAAGTTCAGTGCTCTTACTCTGATTGATTATTCTACACACCCACTCACTCCCTTGTTGTCCTTTATATTGTTTTGTCAGATGCAGTAGTGTAGCAAACTGACTTTTGGCCGTCAGGGACAATTTGTTTCTTCTGCATAAGACAGGCAATTTTGTACTAACTTGAGCTTAATTAAGTTTTCAAGTTCTTACACTCATCCCTAATGTCTGCAAATATCTGAAAATCCATCTAGAAATAAACTGTTGCAGAAACTCAGAGGGTGTAAGTTTAGGCATTTTACCATAACTAATTTACACCTTACAGTTCCTCCATGTGAAAGTTTCACCCATTTAGTCKTAAGCTGAATAGTTATAGGTGTCCTGTGTGGAAATGTATCTAGGCACGTCACCATAAGAAATCAGGATCATTAAAAAAAGCTAGATGATGCAGTGGCTGCAGGCTGATAAAAAAGCTGATCTCAGCTTTGCAATTAATATGGATGGGGATGGGTTGTGTATGTCAACTCTTCATGACTTAAAAAGATGAAATGTTTAACAGGTACCATGTGGCTGTGGACCACGCCTTACATAATCACTCCATAAAATAAACCAAAGTTCAGTTGAATTGTGTTATTTATTTTACATTGATGTTGTTTGCAGGCTAAAGCAATCCCACCATGTTAATGCAAAGCATTGGAAATCCTTATATGTGGAGATATGAGGATTTCCACATGGAGTCAATAATTATGTCTTTGCAAACAATGGGAGACATAAAATTTGGCAAACTGGCAGGTTTAGGGTTTTTGCTATGATCAGACTAAGGTAATGTAACATGCAAATATTATGTACGGAAGATACTCTGTCCCCAGTCCTGCAGAATTTAGTACAACTGTGCCTAACTCTCACTTTCAGGATCTAGACCTCAACTAACTAGGTTTTCCCATCAAATATTCAGTCTGGTTTATGAGACTGTTTTACGTAGGCATATCACAGAATCACACTCTTTAAACAGGAAAATGAAAATGCATTTTCCTTAACATTTCATCACCTGTGCAATATAACTTCTTTCCAGAATATGTACACACATATTTGCTTTTTCCTGCCTATATTCTAAGAAAAAAAATTTAAAAATCTTTGCATACAAAATTTCAAATATCCTTCTTTCATCTTCAGGAAAGAAGTACGTGACTGTTGGTATGATAATGACTTTCCTAAATGTGGTTGCATAAGAAACAAAGTACCAAATGGGGAAAAAATCGTACTTTTCTTACTAATTGTTGCTCACCAATTCTCTTTATGTTCATTGTTRTATCCTCATTGCATCCACCACCTGCTGCCAGGAGAGTTTTCTTTTAGTCTACCAGGCTATATAAAGTTATACAAGTGTTTGTTTGTTTGTTTTATCACTTCCATGCACACTATTGAAGGGAACGAGAGTGTTGTCCTTATGAATAATTTGGTGAATCAGCTTGCAGTTCTGCAACTTAGATTACTTAATAGTAAAGAAAAGCAAGGCAATTGCATCCAGCTCCTTCTGTGTACTTAGAATATGTATGTACTATGCCTTAGAATCCTCATAATGTGCTACAATCAATGTTACCTCCATACCATAAAAACATTAAAGCGGTCCGCCTTCTTTGTGAAAAGAAATGCCTAATGACTTTATTGAAGGGGACCTCTAAATCATTTAAGAGAAGAAAATGGAATACCATAAAAGAGCATTAAGGTTTTTTCAGAAAACGAGAACATAAAAGCTATTCTGAACAGGTGGAATGTGCCATGTATCTGCTGGCTCTCTAATATAATATGCAAAAAAATAGCATCATAATCAAGAGAGAGTTTCAAATAAATCTTCTATTGCAATGTGTAAGGTGCAATAATGTTATTTTCTGTTGTTTGGATAGAGGATTCACAGTCACTCTGAGTCACAGAAAGCTAAAATTTTCTRCCTAAGCACTGTTGAGTTTTTGTGGTCTCCATTTTGGAATTTCTGCCCAAGCTTCTCCTATTTGTTCTATGACCATCCTTAATATTTGAATGATTTGGCTGAAACAGTCATAAGGTGAATATAATAGGAATATAATAAGAATATAAACTGTGCTTCTTTTTCATATTAACTATTAGGAAAACTTTCTCTCAGGAATGAATGCTCCAGTAATTCAAGGGGTTTGTTGAGGAGAAACTCAACAGAGCTGGCAGTGGGCACTGGCAGCCCAGAAAGTCAGCTGTGTCCTGGGCTCCATCAGAGGAAATGTGTCCAGCAGATCAAACTAGACAGGGCCCTTGTACAAGTGCCTGTAGGGATAGGAGAATTGTAGTGATTTAAACTGAAAGAAAGGAGGTTTCGATTAGATATACGGAAGAAAGTCTTTACTTTGGGAGTGGTGAGGCATTGGAACAGGTTGCTCAGAGAAGTTGTGGATTTCCTATCCCTGGAAGTGTTCAAGGCCAGATTGGATGGGGCTTTAAGCAATGCCAGAGGGGTTGCTAGAACTAGATAATCTTCAAGATCATTTCCAACCCAAAGCATTCTATGGTTTCACAAGTCTAATAAATTTTTAAAAGAAGCCAAAACCCTACCATCTTTATTTCATTCCTMTATATCATAATTAACTGTTTCTTGAAAGAAAAAAGTCTCCTCATAACCACTTCAGTAACACAGGCATGAATTCAGAAAAGCAGTAAATGCAAAACAGCTGTATGCTATATCCCAGGTCTCATATAAACTTGATGAAATTGAGTCTATAGGTACTTCCAGTTTTCTTTTTTTCTTTTAATTTTTCCTTTTCTTGAAGTGAGTGTTCCAAAGCTACATATGTGTCTTACATACATTAATATAAAATGGTTTTCTCTATTTAATCATAATTTAAGCAAACATTGACATTAAAGACAGGACAAAATATTGTCCTGAGAAAAACTTTTAAGAGAATTAGCTCCTCACCAGAGAAACAAACTCAGAAAACCAATTTTTGACYACACAAAGTAAATGCTGCTGTCATTTTTCTTATTGAAGCAAGATGATGTTTCAATTTTTTTCCTACTCTGAGTATATTTCAGAATAGTGAAGCACTGTAAATTGTGTAGTCTGTATCTGTGATTGTCATACAGTTGAAAATCATCTTCCCTGAAGTTACTCTTTTAGCATAATGACATCTGAACTAAGTTTAAAATTGTAGCAGTTCAGACATTCAGGACATTATCTATGGAAAAAAAAAGAAGTGCTACATCTCTTCTACCTTAATCACAAGTGCTTTGGGATTCTTTAGGCAGAGGGTTCATTGCTCAGATATCTTATTATTTTAGCTACTTTCATTTCCTTGCATACAAGGATGCCATCTCTGGATTTGGAAATCCCTGAGCTATGAACTCTTGCAGGCAGGGACAACAGAATGGAGAAATGTTGCTATCCTGAATGTTGTCCCATCCTGCTTTTCTCTAGATCTCTGCCACCTGTCCCTGCTGGAGATAGAAGCGTAAATAGATTTTTAGTCCAATTTAGTGTAGACATTCTTAATTTTTTTCAGTTCCCGCATGTTCAGGACACACCCTCACTCCACCCCTTCCCCCAGCCCTCCACATCACCACTTCTTGTTTTAATGTACATAAGAAACAAATTGGGTAAGTTTTCTCTGGAGCCTGAGTGGGTAGAAATTCACCCAGTGACTTTCAATAAAATCTCTGTTTTCTTGGCAGAAAAAAATGCCTCAAATGCAAACATGAGGGGTTTGTAGACTTAGGTCTTATTACAAAAGGATCTGATTTATTCAGCAATCACTGCTTCGGTTTCTGTGAGTTTTACCAGATGACAGACAACTGAACACTAAATCTATACTTTTGCTTGTTGCAGTTTGTCTCGGATTTTGCAGTTTATGCAAGTCTCTGTATCAAGAATACTGTGAGAAGTTACCATTTTTTTCCTTGCTTGCATTGTGTTTTGATAGCCTGACATTTTTTCTCTTCAAACACATGAGATATGAGCCTGTCTTGCCACTTGCGCTACTTCAGCTTATACCAGTTAAAATCAAGTTTGATACCCCTAATGTACTTGAAAAGTACTTTCCTTTTTACTATCCTCCTGTGTATTACCTTTTCATACTATCAAAGAACTCCTATTTTCCAAATATCTATGAGGGGTGGTTTTTTGTGTTGCTTGCATTATTTCTGGCTCAGTTTTGCTATTCTTTTCCAGCTGTCCATAATTTCACAGCTCAAAGTCAGCCCCAAAGGAAAACATGTATTTCTGACCTCACAGTAGACAAATTCATATGTGGAAATTTGTGTAAATAAGCGGGGGGAAAATGCTATAAATATTCAGCTTGCCAGTCAAACTTTTGTATTTCTGTAATACTATTTGACAATGGCATACAATGAATTTGAGTATGAAACACTTCTGATCACAGAATGAGACATATAATTCCTTTATATTTACTGCTTCAGTAGGAGTATTGTAGCTATAAGTAGTTGGCAATTTCCTATAAATCAGAGCTTCTGTTTTCTCCTCTGTTTGTAGAAGCATATGAATTTTGACAAGAAATATCACTGATAAATAATTTTCAATAATAGGCTGAAATTTCTCTTTGCATCTGTAAAAAGAAATATTCCATGAGGATGGGGCTGCTCCATTCTTTTTGTTTTTCCTTCTTCTTTTGTTTCATTTTCTTGGTAGATTTTTGTTTACTTTAAGGACTAAGTCACTGAAAAATTAAACTTATCCTTATCTCATCTAATGTGAACCAAAATTGCCAGCATTCACCTATGTTTCCTGGGATCTGAAAAATTAGTTCTTAGGAAGCTATCAAATTCCAGTTGCAGAATTGCTTGCAGTTATGCCAAGGTGCTGTAAAACACGTCACAAGAAAACTCAAAGGCTAAAGAGAAACTTCTTCTCCAAAATTTTCATACAAAGGAATTTAGAGTAGATTTCATTAAATGTAGATTTTTACTAATTCAGAATGTTTTAGCACAAGACAAAATTTGCTTTATGTATTATTACAGGTTCTTGTTTGTTGTTAGTAGGCAATGAAGAGAAACTACTGAAGTGCATTCCTAATAAACATCTCTTACTGTCTTACACCACACTCCAGTGTGAAAAGCACCCTGCTGCTTTTTTTGCTTGCTCTGTCACATACATATTTCTCATGATTATTTCTTATATTTGCTGATTAAAAGGTATCATTAAAAAAGACCATGTGATCAGGAAGTAAACAGCAAATTATCTAACCTATTCAATTATACCTGTGAAGACTATTTTTGGAATTTAAAATCTCAGTATTTGTATCWCTGATGTAATTTTAAAATAAAATAATTGAAGTACTTTGAACACAATGGCACAGAGTATGAGAAGCACCAGCTTGAATTCCAAAGTATTTGTTCCAAACAAAAGTACCAAAYTGGAGTCAAAATCCAGTGTTTATAAATTAAAAATACAGTTTTAAAAGACAGGCATTTCTACAAAAAGCATATATGTTTCAGCAGTAAATTTAGACTCCAATTCATAAATATATTTAAGCAATCAAATACTGCAAAATTATTTTAATCTGTTCAGCAGGAACTGCTCAAGTGGGTAAAACTATTCATGTGTTTAACTATCTTGTTGAATTGGAGTATACACTGCAAATCTGAAATGTCAATAATTTGGAAATTGTAGAAGATTGTTGGGCTGTTACCATAGAGTAAGTTATTTGGATGTTGCCATGACAAATAAAAAAATCATGGATTTCAAAAGGGATTTGTAAGATATTCTCACACTATCAGAAAACATATATCCTGTCTCCAGGTTTTCTTTAGGGTTGTGAAGCCAATTTCAGAAATGTCACAAGAAATGTAACACATTCATCAAGTAATTTGAGCGCTACTCATTGGCCTTTGCTCTGTGTACATGGACATTAAATGAAGGCAAAGCTGAAAAATGCTTTGAATACTAATATTTGTATATATTCAGAAAAGTCATCTTCTGGGAATGGTACCTATAAAGAACTGTTTCAGTAAAGTGACAGAAAACAATAACACCCTGTTAGGTAACCTTCATGAAGAGAAAGATGAAGAGAAGGATATAAGTATCAAATGTCCTGAAAAATAGGACAATGTTTTCATTTGTGTTGCCTCTAAGGGTAATGGAGGACTGCTGGAAAATAGGAAAGGTAGGAAATATACATGTAAAAATTTTTATTTGGTTAAAGTCCTGGGCTGAAAATGTGAGAAATGCCTGAGAAAAATGCTAAGCAGCCAGATCAAGGTGATTTGTGGAACTCCCAAGAAATCATGTGATTTGGGACCGTAGATTTAAAACTGACATGATTGTTTTAAAAACAATTGCAATGTTAGATTTAAAACTTACATGAGAGAGTTAGAAATTATGAGGAGGCTGTTTACAATAAAATGATCTGTATGACTAGCATGCTCAGAAGACCATTGCTGTTGCCTTAATTTTAATTCTTCAGCTATTTTGTATYGGGGGAAACCTATCTATATTTGAAGGATTTATAACTTGCAATATTTTCAGAGCACTGTCCATATATAAATAAAGACTTACAATCAGCTATCTTATGTTATTTTTAAATGGTTTATTTTGCATTCAGCTGCAGAATAAAGAAAWATTTTTCCTTGAACACAGTGGTTGTTGCTTTAAATGGAAATTCCACCCTGATTAAAAAGTCAGGCCTTCACTTCTAACAGGAAAATCATTAAAAATCTGCAATAATATTTTAACTGAAATGTCTCTGTTGRAAGGACTGTGATACTCTGACACAAAATTATTCACAAACCAGCTACGGAATAGCTTTAATGGGTTCAGCCTCTGTGGGGATTTTTGCAGTGCACAAAAATCTTTCTTTCCCACACCATGGCTAAAAAAACTCACATAAATTAAAAAAAAACAACTTTAGACTGAGGGTTGTGATTTAATCCCAGTCAGCAACTAAGCCCCACAGGCCTCTCACTTGCAGTGGGATGGGGAGAGATCAGAAGAGGAAAATTGTTTTTAGATAAAGACAGTTTAATGGGGAAAGCAATAGCTATACATGAAAGTAAAGAAAAGCAAGGAGTTGCTTCACAACTTCCCATGCACAGGCAGGTGTTCAGCCATCCCCAGGAAAGCACCTCCATCATGTGTAACAATGACTTGGGAATACAAATGTCATTACTCCAAATATTTTCCCCCCTTCCTTCCTCTTCCCCCTCTTTATATGCTGAGCATGAGGTCAAATATAATGGAATGCCCCTTGGGTCATTTGGGRTCAGCTGTGTCCCCCCCTCATTCCCTGCGCATCCCCAGCTTCCTCATTGGTGGAGTGGGATGAGAAACAGAAAAGGACTCAGCTATGTGCAAGTACTGCTCAACAGTAAAGAAAAAATGCCTGAATTATGAGCACTGGTTCCATCACAAAYTCAAAACACAGCCCCATGCTACTGTGAAGAAAACTAACTGTACCTCAGCTAAAACCAGCACACWAATGTAAATTCTAATAACTTCATCCTCTAGAGTTTTCTGATTCTATTACCATAGCAACAATTAGTTAGTCTTTATAAGGCAGAGAAAAATATTTCATTCAAGCAGTAGTGTACATGTAAGTGCTTGCCAGAAAGCACACTTGTGCAAAGGACCRCACACATTATATCCCCAGCAGACACTGTTCATTATTAGCTGAACAGGAACACTGCAATTGATATTTTGCCTTTCCATTTTTCTGTAGTGATTTCAAAATGACCCCATCATGTATTGATCTACCTCTGCTGTTGGCCACCTGCAGACCCAAGCYACCACACAGCAGTGCCAGGACTAGGAGTAGATCATGTGTTAGACCTTTTCTCCAGTGTGACTACCAACAGTGTGGTGGAGAGGTGAGTGTGTTGTTTTACTGACATGATGTGTGTAGTGTGCAACTTCTCCCTGCAGCTCCACTACATCTGTAACATCATCAGAGGAACCACAGGAGTGCAATGCCCAGCAAACTGCACAACCTTGCTGGGCAGTGCTGCAGGAGAGCTCACAGTTGTGGCAGTGATTCGCTTCCTATCTTAAAGGTGGTATTATTTGTGTCAACAGCAATAGRAAAAAGCAAATCTGCATGAAGCAAAACATGAAACTGCCATTGCATAGTGGTCAGAATMATTCTGCTCCAAGACTTAGCATGTCTCTATTTTAATTTAATGTCATCTGACAAATTAAAGCAGCCACAATAGCGTAAGATTTTTCTACTTGAAAAAGATGTTATACAACATAACTCAAGACACTACTGCCTGCTTCAGGTCTTCAGAGCTCCTTCACCAAACTCTTGCATAGTGTGAGTGTATAGAGAAGGACATAACCAAGTCCTTAAATCAGCAAAAATTTCCAGTGCAAAGGTTTCGTCTCTCCAGCACTTTAGAGAACAGCCATCCCTGTCATACTGGCATCCTTCCCACTAGTTAAAGCTATTGGAGACTAAGATATAGAGATTAATGTCCACTSTTTATTTCTTTAGTTGATGGTGTGCTATACAATTACACATGGAAAAAAAAGTCTTGAAGACCTTCCTTCTGCAGCAGGTCAGCTCTAAGGTTTTTGTACCATGACCAAACCACTTTCTTTGCATGACAAACCATGTCATTGTCAAAAGCACGGCTGAATTTCTCTTCCATCTTGTGCTAGAGCCATCAAAACTGTCATGTTCTAATGGAGAAGAAAAATTTATGTATTCAAAAATGATATTTCCTGTCCAGAAAAGTCAAAAGTATTTTCACTGGAATGCTTTATCKAGCTCTGGTTTCCTGTGCTGTATTTTTGTTTATAAAATATTAATTTAAAGTGTATGATAGTGTTTTCTTTACATTAGCAGGCTTGAGTTTTAATTCTCTAGGCTTGTGAAGGGGGCTGATTTAGTTTCCCATTCCCTACAGTTCTGTGTGAGTGAGTCTCATTAAATGGAATTGCTGTTCTGCATGCAAATCAGAGAAAACAGTGTTGGTGGACAGTTCCAGCTTATTTTAAGTTGAATACACAGCCGTGCCTGCTAAACACTATTGTCTGTGCAAGGTGTTGAGGAATGCATCTGGTGCTGGTAGCTGGGTTTGCACAATGAAAATTGAGATGCAGGTTGAGCTGTGGGTGGGAGCTCTAGACAAGTGGCTGTGAAATGCCAACACTTTGTTTAACAAACGGCACAAAGACAGCTGGTGGCAGCCAGGTGGATGGACACTGGGAGACTCAGCAGGAGTGGAGTACTCTGCAGGAAGAGCAAGTATTTTCTGTGGGCACACTGTGAGGTATAAAAGCCCAGCCGTTGCTTGGTTGGTACAAAACACATGGCTGTTTCTGTATTAATGTGCCATGAATAAATTGCTTTATGGAACTGGATATCTGAGACTCTGTTATGGGAAACCTGGGGTGGATCCAGTAAGGAAGCCTGGTCTGGCTGTGTTAATGAGATGTGTGGGGAGTCGAGCAGGGCACCTATCCATCACTGGAGCCACTCAGTGTGAAGTTGCTGTGCTCCCAACAGTGAAAGTCTCTGACCTTGGAGAGTTACTGCCCAGGAGTCTCAGCAAGGTCAAACGGGGAAGCTTCCTTAACAAAGTAGTGCAAGYGTCCACTTTGCATGTCTTTTTTTACATATTTGTATGAAGTGCCACCTGTCTTTTCTATAATTTTGCTCAAATTATAAGATGCCTATCTCCTTCTGATTGTTTTACATAGGAATATTATAAATAATTYCCATCTGGTATCTATGAGCTAAACCCCTAAGGTATTCAAATTACTCTCATCTTGGCATCTCAGAAGATCTTGTCCAACCCTTCAACATTGTCTGGGAATACTATTGCTCAGAACTTTTTTTCTCTTTTGTGRATTGTCATGAATATGTGAATGTAGAGCAGGAGAGGGCGTGGGAAGGGAGAAGAAGGGGAAGGGTGGAGGGAGCTCTTCACCACAATAAACTACTTCTCTTCCAAAGCTAGACAGTTTCGGAAGATCTTCATACTTATCAGAAAGCAGGGAGATCAGTCATCTGAACTGATCAGAGGTAAGGTTGGCTCTTGGCTCACTATGCCATCCAGTTCCTTGTGGGCACACTCTTGAGGTGAAAAGCTGCAGCCACATATTTTTAGCTTCTGTGTGCTCAAAGTATTCTTTGAAGAAATTGAGAAAAAGGTTATTTTCCTAAAGGTTTGATGCATGCACAGTTTTACTTCATTTAATAGAACTGCTCTGACTTAGAGGTCATATCAAATAACATTAAAAAACATYTGGCAAATGAGTAGAAGAAATTTGAACTGTCTCCAGATTATTTTCCCTTGTGATATCTTATTGCTTTTTCCACAATTACAGTGATCAGGTTGCCTCTAATCTGCAAGTGAAGAATGTTTTCTTCTACTATTGCTTAAATAATTTTAGGAGGCTTTTATGATTATAATACAAAATGACTGATCTGTGTGACAGTTCCTGAAACCTTGAGATTTGGTGGGACTTGCTATGTTGTAATATTCAGAATACTATTTCATGATCCTGCACTCAACAAACCATCAATCATTGTGAGTAATACATAATTATCTATTGCTTATGAGAACGGGGTTTTTTATCCCCTAGGTAACATAAAATACAAGTAATTACTAGGGGTATGGCATTTAAATATAGATGCTGCCTCAGATAATAAAAAAGATAATGTAAAATAAGGAAAAAATTATAAAAACAAAGCAAAAGMAAAACTAAGTAGCACTGAAATATCACCAAAGAATATGCTTAGTTCCACTACAAGCAGAATGTCACGAGGTGAACAAAGCTAAGGAGAATGCGTTTATCACTTTTCCCCCCCAGCACAAGATTAAGGTAAAAAATTTGGCACTGCATGGCTTTTATAATGTAGATGATACAACTCATTCTGCTGCTCTAGTGGTGGAAATGAGACATGAATTATTCTGGCAAAACATCTGTGTGAAGCTAGGGTGTGGATTTTGCATAGCTCTTTGCTTCCTGCCCTGACACTGGCCCTGAGGCATTTTGTTATGGTCAAGAGTTGAAAGATTCAAGAGACAGCAGTACACAATGTACCYACCTCTGTGGCAATGTTAGTGCCAACCAAAATATATTAGAAGTCATGAAAGTTCAAAGGAGTCCTAAGGTTGTTAAAAGCAAGAAGTTTAAGGATGTTGTCTTCAGAGCTGGACCTGGCTATAAAAAATAATTTTGTTTACCTCACTTTCAGTCTAAACAAAGGGTTGAAAAGCAATGGAAGAGCATCCAGGTTTTGTTTTGCAATATCAAGAATGATGTCACCCAGAATACAACTTTTTGCGAGACATTTCCAGTCTGCTCTTGACACTGCTGAATGAGTCTGAGAGTTGAAAGGGGGCCTCAGGGACTTGATAATATACAGAGAACTGCAATTTAGACACCTTCATTCAGCAAGCTGAATGTCACTCTCAGCATCTGATTATCATAGAATCATAGAAAGGCATGGATTGGAAGGGAAATTAAAGATCATCTAGTTCCAAGCCCCTGCTGTGGCCAGGGACACCTTACGCTAGTTCAGGTTGCTCAGACCCTCATCCAACCTGGCCACAAACAYTTGCAATGATGTGGCATAAACAAATTCTCTGGGAAATCTCTTCCTGTGCCTTACAACCCTCAATATAATTTTTCCTGATTTCTAATTTAAATCTACTATCCTTCAGTTTGAAGCCCTTGCCCCTTGTCCTGTCACTAAACGCCCACATAAAAATTCTTTCTTGTAGCMTCCTTTAGGCACTGGAAGGTAAAAATCATATAGGTGGAAGAAAAGGGGGTCTGAAGCAATCTCTGATATACTCCAAGATGTTTTACAGTGGTACTGGGTTGTTTCAACGGAGTAAAAATCCATTCATACAATAATATGTTGACCCCATAACACATAACTTACACTAGAAGTTAAAACTTGGTATTCAGAATAAATTCACACTTCCAAACTCTGTCTTCCACTAAAAACAACACTGAGATTTACAAAAATTTTTCACTTGGCAGTTAAGCTTTACTGTTGTTTTCTGTAAACCAGTGCCTACAGAAAATAATGGTAATTTGGATGAATGACCTAACTCTCAGATATCAAGCCTAGCTGTGAAAGACTGGATGACAAAGAGTGCACTCTTTTTGGAGGCAAAATTATTGTATTTAACTGTTGATGGGCTATTCCAAAGAGATCCTCCTCATGTTCTGTTCAACATGTCATTAAGGGCAAAAACAAGACATCGTGCAAGGTGTGGACCATTTCCTTTCTTTGTAATCTTCCACTTTCACCTATTACCTAGGAAAAAAATGGTTCTTGGAACCTCTTGATATGAATTTAGSGTTATAAGTGTTTCTTAAACTTGGCTGTGGATAAATTTCATTTTTGTATCAACTGTATCGCCCACGATGATGCAAAATTTTATTTATTTTTCTGAAAACCACACACWTCTTATTTTCTTATAATTAATTTTAACTTTTTTCATTTTATAGCAGTGTGTTTTGTTTGGTTATTGGGGGTGTTTTTGTCTTATTGGAGCAGATCATTACATTAAGTGAACTAAGAAACAAAACAAAATTATACCATACCAATTAACACCCAACACCACAAGATCTGGAAATGCTTATCTGATAACATTTTATTGGTAAATTTTACAAGTGCTAGGTTTACTTCTTTATTTTCTTTTACTTTTTTCTTCCCTTTCCTGTCACAGACTTCCTGCCTCTACTTCTACTTGTATTGCAGTGTCTGATGGATACAGTCTTATGAGAAACTAGTAGTATTGAAATAAGGATTGTGAACTGTGTTTGAAGGATATGAAAAACAGAGAACTATTATTGCTRACTGAAAACCATTAGGAATTTATCATCTTTTCTTTTAGAGAGAAGAATTTGTGAACTGTTCCTCTTTTTCATCAGACAAACCCACAGCTGATGTTACCAGAAATTAAGTTAACGTGAATTGGCGTCTCTAGTCATAAATTCTACAGTGAATAATTCAGGTAAATAATTTTGAAATTATAAGTCATATAAGCTAGTCATCTGCCTGTAGTCTTTCTTCTAATTTAGGAAGTGAGTCTGCATATCTAAGTTTAAAAATGTTTATTCTGTTACTGTAGATCAGAAAGACCTTTAAGAAAGGGGTTAATATAGAAGTACACCAGATTTCTTAGCACAATAATGAATGCTTGCTTATTTTCTCCACTGAACATCTATTTTCAAAATGGCATGTTTTTAAAAGAACATTAAAAACTCCATTACTGAAATGAAAACTCTGTGTCTTTATGCACATAAATACAGCGTCACTTCTTTCTATTTCTGCCTGACTCCTCCCCCTTCTCCTCCCAGCTTTCTTTAATAAAAATATTGTAGCAAAGAACTAACAAACTCTTTTAATCTAAAGTAATGTTTTTAATGAAATATCATAAAAAGCACTGTTTAATTTTCTTCTTGTTTTTCCTTCAGCCGTTACCTATCAGCTAAATGGGAGGAAAACCGAACTTTTCAACATTGCAGTTCACTCTGAAATGCAGAAAAACACCTTCGATCTTTACAAAATCTCCCACAATGACGTTAAGTGGAAGCCRCCTTTTACTCAGTCATGGCTCATGTGGCTGTCACCCCCACCAGCAGCGGCAGRAACAAGGCAGCAGAGTCATGGCAGAGTCCGTTTAGCTGCAGAGGATGCAGTAAGGAGCTCCTCAAGTTTGAGGAGCATTACTAAGTCACAGCTGGTGGTTTGCTGGTCTGAATGCCATTCCAAATCTGAGCCCCTGAGAGCCCTGGTCATTGTCTTGAAACATTTCTGCTGTTCCCATTTCTCTCGTTTCACAAAAAGGGCTGTGTGCCAGCTGCATGAGGATTTCAGCCTGTGGGGTGACCTTATGAATTTTAGTAGGGTGAAGGAAGCAGTGAAAATAGCAAAAACAGCCCTCCAACAACCTACACTTTTATATCTACCTAAATCAGCAATTTCTGTGCACATACATGATGTTTTCTAATGTTAACAAGTGCTTAAATACACCACAAAACTRACAATAAACATTAACACAGTTCCTTTTATAGTTGCTGTGCAATATAGCGCAAAACTAGAATTAACTCTGCCATAGTTCCATTTTGTCTTTAAAGACTGGTTAACAGGTTGCAGTAAAAAAGCCACAGTGTGATAAGAGCCACAGCTTGCTAATAAAACAAATACAGTCAGCTGAAAAGTTCTGGCTTTTMTCCCCTGAAATTAAAGAAAAAGTAAAACAAATTCCAAAAAGATGTCAACACTCGGTTGAAWGTAGCGCCCAAACCCATGTCAAAGGCAAAGCACTTGGGATTTATCTAGGAGAAGCAGAGACCCTGGCTTGTTTCCACAGGAAAAAGAAGGAGCAAATAGTTCAGAAAGTTAGTCAGAGCCATAATGTTACCTGTAAGAATTTTATTATGTTTATATTAAAAACTGCTTGATACTTCCCTTATTAATCAATCAAAGGTAAATCCAAAGCAAATTTTCTTACTGTTTCAGGCGACCTAAGTTGCAATGACTTCCTTAATTTGTCAATTTACAGAGTTCTCTGCTTTCAGGACAGGAAGAGAGTCATCACTATTCATAATTATAAAAATCTAGTTCAGAACAWGTGCATTAAAGGACAGTCATAGGTAAGAAAAAAAGAAAGGAAGTGGGGMCTCCGGAGACACTTGTTGCAGCACACGCAAGGCAAATATACAATAAGAAACTCTTTAAAGAAGACAAGAAAACAACAACCAATTCAAGAATCTTCCTTTAAGAATGACTAAGACATTAATGCAGTATTTACAAAACATAAATGCAGTATTTACAAAACATAAAGCTGAATTTAAAGAGAAGGAAATATGTATTTTGACAAAAAAATTATTGACTGATAGATCCAAGGTCATATGTGTAGACATGGTGAGAGGTGAGGTCACATGGTGAGGTCACATGTGTAGACATGACATTAATTAAATGTGTTAATTGTTTTAAACAACACTTTTATTATACCTACCCTTGCTATACGTACCCAAAAAATCAGCTTTGCAGAAGTATTTTATTTTGTTTAGTACAAAATAAGACAGAACCCAARAGATATTTTTAAGGTTCTATACTATATAGAAACCATCTTACGTTAAAATATTTGAMATCATCAGAAATCTATTTTATGGATTTTTGTTAGCTTATATATTCCTTTAGGAGTTAGTAAATACCAAATACTCAGCACTTCTTTGTAGGTGGTCAGCAGGTTTGACAATTAAGCCCCTTATTCACATATCTCAAGAGTATAGTCCAGGTCACGTTGGAAGGCATTAGATTTCATTACGAATCCCTAGTTTAGGGGATATGTACTCTWGCATATAACTATTGGTTTTGTGTAGTTCTTCTCATGACTACAGGATTTTTATTATGGGTGTCATCTTTAGAACAGCATCTTGAAATTGTGGGATATTTTCTCTTCAAAGAGAGTTGTACTGAGCTACTGAGCTGTGAAGGAGATGAATGCAGTGATTTACTTGTGATCCACCTGCTCGGCACCTGGCATCAAACCCAAGCTGTGTCTGCCATCATTTCAGTCTGACAGGGAAGTCAGCTGGGCATACCCATCYACCCTCTTCACTTTCCATCAGATTCATTGTAGGAGGTAGTTCAGGGGTGAGTTGCAGGTAGGAATGCTTTCTGGAGTGGACATATGTGTGAATGAACCTATATTCACATTCACCAGGAGAAAAAAAAGGTTTCTTCCAAAATTATGTCCTTTTTTTTGAGAGAGATGCTTCAAGTCTCTGGTCAAAAATTCTCTTTTCTTGGAGTTTGAATTGGTGCAATATTTGAGGCTAAGTAACACCACTGCACTGCTCTTGTAGYTATGGCCATTGAGAATCAGAAGAGTATTTTATCTGGTGTGTCTGTCTGGGCAGTAGTGTGAATGAGCCATACATATCTGTCTAAAGAGACCGTGGCCATCACTCCTTGAGCTTTCCCCAGGAGAAGTGAATGCTTCTTCTTCCTTCTCCCTTTGCCAGCCGTGGTGTCACCCTTGTTTTCAGAGTATTGCACCCATTCTCACACAGAAAGCAGTGGGGACCGAGACCATAGGGATGCAGGGATTCTTCCATGGTAGTGTGCCTCTGCTTAGGCASAAGCTCATCCAGATTTTGTATTCAATACTTGAGAAAGTATAAACAGCTTTAYTTCCCTCAGTGACCTGGAAGGCCTATAGTTGCAATTACATGGTAAGGGGGAATTTAAAATTGCACCTACTCATTGGTGATAATTTGTGACTCTGGGATGATTTGACACAGAGGATGAGACAGCCTATCTGCAGAAAGGATTAAACTCTCTGGAAGTAGGGATGCCRGGGACAGAACATTTTTCTTACAAGGAAATGAAGTGCCCTTGGTGATGAGATCAGAAAGAGCCTCAACACTGTCTTGTGGCCACCCTGGAATGTGAGCACTTAGAGGCCTAGGCTCAGGGGAYGCCTTCAGGCAGCAGAGGGACTGGGGGATAGACTAGAGGTTGAGTATGGGGCATCTTAATGCCCCATACAACCTCTGTCAGAACTCATTCTGGTGCAATTTTGTTTAAGGAAATGGTTCTTAACACATCTTTGCAGGCTCCTTTTCCCATTATGTTCCTCAGTATAAAGTTCCCATCAGGACTGCTCTGCCAGATATCCAATATTGCACTTTCCCCTTACCTGCCCTACTGACACCTCACAAGTTCACATTCCTTGTGCTCTTCTACTGAAGCAAGCGGGCAGCCAGACCCTGCTTATGCTTCCTCCCTTGGGTGCAGCTGCAGGTTGCCCAGTCTTTGCTATATTTTACCATAAGGATAAGTCACATTCACATTTATTAACACTTAATGAAAGGGAGGAAAGACAAATGTGATTGTAACACCCTGAAACCTGTTCGTAACTTTCTACTTTTCATTAGTGGTGACAAACTAATCAAAACAAATTAAAACCAAACCAAAATCCCAAAGWATCCAGATTGCCACAAAGTCCAAATTAATACTTTTAAAAAGTATTCTAAAATGCTTGTTCATGATTTCCTGGTCCTTTTGTCTCTATTATAGGAGCAGAATCTTTTAGTTCAGTCAGCAGATGGGCACAGCTTTACTGTCAAGAACTATGTTCTGTCATTRTAATATTTTATACTGCAAGTAGTCTGAATAATTGCATTGGTCTTTAGTACCGGGACATTTTTCTTTTGGGATGTAATGGAATAAGCTGAAGCATATATTTTATTACTTCTTGTAAAATCTAAGAAACAAAGCAGAAAATGTTCTATTTCCCAAGGAATAAAACCAAGTAAAATMTATAAATATAACACAAAAGTCTAACAAATATTTTCTTGATTCACAAAGCAAAATTTYTAATGACTAAAAAAAATCACATTTCAATCACACTACAAAAGGGCTTTCAGAGGCTGTATCTTGTCTGAATGTATTACTTGAAAGTATAGGAAACAGTACTTTGGTAAAAAACCCCTGAACTGAATCTGCAAAGTTCATTCAATAAAAAGACATTCAGTCTCCAAAACAGCTGAAATAAGAAAAGCTTCAAAAATAACAAGCAAATTATTCATATTCAGGGGAATGAGAGCTTGGTAGTTTGGGTTTTTTCCTTCCTTTTTTTGATAAAGGTGCAAGTGGGAATTGCAGCCAGCACTTTACACTTCTGTTTCAACTCTGTTACAGACATTCTTGTGATATTGAGGAAATCTCTTAGGAACACACTTCATCAACATGTATTTCTTTGGTCAACTGCAGAAATGTTTGCAGAACTAGTTACTTCTGGTAATATGGTACAACTGAAAAACAGAGTTTCTTTTATTTGGTCTGAAGCAAGTGTAGGGGTGGGTTTGAGATGCAAAGAAAATATTGAAAGTTTTTTATTTTGTGAAGGTGAATTTTTTGTCTTTTTATCTTAATCCTTGATTGCAGAAAAAAATCCTAAAAATCTGACAGACATTTCAACAAAGATAAAATAAAGAAAAACCTTTGAGAGATTGATGCTGAGCTTTAAAAATGCAATAAAAAGAGCACTTCACCCCATCACCCTTGAGGATGAAACAGGTTAGTCCAGTGTGCCATGAACCACCGAAAGTGCAATCTTCCCTTCAGGGAATATATAATTTAAAACCAGACACTATAAATTGCAGCTTTATTATGTGGTTTTTATTGTTTCTCTCAATCTGAGGAGACCCAGCTGAAGACCAAGATCTCAATTTCCCTTGGGATTCTGTAAACAGAACAAAGCTGTGACAGGCATAATTCAACCCAGTTCAACTATGCAAGTTGCTAAAAACACAGCCATTTCCCAATCTCTTCTTAACATGCCTGTCTCCTGTGGCACAGATATGTATGGGCCAAGGCATCTTTGAAAAGCACAAAGCACAACCAATTTCCTTTTGCAGCCCAGGGCACCTCCTGCACCCAGCGCAGTKGGGACACCACTGGGACGGTGCAAGGGCACTTCAGCCACTGCAAAGAGCAGCAATTTCTGCCAGCATGCTTGGGACCCATTGCTGCACTTAATATGTAGTAGGAGACAGMGTGAAAATGAGAATCAGAGCACTTGAATCATGGAAATGGATAGTGGTGCTCATGTGTTAGCACTACGGCAAGGCAGGGCCAGCGCATGCCAACCACCACATCCAGTGGGTACTGCATTTTTCTTAGGCATACAGAAGATGTGTAGGAGTAATTTTAAGGAAGCGTTTGATTTTTTTAAGGATTTTTATCAAATCTTTGTGAATAACAGAGGTTGTCACAGATCCTGAGTAGCAGGAGAAGAAATCCAGCACTTGACTATTTAAAACTGGGATCATGCACACAGACTTTATAGAATCATAGAAAGGAATTCTAGAGTCATAAAGATTGGGAAAAAACTCAAAAATCATCAGTCCAACATTCATCCAAGTTGGTAGGAAACAGAACATCAACAAGATAATTTATCATTTGCTCCATGACTTTCCTCTGAAAAAGTCTGAAGTCTGACCAACACCTTAGGTAAAAATGCACCACACATGAGTGAGCGGCAGCATAAGATTAAATGCTACTCCAGCTTCATTGAAGTCCAGAGAGTAGCTTTAAAAGTAAGGGGKTTTTTTATGCCATAGTGGTGTCTGTTTCACCTAGACAATCTGGAGTCCTAGTGGAGTGACAGCCAGCATTCCCAACCCACAGCTGAAATCACACACACCACTTTCGATTGCCATCTGCAACCACCATATTTAATCCTAAGGGGAATGGGATCCTGAGTGCTAATGTATAGACTAACATGGCTAGCCTCTACAAACAAGAATACTAATCTGGATTACTTTTTGGGAAGCAAGAGTAAACAACATCCAGATCTGGTTTATATGTGAGTATACTGTGTATTGYGTTTTGCAAAAGCAGAAATGAATGCTAAATTAAACTGGGTTTGCTGAGTGCTGGAAGGTACTGTGGAGTAGCTTCTATTTAACGTGGGCTGTTGGCTGACAACACTGATAGTAGCTTTTTAGGGGAGGTTTTCTGAAGGCATTTCAAACTTATTATTCAAACTCCATGAAAGGACAGTAGAAAAGAATTAAAAAATTAAAATGCTTTAATACTTTTAGATGAAACGGAAGTTTTTTCCAATGAAGAGTTTTTTGTTCCTTTCTTCAAAATTTTTTTTTTTTTTTTTTTTTTTTTTTTTTTAGTATTGTTATTGTTTTGAGTCTCCCAGTCTGGGTCCTGTTAATCCTCAGTTGTCCAATTTATCTTCCACTGATCTTAGACATCTCTCTTGCTTAACAACAAATCTTGGAAGGTTAAAACAGCATGTAGTGTTCATCCAGAGCTGTTTTACAACTACCCTCCATTTGCATCTTCTCCATCCACATGCCTTAAGAAATCCCACTCCTTTGTTCTTTTGAGAAACAGTATTAAGTGACTGGCTGTTTCTCATTTTCGACTCTTCACTGAGATGCCTGGCTCTGTTGGGTCATGTAACACTTCTGTGTTATGCAAAGTAAATGCAGTAATTAGTAAATAGGGCAACAAGTAATCCAGGGTGCATTAGTGATTAAAGACAGGCGTATTTTCTGCAGCTCAAGAGSTAATACTTGATGCTATAATAAAATGTAAATGCTTTAATATCTCAGACTTTCTTCTTTCCTAATCTTAATTTTTTGCTTTTATAATAAATTTTGCATTCCAAGATGCTCCATCCTAAAATAACATTTGATTATACTTTTTGTAGGATGACTTAGTATGTCTTCCAGYCAAGTTCACCAGTGTAAATATTCCCAGAAGTGATTCCTCTTGCCACTGAAACTTACTCTTGCTTCTTTTGAACTGATTTTCCTCCCCAGAAAAAAATATGCTTCTTAATCTATGAGAAAACAGTTTGACTCACTATGTAATAATCAATGCTTTGTTTTACAAGTTAATTTACTGACTCAAGGATAAAATATTAACAATAATTAATATAGATAATAATATTTCTGCCTTTATACTGCATAGTTCTACATACAGGGTTGCTCAGTCTGTGACAAAGAGTTTATGGCAGGTGACCCTGTTTTTCACTTTTCCCTTTTTCAAACCACTTCATGGTTTGGTCTAGGAGACAGATTCTTCCTTATATTTTCTTTATATTTTCCTTAAAAAYTATAGTTTATATTCTTGGCTTTTGCTGTTTCATAAGCCCAAGGATTTTTTTCATTCTTTCTGTGCAGGCATAAAATGACAGTTCCTTAGCAAGGAAAATTATAAATTGGATTTTGTTTTAGTTTGTTTTGACAACAAGCCATAATGTATCCTGTTGTTTCAAGTTTAATCTTCCTTTTGCCCATGGGTGATTAAGCTGTTTTCAGAACTAAGTTTGTTAAATACATATTTGGCTAATTTAGAAAGGAATGGTGGAAATTAATTATATTAACATATCATATATTATTTACCAGACACATCAATTATCCTATAAATATGTATTTACAAAACACAAATTATTTCCTCAATAACAATAATTCTCTGGATAAACTGTAGATATCACTCATTTTCTCATCTGAGGATCTCAAATTGTCTTTGGCATGAAGCGTCATATGAAGTCTGTTGAAGTAATTTGAAGAATGCTTATTAGTAAAACTATAGAGCTTATTTTTCAATTGACAGTGATGTTAAAACATTTTCCTTTTTTTCCTTCAAAAATAGTGTGACAAGATCATGGCAAAATCCTGCATTTTGTTCCAATCTTCTCTGAAAGGAAAGGAGACAACATATGTGGCTCCTCTTGTGTCAAGTTTATTTGGCCATGGTGATTTCTCTTAGCACAGTGAGGTTATATTCCTCTTAGTTTTCTATGTTTAGTTATTGAGATTCAGCTAATTGAGTCGCAGAAAAAGTTAGATAGTCAAAATTTGTTAAAAGAGAGTGTGACTATCCCAGCTTGAGAAAAATAACTAGATATRTGTATGTATCCTGTGATGCTGTCATTGCTTTCATTCAATCCTGCCCTTTTGCCTTTTCCTCCCACATATATTTGTCATTGATGAGATACCTGTAAAACTTTAAAATGTTATATTTTGTGGTTTTAGGTGGTACAAATCAACAGTCACATCAATGTAGTAAATATCCCAATTACCAGATGCTAATGAGATGACAAAATAAAAACTTAATGTATTTTAACAAATTGTCATTTTAGTCATATTTCTGGAAGAACACTTTATATGCATTTGAGCCTTACAGAAACAGCGGCAAATTAACAAAATATAAAAAAATCTCTTATTTCCAAACATGTTTCAATAAAYGTTGTCATGATATAAATCTTTCAGACTGTATTTTTCCTGGCCTCTGAATGTTTCATCAAATATCAATTTTTCTGTATTCTAATGAGGTGAGAGAACTGCTTTAAGTAAGGTTACAAAAACTTCCATGGCACTAATCAATCTAAATTATAATTCTGAATTTTTTCTCTAGGTTTTTAAATTAAAATCTCATCAGCAAAAAGAAATAGATTTCTTTGGGTATTGCAGAAGGTATTTATATACCACCTGAACGTCTCATGGGAAGAGTATTCAATAAGCTATGACACACAAGCCTGCTAGAAATTCCAGTCTTGGTTTGAGATTAAAAACACAGGCAATAGAAAACTCAGCAGATTGTTTAAAAAATATCCAATTTTATATGAAAAACATCTGATTTTAATCTTTATCAAAATTATGCTCCTGGCCAAACTGCAAGATATAATGATATTGTTTGAAAATAAGGTTCCYTTTTCCTGACACCAGTTGTTCACTGGTGCCACATACTTGACTCTGCAGTTATTCCAGGCAACACCATTATTCCAAGCTTTTCTTAGAGCACTTTCAGCATTACTGGGCCAGATACACAAGGACAGCTGTAAGGCAAGAGGAAATTTAAAATTTTTACATATATATTTTCAATGAAAAAATAAAGTGTGTCATATAAATTTCATCTTCATGTGTCCTTCAGCAGAGAAAACTGAGCWGGCAGCTGCCTGATCAGATGTGATCTATCTCTGGCCAGCACCTGAGCTTTTTATAAAGGGGCTTTTCATTTCAGCCCAAATTTGTATATACTTAATTCAGAGTGCAGGAACAAGTAGTTCAAATTCATCTGCAAAAGAATGAGTAAGAAAACTGGAGAGAATATGTTTGCAAAGAAGGTAAGAAGATGACGGCAATCTGAGTTTGCTGTAGATATATCTGACAGATTACTGAATAGTATTAAATTTTCAAAATAAACTTTCTGGTTCAGGTTGCCAAAGAAACACTCTGAAGGGATGCATTGGAAGATGAATTTGGTCGATAATATCATTAAGAAAAACATAGAGAGCTTTTGTGTAAATCTCACCTGATATTTTTTTTTAATTATTATAAATATTTTCATTTTAAAAATCAAGCCTAAAAAACAACAAAAAGCAATTAACTTTTCCTTACACTAGTGAGCTTATTGGTTGATTTATATATTCCATTGTTAATTATATCTGTCTCCCAGGAACAGGCCCATTGAGATGGACATCTTCTTCAAGACATCCTGGGGCTAACAATACACAAGGCACACATTTATCTATCAGAAAATTCATAAGTGTATTTTCTCAAGAATATGAAAAGACACATTTCCTGGAGCATTATAAACCTCCATGGGCCAAAGAAATCCTGGTAGAAGAATAACCAAAGCTAAATTACCCATCAAGTATCATGATCACTCTTTGTGCAGTAACTTTAATGCCAAAACAATATTATTTCTGGCTTATATGTATTGTTAGACATTTCAGCACTGTGTGAAATAGACAGAGCCAGCAAATCACAGAGATGTAATGAGTAAAAGACATTACCCTGGTTTTAATGAATCCCACCACAGCCTTTATAMTAAAGTTCATGATATTGAGTTATTTTGCCACTATTAGTTACATAGCTAATGAACACTTGTACACTGCTGAAGTTTGAGTTAGAAAGAAAGCTGAGCTTGCCACATTTGGGCATATTCTGCATATCTATTTCTTTGAGCTCCTCATTAATGTAGGTTTTTAGACTCCATCGGAGATCTTAATTAAGAAGAAAATCCTAAGCCATCATTTGAGCCTTCCATATGCTCAGAATGTTCTCAACCCTATCCCAGCCATGCCTCAATGCCACGGATGTAGAGGAAAGCTGTTGGAAAAAGTTCTACCACCTTCATCAGAGGAAATTTCAATTGTGTCAATGCTATTCTCCATTGACTGTTTCTAGCCGCTATAAACCAAGAAAATTTGSAGAAAGTGACCATCTATGTAAATGATTCTTAGTGTTACATTCTTTACTCTGTTGCATTTCTGCATTTTATCTATTTCAGTTATGTTTCCTGGATATAAGCTAGATAATGTTTTCCTACTTGATATCATAAAAAATTAATCATGTTGTCATCAAAACTTTCATTTCTATGAACAATTGAGACATTCTACATGAACTTCCTCATTCTGACTTCCTCATTTTGTGTGTTATACAATAGTGCAGAACATAGGCTGTGACCATATCCTCAGTTCATTTAAATATCTTGGTCTTGTTCACTTCATTGCATATGAATACTATACTTGTGTTCTTCAACTGCTCTTCTAATGGGATGAATGTTTAATGTAATGAGACCATTCTTTTTCTAAGACTCAGAGCAACAAATATGACAGAAAAAGGTAAAATCAATCAATAATTTATGTTTAATTCCTTTAAACAATATCCAGGTAAAAGGCAATCACTTGTACACTTTTTGTCATCTACTTAATTTCCATTTATTCATTTTCCCAAGAGTATTCCCAAAGGACTAGGTATTTAGACCCTGTTGATATTTTTCATTTTTGATCATGGAAAATCTATAGGTTTTCTTTAGCACTTTTACAACAAATTTTGTGCATATAAATTTGTAATAAACACGATTATATAGAAAAATATGGTTTTTTATCTTTCCACAAATTCACATTTGTACTGTATTTTTGCCAAAATATTAAACAAAAAAATAATTTTCCACTAACTAATAGTAGGGGCTGTATTAAAAAAAAAAGTGATAAGCTTTGTGAAATAAAATTTGAAAAAGATAGGAGTCTAAGCTAAATCTTCATATGTTTATATAAAGCACACATTTTTGAGTTCCACAAAACTGAGAGCAAAGGATCTACCAAGGGCAGAAGACTTTCTGAGAGCAGAAATACGAACAGAAAATAACACTTATATTTTTACCCTCTCTTTTGTAAGGGGACACTASAGTTATAAACTCTGATTTCATTGTGTATTTATGGTAACAGATTTGTTGGGTTTGCACTTCTCACACCATTGTAATAGTAATTTCTTTTAAATCTAGGTCAAGCATAACAGTAGTCTGAATTTTTCTATTAACATGCCAATGCATTTTTATAGCAGCATCATARCAATCCAGCTTGTTGTACAGAATCATACAAAAAGACTTTCATGCAATTCAATAGCTGTGGGGTGATGACCCAGGATGATTGCACGAGTCCTGGAAAGGCCACCCCATACTGGCATCCTAGAATCCCTAAAAATGCCTGACATTTAGGCCTATRTATGATATTAAGTTTCTACTATTTCACAGGAAGGAATTAAAAACTGTGTCACTCCTGCATCTGCTCAAACATCTCTCATTCAATACTTATTTATTATTATTATGATATCAAGATACAACATGCTTTGAGTAAAATTTTCATTCCAATATTCTCAGTTAATGAGCTAGAGGAAGCCATGTTTCCCAAATACATTATTCTTCTAACTTCAAAGCTAAGAGATCCATCTTGACCCAAAGACCACTGAAATCAATGTCACAAATCTTGCTGAGTACAGGGAATATTGTGCAAAGCTTTCCTAGACAGTGTGCCTTAAATGCTTCTGGCTCTTTTACCATCCTTGTAGAAAAATGTGAAGACGGATGAGGCACCAAGGTGATGTGCCAGCCCTGTTATAAATGCAGCTGTAAAGTCATGAGAGGGGTTGTTAGATAATCCATTTTCAGCCTTAAAACTCTGTTAAGGCAAAGAAAAGCAGAAGAGGTCCCCCAGCTTTTAGACCAAAGACCAGGGGGAAGTATGAAATGAATTCATTAAAAAAAATCTATGAATTACAGCAATCTGAGTTTTCTGCTTATATATTAATGTGTTAGCATTACATTCTGGGTACAATTCCGATAATTATACAGAGACACATGAAGACAATGTTTTTTAACAATTAAATCAGAAAGAAGGCAGTGTTAAGTGTATTGTAAATACACTTAAATCAGAGCATCTGTAAATAGTTAGAAATGTCACACATAATGCTTGTCTTTTCAGAGAAAACATTTTCAAAATATTTAAGCTAAAAATCAATCATGATATTAGATACATGCTAAGGAATGAGAATATAAACAGCTAATATATTAAGAGTGGAAAGAAATAGTACACAAAGTTCACATAAATAAAAACAATAAAATAATTAAAGACATGTTCAAACATAAACTCCTGCATCTATGCAACTAAGGAATATCAAGCCAGTCATTGCTGAATTCCTTTTATTATTAAATAGTGTGCAGTTGGGAAAGAAACAAATAGATGAAGAAATTGCATTTAATCATTTTCTGTGTTAATAAATTATATATATGACAATTTGAGTAACTATGGAGCTCAGACACATGGGAAAATGAAAGGCAATGATAGGAATGAAGCTGTGATGCCCTCATTACCAGCAGCGATTTTGCATATTGCCATGAGTGTGTGGGAAAGCTATACATTCATTTTCTTAAGTAGAACATTTTAAAAAATGTGACAGTGATTTTATTTTAATGTCAAGTGCAACAAAAAAGATTGAAAACTCTTCCCTAGTAAGTGAAGCCTTATATATTTTCAGCAGAGGAACACAAGATTTCAGGACCTTATAGAAGGGAGGTTTTCATAGTGCCTTACTTCAGGCCCCACAGTTCAGCACTTACATTAGCATGATAGGCTTCCTATATTCCCTGTGTAATTAATGGAGATAGATGGGCTCCTGCAAAGGGTAATTCAGAGCAAGAACCTAACCAAGGTGACCTGAATTGCTCTCCATGGGAGCATCTCTCTCTGACTGCAGAGGAAGTTCAGGCCATTTCCCAGYCAGTTTCTCTGGATCATTAAGGTGCCTCAAGTGAAAATCCTTGAATACCTCCCCATGCCCACCCTAGATGACCAGACACTGGKCTAGAGGACTCAGAGCAGCACCATGTTCTTGCTGGCAAATTCTAAAACAAGAGCCAGAGGGAGAGGCTGGAAGGGGATTGGAGCTAAACTTCCTACAGATTACCAAGTGAACTCTCAACCTAAATTCTGTTTTCTTTGGGTCTTATCTTTTTTCTAGGAAAAAGAAACCAGAGACATTAATTGAGGGCTGCCTCCTGTTGCAAGGGGACCAGGGGAGAGGGACTGTGTTGAAAGACACATGTTATATGTAGGGATGCCTGGATTTCCTGCAGATGAATGTTGTCTAGGGGCTCATTTTGTTGTCAGCTTACTGCAAACTATCTGTGAAAGAGAATTTCCTATGAGAAATTTTTCCTTGATGGCTTAAATTAAATCTATTTCCCAGACAATGGTCTCAGAGATAGTAGAATGTATTTCTGTGCCCGTTTAAAGTCCATGTTTCTCTTACATCTTGTAAGGAGGACTGAGGACATGTAATTTCTGAACCTGTTAACAGCTCCTGTAGCTATCTTCGCACTGCATTCAACTTAGAGTATCTTTAAATGCAAGTGAAGCCATCCTAAAAGGACCTGGGGATTTTGTTCCTTGGGAAGCATTTAGAACTTACTTGCCAAGTGCTGCAATCGGCAGCATTTTCTTTGCTTGTATATTGCTATGAAACACAGGCATAAGCCAGCTCTGGCAGGGGTGATAAAATAGAAAAATCTGCTCAGATCTCACCCACCATTCCCTTTCAGTTCAGTTGCAGAAGCTCCCTAGAGCACTGTAGGCCACTTCTATACTGCTAGTTCAGCAGCAGTGCCAAGTTCAAATCCAGCTTTGCCAGCTAAGCAGCTTGAGACAGTTACATCTGCATTGCCTCAGCCCATCTCTGGCTCTCATTAGCTGTGCCCCCTCTGTGTTTCACTTGGAGTAACTTGACCTCTCCAGCTATCATCCTACACTCCATGTCCTCTATCTGTCTGACAGGCTCTCCTAGCAGATATATGGTCCAGTCTGACTTGTCCSAGGAGCTTTTTCTGCTGTATCCTATTAGCATGCACACAAAATCTGCTGCTTAGGAAGCCTGATATTTGCAGAAACGTGGAGCAGGTCCATGACAGTMATTTTAAGCACCTGATTGTTTCTCTGCTTTGGATCACACACTGGGAATTGCAWGTCTCTTTGCTCTTTCTCTGTTTTGCCATCAAGAACCACTGTAGTGGCCCTGAGAGAAAGATATTCTGCTTAASCAGTGACAGACCTTTCAGGAAATTTCCCCATATGAACAGATTGTAGCTGGAGTCTTCTCTTAGAAGGGACCAGCTTCTGCAGCCTGATTTACCACTCATCACCGGTTCATCACTGGCAAGGCACCAGTTTTGAAAGAGARAGGCCACTGTCAGTGTCAGAGTAACAGAAGGAGGCAATCAGTCATGTGCTCTTCCTACACAGGGAATGTCAGCTGCAGTGTCATTTGTTCAGTGTGGCCTGAGGGTAGCTGCATCCCTGAGAAATCTTCTTTGAGAAGAGTGCGCTGTAGCAATTCAAAGTGATCCTGACCGTTTGGCAGCTTTGTGGGCATTCACTAGAAATCTCTTCTCACTAACTGATTAAGTGAAATCTCCAGATCTCCATTCTTGATCCATGGAAAAAGTCTGGCTTGAAGGCTCGGAGTGACACAGGTTTTTGAGTACCATCTCCAGAACAGTATTTCAGCATGAATCTCCTATCCAACCCTTCTGCACCAACTTTAGGGAACAAAGTAGATGCTGTCTTCAAGACCTGACTCTCAGGCTCTAGCCTTCAGTTATGTTTCTCTCACTAATGACATCTTTTGAGGATCAAGGTCTTCCTTGATGTCTCAACAAATAAAGACTGCTGGAATACACCTAGGGTGAGATTAGTTGGGCTCTTAAGGWCCAATTCCTGTGTCTCTAACTCTGGAAGACCTGTGTCTTCCCCATCTTGATCCTGACCAGCTCTGGGAAGATGTTTTATTTCTTGCCCTCAGGATTTTTAGCAACTGTGATTTCTTTAGTGCCACACAAAGCTGTCCAGCTCCTATAAAGCTCGAGTGGTCCCTGGCAAAGAAAAGATCTCTAAAGGTGGCAGAAGCTGAATTAACTGAGCAGAGGAGCAGGAGATGCAAAGACAATGGCATTTAGCAGGACTGCAGGACTGGAGGGATTAATTTGGAGGAGAAACAACCTGTCAAGGTACCAGTCACATCTGTACAACTGCTGAGGAGCAGATGACTCAGAAATCTAAAGAACCTTCCAAGGGGAGCAGCTTGTCCATGCTACAGTGAAAGAGTTAACACAACATGACTTCATATTTAAGCTAATGTCATTACATATGTATGCCAATAAGTTTCTTTCCTGGCTTCATCTCAAGAGGCCTACTGGTAACTTCAGTTTTGAAATGTCAGAGTAAAACACCTCTTCACTGTGTGACTGTTTGTTGACTAAGGTGATCCTTCTTTAGGATGACACTTCTTTAGCTTATATATAAAAATATAAAGCTGATTAAAACATATCTGTTAAAATATAAGCCCTTCAAAGCAGAGAACTGCCTACCTTTTATTTCTTCTTCTCTACTGTTTTTCTCTGCGTTTTACCCAATGCAAATGAGACAGAATAATTATATATAATTGTGGTAGGCTAGCCTTTGCAAAGAGCCAAATACACACCCAGCTGTTCACTCACTCCTCCTTCTCAGGAGGGGCAGAGGGAGAAAAAAAGATAGGAAAGCTCACAGGCCAAGATAAAGATAGGAATATCACTTACCAATTACCATCATGGGCAAAACAGACTCAATACGTGGAAAATTCATTTAATTTCTTGCCAATTTCAATTAGGTTCATTGTGGAGCCAGATGTTGCTGTGTCTGTCACTGGGCAGCCCATAACCTCCTCCCACAGAGGTCATCCTGCCGTCCCTCCTGTACCAAAACCTTGCCATGTTAATACCATTAAACTCATACAATAATACTAAAATAATTATCACCACAACTTGCATATTAACTTCAATGCAATCAGTTTTGATATACCTGCCTAGAGTTTTAATTGGGATCATCTGTTGATCTAAGATTATCTTCATCTGGTCCCTGGGCTATCTTTTGGTTTGCATCACAGATTAGTCTCAATGCATGCAAACTGGATTTCTTTTGGATGAAGGAATTTGCAGGAACTGGAATGTGGTCTTTAGTAGCAAAACAAACACATGCCATCTGCAAGAGGGAATTCAGTCTGTGCTAACAGTCTAGAGCTAGTCTGAAGTAAAAATGTCCGGAAATATGAATAGTGCAGGAATCAGATGCCCAGCACCAACTTTCTTGCCTTCACTTCTATCTTTACTAGCTTACAATATTTGAAAATATGAGTATAGTTAATTTTGTATCCTAAATTGAATTATTTTGTTTAAATTYAGTTCTAACTTTTCTTTTTTGCATTAGCTTTTTCATTATCACAGTATTTTCAGGCAGTTATTTCCCTCTCTCACCTATATAAAGTGAACAGGCTTTATGAATTTACTCAAGAGTCACACTGGAGGAAATTTAAACAGGTCACTTCTCCTTTGTTTATTATACATGCCGTTGCCACCCCTGTGTCCACCAGATATATGCATTGGAGGTAAGGAAATGGAGGTACTGGGGAATCTGTAATACAGCTTGAACGTTGTTTCCTAGTCGGTACTGTATGATAGAGACAGACACTACTAAGGAAGAAAATTGCCTTCTGCTCTAGAAATGCACCAAAAATCCCTATACACATTTCCCTAAAACTCTAGCATAGTGTAACTTTTAGGGAGTGATGTATCAATGCTCTCATTGTGCTCCACATGTCTGTACAAGAGGAATCCACAGTCCATGGAAGAGACTAAATTAGTTTGCTGAGTAGATGAGTGTTTATAACACAATAGCACCTGGAGGGCTCAATTAATTATCTCTATTGTGTTATGCACTGTATGAATTCATTTTAGAACACRGTTCTTATCCTGCATACCTTAAAGGAAGATTCTGAAGAATCTTTATTCATGTCCTAATTTCTCTTCTACACAAGCTGGAAGGACAGAGGCAAGCCAAAACTAAAAAACTAAATTTTGAAAATCTTACCCTGTGCCTCCTCTAATAAAAAAGAAATAATAAAATAAAGTGAAAGAAAAGAAARAAAAAGAGAAAAGAAAATAGAAGAAAAAGAGAAAAATGATCAATTTTTCCAGCAATGTTTTTAATTGTTTTTCCCAGTACTAACACTGTAGTCATCAACTCTGAGCAGATCTTTTCACAATCAGAAAAATGTTCTGAATGCTTTGTAGACAAAGATTTCTTGAGAAGGCTTTTAAAAGGTTTTTTCATTTGAAACACTCTTTACATTTCACTATAAGAAGAAATTTATGTTGCAGAAGTATGTTATTGAATTTCAAACTACAAATTATTTCAATGATTTCAAAGAAATCATCACTGGAAAAAACTGTTTAGCAATGTCATAAAAGGATGGGAACCAAATGTGAGCTACAGAAAAGATCTTAATTTTTTGTATAGTGACAGGTTTTGTTCAAGGGACACCCTGAAAGCGCTGCTTCTCTGCTGCTGCCAGAGAAGCAAGCAAAACCAACTGAAACCAAAACAAGTTGTGTACAGGAGAAAAAGTGAAGTAGCTGAATGCATAATGAAATATATGGCAAGAGCTATGTGACTATCTAAAGATGAAGATAGATTCACAGCTGCAGATTCTGACAAATCTAGTCAAAACAAATTCAAATCGTCACTGTTTGTAATGGACTTATTGTTAGCCCTGAATGAAACTTTTAATTTTACCAGCTTCTGTTTTAGGTTTGAAGCTTTTTATAAAACCTGGTGTATTCTGACACTTCCCCCACACTAAATCAGTAACCTGCTCTCCTTGCAGCACTTGCTGTAAGCTTACTCCTCTGCCAGGGTTTTGCCAATCCAGTGCTTCCAGAGAGGCCAAGAGCCTTTCAGAAGCAGTGCAATGGGCAGATGGATCACTTTCAGCACAGCTCATGGTGGCTGCTGATGCCACCAGGAAATCTTGTGAGCGCTGAACAATTTTCCAGTTCTCAGTGTACAGGATTTTCTTCACAGTCAAGAGATTTTCTCTGGGTGGTGATTCCCAGGCTGAAAACAGAAAAATGGTTCAACCTTTTGGTGGGAAGTGATGCAAGAAAAACATTTCACATTTTAAAGCACCTTTGTTTTAGGCAAAGGCAAATGAAGGGGAAAACAGTCGTCCTGTCTACTGCATTGTATAGAACACCATTTTCAGAGAAACTTCTTAAGGATTGCATCATTCTCATGAGAAATTTGACTCCAAGACTAAAAAAAAATCTAATTCTAAAAGGTACTTAATGTCTTAATAAGATAGGCAGGCTTTCCTAGCCTATGGTTTTGAGCAACCCAGCGCTTAGTGATTTCCATTAGTCTCCACCCCTGCACTCTCCCATTCAGACTTAATATGAAGGCAAAAGTTGAAAAAAAATACTGGTCCTCTCTTTGCATACACCTTCTCTTTWAATGTATGATTAAAGCTTTCTTTCTTTGCTTTTTTGTTTTGTTTTGGTTTTTGTTTGCTTGTTTTAAACAAAAGGGGTACAGAACACCTCTATCTGCTCCCTTTTCTCTCATAGCAAACATTTTGCCTTTTTTCAGCATTTTCACAGAAAACAGATACAGCTGTTAAAGACAGGTCYTATAATTTCCCACTTGTATGGACAATAAATACCTTAATCTGTACATTCAAAGCAGTTGGTGAGATCTGGTGAGCTGAAGTACAAAACCAGAAGCCCAGAACAAGTAAGTTTTTCACAGACATACGCACGCACACACATACATAAATTGCTGAAAATCAGTAAAGAAGGTTGAATGTCATGTAGAAAATTTACAGGAGATATGAGTATGAGAATCTGAGAAGAGTCATTATCATACTCCACACATTAATTACTCCACCAGGTAACTCAATACAATACAGTTGATTTCAGAGTCATGGCAGCTGCAGAGTCAGCCCTGCAGGTTGGTTTACCAACTCCAGGCAAACGATAACCTTCTCAGAAGCGTAATAATGCTTTTAGACAGGTATACTACTCATCAAGAGAACATGGACCTTTTCTCTTTAGTTAAGAAAATACAAGGCCTGGGAGCTTTCTGAAGCAAGGATATGGCAGGGTGAGAAGCAGAGCGTGTGCAAGGGAAAGCCACGRCATTCACATTTTATGTTAGCTTACAGTACCAAACCAGCTGCCAGTGAGTGCGCAAAGGTTTGAGCAGACTGCTCAGAATTGCATCTCTATGCTGCCCACTGCATTTGWCAGCAATATGTCCAAGATCTGTGCTGTTTTGGGTGTAAGTGGAAGGACAGTGATGGACAAATGGGACTAGGACAGCCTGTATATGGCATATTAGAACTTTATTCTGATGTACTTATTCATCTTCTATCTTTGGCATCATACTGGAAACAAGCAAGGCAGTGATACATACCAGGGTATCATAGCAGCACAGGAATAGAGTTTACTGCAGGTGGCAGATTTATGATTGTGGAAAGGCCGAAGAACAAATGTGCATCCCTCACAAAATTGACAGAGGAGAAATGCAGGCCTTAGCCAAAACTTGAAGGCAAGGCCAAGCAGGTCAGTCAGTATAGCATAATCTGAGCACAGCATATGCTGATGTTTTCTGGATTCATCAGGGGTGGAAGATGCCTTTTKACTATCAAATACAACTATGGCAACAAGAAAGGATTCAGGTGGGAAAAAAAAGGAAAAATTGGGTTATGTTCTATTTCTTGTCATTGTTTCTTTGTTTTGTACCTTTTCTTCTGYATCTTGGTATTCCTTTATGTTTTTTACCTTTAGGTATCATGACAAATAGACCATGTCCTTCAAAATGTTTAAATTTTCTTATTTTTATATTTTATTTTGTCATCTACAGTGAAGAGGAAGCATTGAAGTATTGCTAATGCATACAATTTTTCAATTATAAAAATAGAAATTAGAAAATTGGCAAAATCACTGCTTCAGATAAAAAAAACAAAAAAAGCATACAGAAATACAAAACCACTGAAGCTGGGAAAATTTACTCTGAGCTCGCAGCTATCTAGGTTCTGTAAAACATCATCTTCATTCCAAAATCAATTAATCAGTGGTGCCTGGTGCAGCACTGTTACTCTCATGTGGTTCTAAGTGATATTTCCTTACTAAAAAATGCCTCTACATCCCCTCTAAGTCATCCATGCATCCTCAAAGATGGATGAGAATGCATTCTATGGCATTATTATTATATGGAATTTAGAGCTCTTATTGGTGAAATGCATGAACTATGATATTTGCAGCTATTACAGAGAATAGAAACTGTATGACTAAAAAGGAAAATGAACTAAAGTCTCCTAAAAACTTATTATAAATAAGTTGCAATATATTTTATTTMATTTTGTTTTGAAAATGTGACCAGGAAGCAGAATGCTTAAGGGACTGGTCATTCAAGTCTGGACTTGAATGTTMAAGAGTTTTTTTCTCTAAGGAAAAGAAATATCATCATTTTGCACACACTTTTGGGATGTGTGCATCATTATCTACTTTTGTCCAACCTAATACCCAGAACCTGAAAAGCGTGTATGTGGCCTTCAGCCCAATCTCCCAGAAAACCAAACCACACCACACCACACCAAATATAATCAAGACAAAACAAAATGAACAGCTTCTTCCTTTCTGGAAAAACAACAGCAGCCATCAAGACAGATTTTTGGCAAAATAATCAAAATGTCAAAACTTTAAATGGTCATATTGAAATTCTGCTATTTTAAAAGACTTTATTTAAGACTTACGGCAATAGACTCTTGGTTAGCTTTGGAAATTTCCAGGCATCTGACTGAGTCTGCCTGAGTAACTACAAGGAGAGAAATTATCAGGAGCACACACACTTGAAAGTACYGTGCAGATTACCTGGGAGATTATCGTGCATCTGATGAGTTAATTGCTACTGCTTAACCAGATTGTAAACTTTTACATAAGCACTTGTCACTTTTCCTGAATGGCGAGGGTCAACAAGTATAAAAAATTAATATCTCCTGAAACTTGTGTCATCATCAGTGGCAGCTAAAGACTATGTCAAATATTGATTATCAGGAAGAAAATTTCCTATACATGTTTTGTATAGATGCAGTTAACAATTCAATGAAGCAGACACAAAATGCCAGGTTTTACCAAATGTTTAGTGAGAGTTAGAAAATTTTCTAAGGAAGCCATTATCATAATTATTTTATGATATTAGCTACAATACAATAGACATTAGCTGCAATACAATATTTTAGAGTACCCCATGAATTGCTGGCATACTAATGGAAATAAGTAGTTATACCCCAGATGATACTCCTGGTACCTGACGTGGCACTTGGAGTTAACAACATGCCACCAGATCACATGGGATGAAAACATACAGGTGTGGTTTTGACAGCTTTGGTTGCAAAACTCAAAATGGGCTGTACACAACTTTTTCTCCACTCGAAGACATTGGTGAAGYGCAGAGGTTTTGTTAGAAGCTTAGAAAACAGTTTTGTTTTGTTTTCTGTAGTTGCGAAGGCAGCAATCTCAATCCAATTCTGCTGGTGAAATTATTATAAAAACCCAACAACAACAAACTAAAAGACTTGGCTCTGCAAAGAAAATCATCCACTTTGTTAAAACTGAATTTCCAAATGTTCTGAGTTTATTGCTTCTCTATTTCTCTTACAGAGGGATGAATGAAACACACAAGTACTGATGATTGGCTGGACTTGTTTGCAACAGCTGCAGGAGGAGTTGCCAAATCTGGTTTCATATAAGAYAGCCTAAGTGCCCAATAAGCATTAAAATTCATTTCCATTCTTTAGCATGCATAAAAGTACACTCTTGCTGTAAAAAATATGACAAAATGCTTAAATGCTGTATGCTTTTCTTGGTCGCTGTGTTTCATGCTGCAGCAAGAGCTTAATTGGCAAATGTCACCTCCTTTGTGGCTCCTTTGACCTTATTGTCGGATTTTTTCCAAAAACAATTGCTAACATTTTTTTCTCATAATATGGTCTTAGAATCCTTCAAAAGCTCAGTGGCAAATGCATCTAAATCTGCATGGTAGTGGAATAATAACTTATTTTGAAAACAATCTTCCATAGAAATCCCTCTCAGAATCRAAACTGAAAAAGACAAAAAGAAAACCCACCTCAAGCTAAATGCTCTGATAAGAGGAGGATTGTATCACAGCTGTTATTTCCATACTTTATTCAACATTTCTTYTCTCCTTTCAGCTGGCTGCACTTTCTTTAGCTAGGAAACATCAACTATTGAAAGATGGCCGTTTCTGTGTTTGAAACCAAGGGCCAAACAGCAGCACCTAACCCTTTGGCAGGAAGCCCATGAGCCGCAGTCTGTTAAAACATACAAGCTAGACCCATTATTTTTTGTTCTTGGTCTACAAAAAGGAAGGAATCGCAGGCTGTGCAACACTTCATATGGCACAGCCTTCTCCCACCTATGTGCCAAAACTCTGCTGTTCTTTTCCCACATGTTTCAGTGCCCCAGTATTCTGGGGTCATTCAGATCAATCAAGCTTTTCAGGTGGGAAAGCGGTCTGAGAACCCTTCATAACCTATTCTCATCCTTCTGCTGCATTTTTTCATTGTAGTTGCTGAACACTTCTCAGTACTCTATGAAGAAATGTGTTGAACTTTTTTTTTTCACTCCTATCCAGTGTATAGAGAGCAGGCTGGATTTTCCATTGAACATGATGTATATATACACCTACATCTACCTACGTATATGATATCAAGGAAGAGAARATCAAAGAAATGTGCTCTGCACTTAAAGTAGAAGCTAAGCTGCAAAGGCCTTATTTCTCACTAAGGCCTTTGCAGCTCCCTTCAAAGGAAAAATCCTTACTGTAGAAAATTTATTTCTTCGAATGAAATAAAAAGTAGCCTGGTCAACTATTTGGGTGCCTTAAGTCTTCATTTGGGCAATCGGAACATAAGATTTGAGTGTTTTGGATGAGAGAAGAGCTGGGCATAACCTGGTGCTCTGTGGGCAGCTGTCATGAGATGCAGAAGTCAAAACCTTTGTATCTGACCTTCTGAGAAGAGCTACATGTCTCCTATACTCTGGGCTTTCTGCCTGGGTTCACTGAAGTCATTCTGTTTTCCACTTCTACCTGCTCAGATGGCATTAATTCAGAGATTTTTCTGGTTTGCCTGTTTAACACCAGCTCCCAGGATACCTCCATAAGTATTGTACTGCTGTTGCTAGGGAGATAATCCATTTCTGCTGATTAGTCACCCTCTGCTGTCAGAAGTTACTTTGGAGCTAAATAGTTCACCTGGACACAGGACTGGGGTCACAAGGACTGGGACCCCCTAGCAGTGCAAGTGGAAATCAAGAAAAATAGCACTGCCCATAAAACTATGATTGTTTGTTTGTTTGTTTTTCAAAGATGGTGAATTCTTTGCRAAAATCAGTGTAGAAATTAAAGAAAAAGGAAATTTTTAAAGAGTATCTGAGTCATTCAGCAACTTTTTAAACTAAATTTAACCTTTACTAGGATTTGAAAGCACTAAGACAATGAATTTTATTTTTTTTTTTGGATGGGTAGAATCCTTTCTATGCAACAAATAACTATTCTGACTGATTTTCTATTAAGACACTCTTGCAAAATAAATTTCTAGTTTTATTTTAAAATCTATTCAGTTTTGAATGAGTCACTGAGTGCGCACACATAAGGGAATCTTGCAGTTTAAATAATATTTAAGAATTGAAACGAAACCATGTTTTATGTCTGAATAGTGCACCATAATTACCTCAGTTCATAACTGTCAAGAAAGAAAAAGGCAAAAGGCAAAAGCAAGGTAAGAAAGGAAAAGGGAAAAGGAAAAAGGGGAAGAGAAGAAGGGAAGGAAAGAGACTTTTTCATCCATACAGAAGATATTATTCACTCTTTTTTTCTAAATCGACAGACTGATTCCCTGAACTAAGCAGGAAATCCAGAATTCAGGAACAATGAGACAAGAGAGGATGGAAGCACATTCTGCTTCTCACAAACAACCCCATTTATGCTTTTATGAACTCATTTAACAAGTCTAGCTATAGGGTAAATGCCACTCTTTGTGTTAGACAGCATATCTGGATCTCTGTTTCAATTTAGACAGACAAAATGAGGTGACCTGAAACCAAGCAATTTTTCTCCAGACCAGACAACTTAATTTCAATAACCTGACAGAAATGTGTTTATACAGTTTAGTGATTTACAAGAATCCGAATGCCCATCATGAATAGAAGGTAAGTAGAAACAGGATAAATCTCAAGGCATAGTTATTATTTTTGTCAATTGTGAAGTATTGTCCTGATACCTTTTTTGTAATTCTAGGAATGAATGAGCTCAAGTCTATTTTAAAAACTAAAAAATGAGTGCTTATTTATTTTATTATTTGTAATCTCATCATAACTTTCTGCTCTCCTTGCCGTTCTAAGACAAAGGGCAGCATAATATAACATTCACTGYAGAAAGGCTGTTATATTAAGTAAAATTTTTGCTTTACTAGGTGGAGGATGGGATCCTTCACACTAGTGAGAATGTTGCCCAAAGATTGTGAAATTGATCTATTTTATCCATAGTTTTGGTATTTTAGGAAAATTTTATAGCAATCAGCATTTATTCAGCAAGTAGGGTTTAACATATGTGACATTGCTTTAAAGATATTTCATATTCCCTGGAAAGCAATATTCATATCACTTTCCTGTTTTTATTGATCTGAGGTTAAACTCCATTAACAGTAATAGGAATAGCTACAGAAATATCTGCTATTCTGCTTTATTTAGGTGCCCTTGCATTGACATCTAATCTTAGTCAGCCAAATGGGATAAGGAAAAATTTCATATGGAAGACACTTGTGACAATTGCTCCTCAATGAGATTAAAGCAAAACAGATGACACATTTTTTTCCCAGCAAAGCATGAGGCCATGTTTTGTGATAATCCATTTTGTTACAGAATACAGTCAGCAAAAGGTTCCCTTTTCACAAACMACAGTATGATTAGGAAGACTTAATTTTTTAATCTCCTTCCACTTTTTCTATATAGACTGACAGAAAGAAGCATATTTGATGAAATTTTTTAACAAAATGATAATTAACRAGAAATGGGGRAAAAAAAAGGAGAAATGCATCTATATTTTTTTATGTCTAGTCTGAGAAATCCAGTTAGATAAAGTCAGCATTTAAAGCTTAGGAAAGCTTGTATGTGTGACATCATGGATATATTCCCTGAGAGACATATCAGGTAACAGTAATGATTATATTATTTCTATAGGGTGGGGGAAAATTGTGAAAAGACAACAGGTCACTCAGCATGACAAATCCTAGGAGGTCTGTGTAGTAGTGCTATACTAAAACCAAGAATAGGTTAAATCCCATAAAATACAAATAATAGAGCCTAATTGCCTGCCACTAATTCTAGTCCTGTTAAAAAGATGCTGGAATTGTTTCTTAGCTGTTTGATTTTATCCTCCGTTTCAAAGTACATGTATATAACAGGCTGGAAGAAWGATTTACCTTATTTCTCTGTGTTTTGTCGGAATAAGACAAATTTAAAGGAATTATTTGAAGGAACAGAAAGARATGTCTGCTATTCAAGTCCTAAAGGATATTTTTTTCTGATTAAGAGGAAACAAAGACTGAGAAATACTGGCGAGGGGAGATGTGTTTAAGTGATGTGTTTAATTTCTGTTTCCCCAGCTTGAATGACTGTGCATTTYAAATGCTCTTAGGAGGTCCATCAATGTGACACTGGAGTTTGGTGTAATGAGTAAATTGTTCCAGCGCTGTCTCCATGAGTGACCTCTGTTATCACCTTAGGCAAGGTCCCACCTCCCATCATTTATCTGGCCAATTAATAAACCATACAGGCCAGGGACTGTCTCTCATTTTATGTGCCCACATTGAGGGGGCCCTGCYTCTGTGGCAGGAAATATATATTACCGGAATACAAATGTCAGTGATTCAATTAAAAAAAAGTTGAAGAAGCAAAGGGAAAAGCTTACCTGACATGACTGCGAACAGATTMTTGAAAGGTTTATTTGCAAGAAAAGCATTTTTCATCAGGTTATCCAGTTAGAAAGTTTGGATCAAATTTAGTGCGTAGTAACAGCCAATTATTGAAAAGAAGAAATTATTCTGAATCTTTTAAGTACTAGGAGCATTTAATTTTCTGGGAAACATCTCAGGAAAATTTGCATGTCACTCCCAGGTCAAGGAAGAATTAACCCTCTTCACTAGCTTTTGAATTCACAACGGACATGGCACATCCCAATTCAAGTATATACATTTCCAGTCTAAATTTACAGCAACCAAAAACCCGTGTCTTGCATGAAGTAACAGGAAGTACCTCCCTTAAGGGCATTAGGGAGGTAATGCTTGTCAATTTCTATATTTGCTCTTATTTAAAAAAGACAAAAAGAAAAAAAAAGTAATTTTTATGGGAAAAAAATGTATTGATTATCAACAAATCATTCAAATATTTTTGGTTTTCAAAAGGTCAGGCTATCAATTTTGGGGGCTTTTTTTSTTGTTTTTCAACAGGGAAACTAGTAAATCCAAAGAACAAAATTTTTCCCCAATATTTTCAAACATGAAAAAAAAAAAAAAGGGATAGAAAGAATATGTGAGTTTGTGATCAGTTTTAATTACAAATGAAAGATTTACAGAAATCATACTGGCTTATGCATTTTTCCATACTTTGAAAAATAACAATGGCAACAAATTTTATTGACTTCACTTTGTTTTAAAATTACCTGTATTAGAAGTTTTCCTCTGATCATCCCAACTTACTTTATTTTTATCCATATCATGGAAAGATGTTGGATTAATTTTCGATGAAACCTAACCTATCCATGGAACCAGACTAGAGCAATTCCAAATTGCTCCAAGTGCCGAAGCATGCATGATATGCACATTGTGCTCTCCGCACTGGCTCTTTTCTGGTCCTGGTGGACCGAGGATTCCACAGGTCCTAGCAGGATTTGTCACTGTAAACATAGGCATAGATCATCATGACAAATTAAAAAAAGCTAAATAATGAGATTTTAATATTGTTGACACAGTTCTAAATATCCGTAGGAGGGTTGCTGCAGAAAACTATGAAACATGAAGATCTACTACCATATGTAGTGCTAAACACAAATTCAATAGTGCTACAATTACAATAGCATACTTGCAGTATTAACTTCAACAAAATATTTGCAATCATAAAACTAAAAAACAAAGTAAAATTGAAATCATTAATCCCTACATAGAGTTTAAGACTTTCTGTGACATTTTCATAAACATAAATTGAAATGAAGACCGTAGTGACTTAGAGTGTCTACCACAGTTCTTTTCCATCCTCTAAACCTATAAGTAGTTTATGAAAGATTTGCAGCTTTTTATTCRTAGTACTCAATGAAGTTGTAATTTTGGGTTTGGATTCACAACACTAAAGAAGGATAAAAAATTAGGAGTTTGTTCTACTATGCATCAGTAGGAGTGCATGGCTGGTTAATTCAATTCAAAGACTTTAACCTACTGGTACTCTCTCTGCTAGACTGTGGGAGGAAACCTATCAAGCACAAAATAGTAGCTTTAAACACAYTGCTAAAATAGTAGAAACTGTAGGATGGGTGCCAAACTGAAACTGAATGTTTGTTCTTATCCCAAGAAAGTAGTCAGATGAGCATCTTTGAGGCTCCCCTTTCCACATTTCAACGGATGAAAATAATCTCCCTTAAAAATGCCAATAGTCTAACTTTTCCCTGTCTTCAGTTTTATTAATCCTTTATATCTCTGCAAAGTGAACAGGACACTTAAACTTCTCATGACTCATTTGCGCTGCTCTAGCAGTGCAGAAATGCCAKAAAGATTTTCCTTTTTCCAGTACAGTATAGAAATTTTGGCATTCTCCAATGCATTCATTTGAAATTTCTTGTTCTTATAAAAAGTTTAACTTTTTAAAACCTTTAAAAATTGTAGACCTGCCCTCATAGTTTAAGGGGTGTCTGAGTTACATAATCTATTATGTTGTTTGGGACTTTGAGTCTCTCTTCTGTTCCCAGCCATGCATATGAAAGTAGCAGCGAGCAAGAGACTGTGAAATAATACATATTCTACCTATTAGACAAACTCCCTGTTTGAAGGGGCACAAATAGCTGACATAATGACTATCAGTGTATGACATCATGCTAGACTATGTTATCRAGACACATAATTTCTAACGTCAATAATCCTGCAACACCACAACAAAAGCCATGTGAAATCCCTTAACAGTTGTCTGCAATTAGCTAAAAGGTACAGGTGAGTACACAGAAGAATAACTACTTGTTCTTTTTTAACATCTGGTAATTAAGTGGAGAAAAGTGGTGGTTTCTTGTGGGAAAATATTTTACCCATTAATCTTAACCACAATAATGTAGTCACAGCATTTGGATCAAGTTGCAGAAAGGATAAAAAGAACTGGCAGCATTATATTTTACACACCGGTATCTAATCTGCATTTCTTTTTCTGCATCATGTTCTTCATAGCATCATGATAGCTTTCACAAATGGAGAGAATAGGGTTACAAAGAGAGAATGCATTGCAAGGACATGCAGTAAAAGCATACTCAGACTGTAAGAGAGGGAAAATTAACTGGTACTCRTAATCATATTAGGACCCATATGCGAAATTTCACTCTTCCACTTTTTATGTTTGTTTCAGCTGCGTCCAATTTTACTCAGAATTCAAACTCTTAGCCCTAAAGAGTTCTCATATGATTTTATTCTTTACCTAAAAAGAAATTATAGGAAAATAAATACGGTATATATGTGTGTAGACTGGCTTTTACTGCTATAACAGGCAGTTAGGTGGTAAAAGACTGAAATTAAAGAGTTGCATCAGCATGACACTGACATAATATAGAGGAAATCAGTCCCATTCTGGATTCATTTTAATGCACAATATGAAAAAGAGAGACAAGAATAARGTTATGTTTATGGCTTGCTGGTATAACCAGCACCTCTTACTGCATATAACTTCATTTAAACAAATGCAAATGATTTATTCAGATACAGTACCTACATCTTTTTAGCAAATTCTTTTACATTAATTTTATTTGAATGTAGACATCTGCTGAGAAATCATAAAGTATCAATTAAGCTTTCTCTATGTGTGATTTAACTGAAGTGTTTTCATCTTGGACATGACCATTGCCTAATTCAGGATCAATTTGTATGCAAACCAAAYCAATTTTTAAGTATCTGGAATCAATCACTTGAAAATTGAAAGCTCCCTATATTTGAAATATTGAAGTTACCCATTCAGTGAGCTACATTCATGCTGTGCACTGAATAAGGCAGGAGTCATGTGAAAAAATGCTGTGTGATTATGTAATTAATTCCAATACAGATGTACAAAAGGAGCACTGGTAATCTTCATCCCAGTTTTTCCTTACCCTGAGCAGATGGCTTTACAATCTTATTTTCATGTAGCAAAGCAGTGCTGCTGGTTTAACACAATTGCCTAGAGATTTTTTCTTTTTTTTTTCCTTTAATGAGCAAAATAATAACTAAAACACATACTAAAGTGTATGGATGGGTATTGTCTTCCATGTTGATTAACAAAAAGGCTTAAACTGCAACAAATTAGAAAACTTAATTTCTCTATATTAATGTTCCTGTAAGTGGTTTTTTTCCTACTTAAAAGGAATATCTCCTGTGACAATTTTGATTTTCTAAGTGGCATGTGCAGGCCTCTGTGACTTGAACTAAAGTACTTGCAAATCATCCYTTGGCTGTACCTCCCTATGGAAGAGGCARTGGGGAGAGAGAGCGCAGCCCTGCACAACACAAGTGTGYGGTCCCCCAGCTCTTGCTCACATTGAAGTGTTACCTCAATAAATAGGACACACAGTTGTGCTCCCACCCTCTGACCTGATCTAGAAGCCATATTGTCCTAAGTGCAGGGTTATCCTACGGGCAATATATCCTTTGGCTGTAGAGTTCCTGCGTTAAATCTGGCATCACACAGAACCAGACAGCATACAGCTGTCTGCACTTGTCTGCACCCATAGGCACAAAATTCCTACACTTTTCTCTCTGCTAAGAGAATTATACCTTGCTGATGCTTTTCATAGCACTTTGTGACAGTAAAAGAAAACAGAGCTGAGCATTCACTCTAACGTTCAGAGAAGGAAAGTGCTGCAGTAATTATAAGCTTCTCTATTATTCTCTACAATTGCCTTTTGATTTCATCTCCTTTTCCTTCACAGCTGAATTCCTGWCATGTTTTCCTTCTGCTCCTGAGTATCTCTACATCATGCCTTCTCAGACCTGACTCTCCATTGCTTTCCCTTCACCTCTTTCTTCTCTTTTATCCCAAATAAATGCTCAAGTATGCTTTTCAGAACCTTATGACTTTGATCTTTGRAGCAAAGTTTCACAGAAACCTTTCTCTCCCAAGAAGATTTCAATCTAATAAACCAGGAACGGARTGCCAGGAGGGAGTTATGCACTGAAAGAAAGCATCTGTGGCTGGCTAGCTTGCAGGGCTCACTCTTCCTGTCCTTGYAATCCTCTTCTCATTCAAGTGGCCACATCCCAGGCAGCATTTTCAGAGGTATCWTCAGCACTTTTGCTAGAAAGGGAGAAAACACATATAGTTGCAATATACAGGCAATGCTGCAAAGATCTGAAGTTGTTTCATTCAGTTTTTCTTTCTTTTGGCAGCATTTAATCTTTACTATTTTCTCCTGTGCAGGGTGAGCGGGTGGGAAGTTGCAGGAGCATTCTTCAAGATAGACAGGACAATACTGAGAGAAAATCTTCCTGACCAGTCTGGCTGCTAATCTTCTGCTAACCTCCTGCCCTGACTGTGGGTAAGCAGGGGAAGAAGGAGACGAGTAATCTTTATGCTTAATACCCGAAGCATTAAACTGCATGTTTTTAATTAAACAATTACTCAGCAATGTGTCCAACTATGTTCCTACTGGGAGAACTTGCTTCAGTTCCATGAATCTTAAGCTTGTGTTGAGCTGAAAGAAAAGGTAGTTTATTGAAATGGCATTTGAACCAGAATATTTTTCTGGTTGATATATTATATCACWTTTTGAAACAGATTAATATTCTACTGAGTGGTTTTAGCAGATTTTGCAAAGCTAGGCTATGAGTGCTTCCTGTCAAGCTGCACAAAAACAAAGACTGGACCTTTTCCCATTGAGAATCACTCCTCCAAAACCAGCTTTTGGATGAGAAAAAACCATTTTTCTGTGACTCATGTGTTTTGAGTTTCATCAAAATAAATCAAAATTATCACAGTGTATTGGAGTATTTCCCACCTCATGTCTGCATGCTCACTGCACTGGGATTATGATGATTGCATTCAGGAATGAAGAGGTGCTCCAGCTTCCCTTGCATTTTCACACAAGCTGCTTGCTGGGATGATGGGTAGATTCAGATCTGCTACTCTTAGCAAGTAGCTGTGGTGAGCTGCAGGGCAGCTTGCCCCTAGGCTGACAYTTTGGGAGACACAACTTTCTGGGTGATCACTCCTCTGTTTCTGAAGCAAGTCAGCAGCATGCTGGGTCTGAGACTGAAGCACATTGTCAAATTTTATATTCTTTCCCTCTGTCAAGAGAATAAAAGCACTTATTTAATGGATCATTCAGAGTCCAGAGACCATGCAAGATGCCTCTTCCACATTTTCATCTGTAGAGTAAGCCTAGCTTCTGTAATAAAAGTTGTGAAACATGCAAAATTGATGAACAAGCTTTCTTCTTTTTTTCCTCTCAAGAAWGTACATTTATTTTTAAACAAAATGTATATCTGCTGTTCCTAAGAGAATGAGTCTGGAGTTCTACTGATTTACYGTTTTCCAAAATAATTATATGATAGGCCAAAAGCATATTACAAAATTTTAGAAATTTTACTTTCTTCATTTTTTTTCAGAGCCTTTGATACTCAGTACCACCAAAACAAAATATACTTGATTCATTAAGATGTTTGTTTCAAGTAAAAACCMTTAAAAGCTCCCTTTTTAAACAGTCTTACTAAAGCTTTTAAAATTAAGTAACTTTTTAACAAAAAAAAGTTTCTCCTTGAAAGTTCTCAAATAATATTGAAGTTGCTTGAAACATAATTAAAAGCTTTATTTCAAGCTGAAATTCTCATAAAATCACTAATATTTTCTTCTCCCAGCTAAGCTCTCCTCAAGAGTTTAGCTTGTAGAAAACAGATTAAATATGTTCAGCATGAGTTTATCTCCACTTTCCCTGAASTGGTAGGAATTCTACAATGAAAATTAGTGGGAAAAGATCTCATTTTAAAGAAAATATTTAATCTGCAAGTTTTAATTTTAACTGTATCCCAGTAGATATCCAACAAATCCTAAAAATTAGGTGACTGAAATATTTTTACCCCCAGGCCACAAGAATAAGCTTTGATTGTCATGCCTAAATTTTGGTAAATTTCATTTTGCTGTGTTCCAGTGAATGGAGGGAATTGACCCTAATGGCATGGTTAAGTGTGTGTAGGAAGATGTTTCTCTAAAGCATACATCACCTCAGTTCTTTTGGATAAAAGGCAACAGCTCATAAGAAAGTATCATCCAGAWAATTGCTGTTGTTATGAATAAACATGAAAATCCATTAAAATTTCATTTTCCATATTTATATTTTACCTCTACGATCTTTTACATCCATTAGAAAKTATATAAAGGTACTGTTTTATAAAAAAAATCTGTACAGAAATCCTGTAACCTCATTAAATGTGCTTTATTTTGCATGACTAAATATTTAGACAGTGCAGAAAGGCCTTGTCCTAATAATGTCACAATATATGCTCACACTAATCCCATGGAAGCTCTGGATCTCGGGACCTGTGCCTGCAGTGATACAATGGATGCAGTCCACTGTAGTGGACTGAAAAGTGATGGCAACAAGAAAAGCCTTAGAGCACCACAGGAGCTTGCATTAGAGCTAGCCAGAGAGACTCCAGCCCACTATGCAAGGGAAGTAGGACATGGAAAACCCAGAATGGCACAGCCCATTATGTCCCTCTAGTGGGTAGGAAGGCACTAAAATGAACACTGACACGAAATTAAATATGTCATGTTACCAAAAAGTTCATTTTATTATTAAAAAAAAAGAAAAAAATATAAAATTTCTGATACAAATGAATTCATTTTTCCTGTTTTGTTTTTTCAATCTAACCAATGCATTTTCAGTGATTTGCTAGATATTTTTTATCATGCTTCTTTGTCTTGAGAAAGTGTAGAGAAAAAATGGTGAAATATCTAAGTAACAAAATATTCATTGCTCAGTAATACTAAACTAAGATTCTCTGAATGAGCTCTGCATCTTCTAATTTGTTTCAGTTGAAATATATTTCAGTTTTTTAGTAATTTGTCCTTCTTACCTTCATTTATAATACAGAAAGTACAGCAATTTGGCCTTCTTAATTGGGCCACTGGAAATTTAGAAGTCCAAAGTTAGGTGGAGTGTCTAGTACATTAGTCTCATTCTGGATAAAATAAAGTAATAAATGTTACTTAAATGTAAATCTTTGCCTTTCTGCATCTTAAACTCAAAAGCAAACAGGCATCAAAGTCAAAATTCTGCTATGAATACAGCAAGCCTGGCAAAAATAGAAGCTGTATAAAAGCAGCCAAGGGACTTGCTAAGAGATTCAATGAAGGAGAAGTAAAAGAGAATGTAGCATAATAGGATTGAGAGGGAAAAGCTGATTTCCAACAGAAACGTAAGAACCRAAATTCAGAATTAAAGGCTGTGATCATGGTTCACATGCATTCAGTGTAAATTAGGAATAACATTTCTTTMTTAGGAATAAAGTTCCTGGGGTGGGATATCTGTAAGTGAAGAGAAGACCTAGTCATAKAAATAGCCAAACAACTGAAAGAGGTTGTGTTTTTGTTTTTTTKGTTTTTTATCAATTATGCAAAGCCATATGAAATTAAAGTTACTGAGAGTTGAAGATATTTTATTAATTGTCTCTGCTAATTTCATGTGTATGAGGAATGTACCATGTAAAGTTGTGATTATAATGTGATGGGGATCATACCCATTATCACCATTCTTATCCTCTCTGCCTTATTATTTACCCCTTGAAGGAAACTTCAGTCTGATAATCTGATGCTTGGAACTGATTTTAGTGGCCACAAAATCAAAACAAGTTTTGTAATAACACTATAACTTCAAGTGCAGCCATATTTTTCCCTCTCACTGTGTTCTGAAAAGAGATGTACATAGAAAAACCTACACTTTGCTTATTAGCTGTGGGAATTCCTTATTCCTAGGAGCAGAATAGAGGCACTTGGGACACGCACACTAACTTGAATAACTTCCTGAGTGTCTTCTGTATGAATTCAAGCACAACCTGGGGTGCAGTAGGAATAAGACTCCATTAGGKATCTCTTCACAAGGTGCCCGTACTCCGTCACCAGTAACACCTCAAAGTGTTGTAGGCGCTTTGCTGCTATCAGCAGCGCAGCATCTGCCAGCCTCTGAGGAAGCACTTCTGGAAAATGTGTAATCAGCATTTACTGTGCCTACAAGTGGCAAGGGAAGTTGCTGAATGAAGCATGAGATTGTTCCATACTCGAACTTACTCTGCTCTGAAAAGAAATGGTTTTTTTACATAATCACCTGTAAGCACTGGTGAAAGAGCTTCTCCCCCCTTCCRGGCATTTGTTAACTGAGCTCTCCTCTCTACTCTTAGTGAACAGTCAGTCCACTTCAAGAGAAATCATTTACATTATCTCTTCTGACTGTCGGTGCTGAGCTTGAGGGCAACAAAGCCCCAGGTTCCCTATGAARGCCACAGAGAGACAAGGGGCACTGCCAGGGGAAATTCAAGCTACKGCATCTGTGACCTAATTTCCAGTAGTGCTTGACTCTCTATAGATTAAATAAGGCTGTAAGCAACTACATGCTGAGTCTGGTGCTTCTGCTGGGTGGGATATATGGATGCTCAGTCATCTACACATACTTAGAAAAAATACAGGAATTAATTGGAAAATTAAAGTCCAGGTTTACTGTGTGGTTAACATCTAGTCTTAACCACCTTATGGTCCCATTATATTTCACAGTATATGAAAGTCCTCAGAATCTCAGAGGAAGGAAATGCTGTGCTCCTTATAGAGCTGCATCTGCTATTGCATTAACACAACATTCTTTGAAGATCTTTTTGGTTTSTTCTTAAGTTTTTTCCCTTTGTAAAATAGTCCCAAGCAGTTATCCCATATTGTGACAGTCCAAAGCAGCCTTTTTAGAAGTTTTCTTGTCAGTTTTGACTTGAAAGTACTTTTACAGAAAGAGTTAGTGGTTTACAACACATTCTATTCCGTAGTTTCATCTTTTTCTCTTTTTTTCCTTTTCTTTTTCATTTCTAGTATAAAAGACAGGCTGATTCAGTGCAATATATGATATTTCAACATGGCATCTTGAMTTTTCAATTATCCTTTAATACTGTAATTTGCTTGCCTTGAGTTATATCTAAAATCTATAAAAATGTAAATCTTGAGGTTTTTCTCAGATATTTGATGCTGAGATTATTGCAGTGATAACCTTGTAATTTAAACGCAGCCAGGTGGGGAAAGAGGTGGAGAGAGAATAAYCCTCAACTGTTGTGATGCCCTCTTTGTATGCATACACAGACATTAAATCAAAATCCCTGCATTTATTTTATTCTATCATGTACATATTCTCCTATGTAATCAAATCTTTCAAATCTAATTAAACAAACATGTCACTGTTTCCAGGGATACTATTGCTTGTTCCTCGAAGAAGCTTCTGAAATAGACCTAGAGTCTGAGTATGCAAACTTACAAGATTGTACAAAATGGCATAATTTTAGCAGGCTTAGCTTTTTGCAGTTTCTTTGATTGTTCAGCCCTCCTGGTGAGCAGTTTGGTGGTATTGCATCTCTTCGAAACTCCAGAGGCACATATGTAAAACGGATTTTTTTATGTATTTTTCTGGTTCCAGAGCTTCCTAATTGTTGAATCTATAGGGATACAAAGTTTCTTWCTTGCCTTTTTTTTTTCTTTTAAGCATTTTTCAATCTATTTTTTGGTTTTGTAAACCCCCTAAATTGTATTATGGAAGCCCTTTGGAAGTTAGTTTATGCATATGAAAACATTTCAGTTTTCATATGCACAGTGGCCATAAACATCAGTGGGCAGTTGGATGCAAAATATGGAAATGCACAGMTGATTTATATTCCACATACCTCCCAGTCCCTCCTGCGACACCCAGAGTATCTTAGCTAAGCATGCCATTCAATCCAGAAACCCTAAATTTCACCATCACTTTCAGTGGAAATAGAACCAGCCTCACAATCAGAACCAAAAWCAAGTACTCTGCACTGTAACCAACCAATGATTTTCTAAATCATAAGCTTGAATAACCACCAATGAATAAATTTATGTTTAATATCAATGTAACTCCATTGATATAAAAAACATTCAGACATAGAAGGTGGACCTCRAAGAAGCTTTCAGCAAGCATGCCTGCTGCCTTGTGTAATTATGCACCTGCGTGCTGCCAGTGATGATACTGATTGGCACAAACAAGCTGCCACCTTTTTGCTGTAACACTGCATGGGTTTAGCATGAGTCCCGTCCAACACAATCATACTGCTAATCTTATTAATGATGCTATCTCATAGATAGCTTCTAACTAATAGGTCTTAAAATTCCTCACAGGGGGGTCAGTGGCGCAGTGTACTAAAGGGGATATGGGAAAGGAAGAGGAGTGAGGATAGGCAGAAAGGAGGAGTAGTGCGGATAGACGAGAAGGATTGTAAAGGCTATAATTCCTACAAATCCCTTTTAGATGTAGTAGGCTGTGGCCCTCCCAATATTATAATGCAGAATGCCAGGAGAAAGGAGAAGAGAGCCCACATTTTGCTATTCCAAGAGCAGGGCTCTGTCCTGGTTCTGGCCTGGACAGAGTTAATTTTTGTAATAGTCAAGAGGGGCTATTATTGGGACCTGGTGGTTATTCTGTACCATCTCACTTCCATTTTCTGGTGACAGGGAAGGGGTTTCATCTGGGTGGTGTAGGCTGGGGGAGGGAGCATTCAGGTATTTTCACAGGGTTTCCCAGTAAATAATTTGCCTTTTTTTTTCTTGTAACCTCTGTCATTATTATTGTTGCTGTTACTGTTGTAATTGCTATTTCCAGTAAATTGTTCTTATCTCAACCCGTGATCTTTACTTTTTATGCCTTGAATTCTCTCCAGCCATGCACAGGGGAGGGGAAGGGAGGTGTGAGTGAGTGGTGCATGGTTTGGAGTGATTTCAGGGGGATCACTAAATTAGAGACTATCATTCCCAAACCACAACAGTCTCTTAACAAAAAACTTCTTACCTTACAATTTTCAATTATCTGTATTCCTTAGCACGTAGCATTACCACGTGTTGGCATTGACAAATCAGTACGGAACAAGGTGGAGAAAGAGCTTTAAATAGTAGATGATGGACAAAGACTATTTTTCATTTTGCTATATTTAATCAAAAATACTTTTCCATGTGAGAAGGCCAATATCTGTGTCAGATAACAAATCTTTAACAGTGTCCTGTCAGTTTTCCACTAAGCATACACTCACTCTGTTATCSATAGCTGTACTCTTCAACTTTTTAAAATTATTTTAGCTTTAAAAATAAATGTTACAATAAAATGGCATAATCATTATTCCAATAATGATACTGATGATGGATACTTTGACAAAATTATGAAAGAATAGATACTTGAGGGTCACATGTAAGACAGCTTTCATCTGGTACCTCAATGACAAGTCACAAAACTCTTTTTAAAATTAAGGAGGGTTGACTCATCTGCAAAATTTCAAGTGGTGTACTGAAAATTTACTCCCTGTTGTCAAAAATATAGACAATATAGACTCAATAGAAAATATTTCTGCTTATATTTTAGGGAAAAGATTATTTATGCTCTTGAACATCTAATATTCTGTGGAGAGGAGTACTTTCAGAGCACAAAGAAAATTGTGCTTTCATTGTTTACAATTTTAAAGAAGTTCAGTGTCACAAAAGAAATGAAACTCAGTGGGACAGAGGAGTTCTCAACAATAAAAGTTAAAAATATCCACCATTAATAGTATTTCAGCAGCTTCCTAATGYCTTCAAAGATTTCTCTGCAGGTAGCTGAGGCAGGCACCCTGCTACACACCTTTGTTGTWTACAGTTTGTCTGTTTTCTGCCCCACAGATACCATACAGTCATTCTCAGAGCTGGAACTGTGTTCAGACTCCTCTTGCATCCTTGAAAGGCRTTTAAATTATGGTTTAATCAAGTGCCTAGTCTTTAAGCAAATATATCTGCAGGTAGCTACTTCAAGGGTAAAGGGACATAGAAAGAACAATCCTTTGGTCTCATCATGTGAGGGGATGAACTTAGGCCTGAACTTTTGCTGTTGTCGGTGGAAAACCCAATTCATCACAGCAGGCATCTCTGCAGAGGATGTGAAGGTCAGCCAGAAGTGTCTGGAGGTAATGTTTGCCTTGAAAGAGGAACTGGATGTCCAGCTCACACCAACTGACCGTCAGAGCATCTTAGAATGAGAATGCTTTTTGTTATATTAAATATTTAAAGGTGTTACATTTTTTATTACCTCTTCCATATCTTCAGAGGCCTTCTTTTGATATAGGGCTATATAGGCACTATTACTTACGAGATTTCTTAGACAGGAAATCCAGGTATGTAAGTCAAATGTAGTTTAGTCAAGTTCAAACTTAAAAAAGCCCACAAACTTAGCAATGGTCTGGAAAGGGCAAATGTAGGACCTGAGTATCTAGAATTAAGAAGAGCAGGAGGTTGTCATGAGTGACATTGATGCAGGGGATCTCTTTTGGCAGTTCACAAGAGAATATCTTGCAATAGCTCTTTGCCACTGCCTACCTCTATGAAAAAATGTTTGCTATTTTTGTAAGAAAAGGGAAACTTGATTGCGCTATACTGAATATACTTTCATTTGAGATAATGGATTCTCAACTACAAAGTCATAGGTAAACAACCACAAGTTTTGAATTACAAGGAATTATAGGAAATCTGAAAAGGCGTCTCACTTACCTTACTTCTCCCAAAGTAGTATTTCATTAATTAGGAAATGTGTTACTGCCTATTTCTTATACCACACAGTTCACAGACAATTGTTAGATGGAACATAACAAGGATTTAACTAATTGACATTAGCTTTCATTACTCTCTAATGTCTTAAATAAGGTAATATGAGAGTGAAATAAATGTAGACTAATGTATTATCCAATTAGGATATAATCCAAGGTAGATATTTCACTATTTGAATATTCTTCCCTTCATTGAACCCTCCTGATGAGGTCTGCTTTGCATTTCTCAGCAGTACATTAGAGGCACAGTCATCTTTCACAAGAGGAGCAGAAGAATTTCACAAGGCAAAATGAAGTGTCATGTTTATTTAATTGGATCAGTTTGATCAACAGTCCCATGAGACTATGCTCAGATGCATAGCTCAGATTTGAACTTCTCTTTTTTCATATTTAAGATTCCTTTTCCACAATTATTCCTGTGGAACTACAAGCACAGCAAGATAAACATAACTCAACTGACCCCGGCCTTACACTGAGTATCACCCAAGTATGCTCAGACAAAAAATTTCACTTTAAATTTGAAGATTGTCAGTTTTCAGGCCTAAAATACAGTTCAGCTCTACTGGCCTGTCTCAGCTACATTTGTTGGAATATTGAAGACCTCCGAGAGACATTTAAAAATTAATTTTTATGATATGAGCAATTGATGTGAGGTGTATTCAACTTAAAAGAAAATTAAATGACACCACCAGGACATCAGCAAAGATACAGAAAATTTATGCCAGTACATTTTAAAGGAACACATGGCTAAACATATTTAAGCCACTAAATATTTATGTATTGCATACATTAGAAATATGTGTTAAATTCTACAGCACAGAATTTATTTTACAAAAACCATTCAAGGTCCATTTAGTTCTATATATTTTGGCACTATATCCAGAGCCACAATTTCAGACTTCTTGAGATTTTTAAATCAGAACCCTTGAGATTCTACGGCACAATTTAGTCTCCTATTGTAAAAAAGAATATTAATAAAAAATCTCTAGTTTTGAAGCAAAKAACTAATTTCCAAAATTCAATGTTTTTGATCTAATGAGACAAATGCAAATGTGTCCCACTCTGATAAATGGACCCAAAGGGAGTTATTCTGAGAGTGGTGCAGTCTATGTGCCTGTCTTCTGCTGTCCCCTGCAGTTAATCTATTTTGTAAAGGCCATACTCAGAATTTTGTTTTCCAAGAATACTTTTGATACAGCCAGTAATTAATACTTGGATTTTCCACCAGAATAAAAACTTATTTGAAACTGCAGTACAACAAAAGGTAGAGGCCCTTGAATTCTTAGTTCGTGGAAAGATTGGTAATGGAGACCACACCTGAGCTCTGATATCACACAGATCATTTACTCAGAACCTCTCTCCTTTCTTAAAGGATGGGATGCGGAAGAGTAAATTAGGCCCAAAACAAGGCTCAAATATGTATGCTATAAAAAACAGGGGTAAACTAAGGAAATTTTTCAGAAAAAAAAAGTGGGGTAACATTGTCACTTAGCATTGTATGCCACTTTCATGACATAGACTTTCTTTTATTTTAATCCAGGTTTAAATCTTACCCGCAAATTTAATTAAGAAACTAAGAGCTCTTCTCTTTGAAATGAGAAGAAAAAAAATAGCACAGCAGACAGGTCTATACCAAAGACAGTAGGACTTGCATTCATTAATGATTTTTTGGAAAATTGAATTYATCAGCTAAGGTGCACCTTGACATTTTAGAAAAATATAAGACAATTGATTTGATCTTCATTCAAAATGTCAGCGGATTTCCTGAACATCTAYTCTATTATCTTAGCATTATACTACTCCTCTCATACTCTCATTATTTATCTCCTCCAATTCCCTCTTCCTGTTAATTTTTGAATCCCTACTTTTCTTTATGTGCGATTTCCCACTCTTCACAATACGATCCCCTCTTTGTTCTGCAGTTCTCCACTTATTTTCTGGTTGCAGTCTTTACTCCTTTCTCTCAAACCCATGGGTTTAATCATTCCACTCAGGCATACAAAGATCAATGCAGACCCGCAGCTGTGCCCAGGGCATGGGGTATGGCTTGAGGAGTGYTCTGCTTAAAATTGTTGTGTTCATCTTCCTGCAGCTCAGCATTGAAAAATTAACCTAATACTGATGATTGAGAAAAGGCAAAGAAAGGAAATTGTTTTCAGACTTCTTGTATTTACAAATTTAAGTGAAACAGAAAACTGTTTTAGTGATGACATTGTCTGTCATAAGTGTTATTAAGTTTTAGCCTTAATGGGTACATTATACTTAAAGAGACACAGACATTAATTAATAGGACATTTAATTGCACTGTTATTTGCAGTGTGATATTTTAAAGCCAGTAACTTTTCTAGTCATTATCTTATTCTATAYGACAAAAGTGTCTGAAAGGAAGCTTAATAACTGAAGAGCACTTTGGTRTTCACTAATTCTTTCTTCATTTTTTAAATGTTTGTAGTTAAATTTTCTTTATAACATGATTAAAAAACAATTACAGTCTTACTGATGATGCTGCGTTCTTTCAGTTAAAAAACAATTAATTGTTGCTTATGCMGTCATACTTCAGAGTAAATCCTGCAGATTTACCTGTGAGTGATAACTTCGATAAGGATAATTCCTGAGCTATCCAGTAGTACTATTTATGTAAGATGCTCTTAGGTGACATTCCATGGGTAACTAGAAAAAGTAGTATAAAATTACACCTTCAAAAGAACTTCTGAAAACTGCATCTTTTTCCAGTTTTTATTGGTTGGACTGAGAAAAGATGTCACCCTTAGCTCCCAGGCTGGTTGTACTAACAAGGTTTGCTTATTTTTATTACATTGTGTGGGTTTTTCACAGAAAATTTTTCCTATGGAGCTAAATTTCTATGTGAAACTTAAGCTCAACTTCAAATGCCTCKCTTCTTTCTGGGGAAAGAAGATGCCCTCAGGAGCAGCACTTGTGCTCTGTGTAAAGYGCTGGGTGATCTTGAACTGTAGGATGCACTAGGACTTTACTGCTGGAAAGGGAAATACAAAGTGACCGGAAAATAAAGAAGAGAAGCTTGTGTTTCACCCATCAAATATGGTTCAATCCAAGCAAAACATCACTGTAGCCCACCACATACCTGAAATAAACATGCACTTTCCATTGTCATRTAATTCCCACCAGGACAGTTTCCAGCCATGATGGCTGTGACTGTAACAGATTCTAGACACATCAATGGAATTGTGAACTTGTCTGTGGGCTATGGTTTTAGGCTATAAAAGGTGATGATGTAATGCTTATATTCTCCTAGGTTTTTTAAGTGCAATTAATACAATGACAGTTTTCCTACCTTTCCAGGTCTTCTGAATAAACAAGTGTCCTAAAAATACAGCATGTGGCACCATCTAGATTTCCTGTTACTAATTGCTTTGCTTTCCAGTACAATTTGTTCACAACACAAAAAGGAAGAGTGAGACTACGGTGTAAATCTTTTGAGAATATGACAAAGTCCAGAAACAGTTGAAGCAGGCAAACTGTAGCCCAGTAAAATGTAATTTTTCTAATATTTCATATAGACCACACATTTTTTTGTCAGTCTGACAAAGCAGGTTCTCTAGACCTGTCTAGGTTTCATTTGTTCAGATATGATAGCAGTTTATCTTGCAATCAGATAACTACTGTTCAAATTTATTTTAGTTCAGCTTTAATTTGTAGGAATAACAAGTGTTTACACTGTGTACATTGAATGACTAGAAAAATGTGGCATGGAAGAGCATAGACACAGAGTGATACTAAAAGGTGCAGTACTGGAAACACAAATCTCAATTGCCAAAGGACATTCCAGGAATGCAACTTGGAAGTGCTCAGGTAAAACCATGTTTTTAGAGATAAAAAAGAGAGTAAATAAACAGAATAATAGAAAAACAGTAAAAAGAAAGGGCATGCAGACAGACCAAGTCAACAGAAGGCATAAAAATCAACCAAAGCAGACCCAAGGCTGAGAGAGAACCATGTGAGTCTTGGCAATGAGGAGAAAGAAGTCTCAACCCTAATGTCACTTTCTTCCCAATGGAGACCTCAGAATGCCCACCACCCCCCCCCCCGCCTCCAAATTTTCATCACTTTATTAAAAAACACTCCATCTCAGGATGCAGAGGGACTTTGGAAAGATGAGTTTATTACAAAAGAAACAGAGATAGATTTTTTTTTTTGCTTTAAAATATAACTTTAGTAATAAAATTTCTATGCATCAATTTGGATCATAAATGGCTATTATTATATCCAGAGTAATAAATTTGCAATATTAGGTCTGTCTGACTGCTGAGAGGAGTACTGCTGAAGGATGTTCCAGTGGAACTTTTGGGTGTTGTCATTATGGCTAAGGAAATTCCTTCTGGTTTTCACATCATCCATCATCCATGTTGAGAGAACAGGGAAAACCACTGGGATCTTCACTTAACCTGATTCTGTGTGCTGCTACTTCTTATGGCCAATAGCATTCAAACACATTTGAATGTTTTAAGAGGTGGAAAATTTTGATGAAATGCAGAATTTGAATGATACTGAAAATGGAATATGCATGTGCTTAGCGCCTTAAGAAAAAAATCCCTGCAAAACCAAATATATCCCACATATTGTCTTTCTTTGGCCTGACAGATAAAAGAATTACTACTTAAAATGTAAACTGAAGATGTTTGACTCTCAAAAGGTTAGACTTGTAGCTTGCAKGCTTGCAGCACATTCCATCACTGTAAGAAACACACTGATTTAAAACTTTATTGTCAGAAAGTAACAGCAATTTCAGAATAATAAAGCATAGATAAATCTTGCATTGGAAGGTTATGATAGTCATGGTACTCTCAGTGGCCGTATACAGTGGAAGATTATAGCTTTTGAAAACCTTACAACCCTTCTGCCTCAAATGCATAACTAAAATCAAGAACTGAAGAAAACAGATGCCATAAAGCACAACCATTCTGCATCTGCATTGGAAAACTCTGCCAAGCATKAAAGGACAACTTGACACCACACAGACTACGGTGGCTGGGCATTGTGCTCTTTGCAGGCAATGCTTTTGTGATTGAAACTGGATATCTTGTATGGACACTGTACCCTTTTGCCACCTGCCTCTAGTCTGCTGCTATTCTCATCTCTACTTTAGATGAGTCTGTACTGGAAAAAATCCATGCTGGAAAAAGTGATTATATTTCACCAAAAATTATATGTGGCAATATCTGAAAGTGCCTTCTGGAGATTAAAGTTAGTGCATAAATTTAAAAAAATGTACTTCTTATCCATCTGGAGTTAAAATATTTACAAGATGCATCACTGAGCTTCTATTTTTTGTTTTTGTTTTTTTGAAGAAATAGAGAGGCTTTAGATGGAATAATACTCAATATTTGTTTATAGATAAAGAAATAGATTCAGAGTTAAAAAGATGTTCAATGTCCTTGATATGAAGATAGGTATYTAGTGTTTTTAAAGGCCTACGTGCTGTGGTCTTTTCTATAAAATCTTCCTACTTCAGTTGTCAGAAAAGTAAAATCTATTTTAAAAAGTGAATTTAGCCAAGTGTGCAGCCCTACAGATATGATTCTAACACAAGATCACATGGGGATTGGTATTATATAGGTGGTGGTTCACATTATTTCTTGGTAATCTTATTTCATAGTTTAATATGTTAGAATGATCATTATGATGATAAGATCAAAATTATGACAAGCAGAAGAATAAAGGTATTACACAATGGTCAGCAATTAGTAGAATGGCTATTGGCAAGCTCTTGAAGAAGAAAAAATCATTTGTAAAGGTTATCCTATTATTATCCTAATATCTCTATTTTGACAGCTCCATGCATATTAATATAATTCACTCCTATAATGATATTTAGTTGTGAAATAGGTATGCAGCAGCAAACAGATTCATAGAAAAAGAAATCTTGACTGCATATTATTCAGTCATACTGTTTGGAATAATTGTCAAACCTGAATGTGACTAACAGTAGGGATGTAGRGGCTCTGGTTCCAATTTATAGAGAAGAGATTGTTTGGATATAAAAAACCTGAAAAATACTTCCCTTTAAAGGTCCTATGTGCCGGGCAAGAACTTCTGATACGGGGGTCTATATGAAAACAAAGGCGAGATCTAAAGTAAAACAAAAAAGGAAAACAGTTAAGTGGCCCTTCTGTATTCAAACCTTATGTTTTATATCAACTGTAGGTGGTTCTCAGACCTTTGGAAACAGTACCTCTTGTTCAAACTCTGAAACAATTAGAATCTCAAGCACTGATGTACTCATGCATCAACCAATAAAAATCAAAATTCACAAATATGTGACTCTTACGTCTCAAAACTTTATCCTGTCATGGTAGAACTGCCTGACAATGCTAAGCATAGCATATTCTTCCAATAATTTTTCCCTTCAGGCAAAGGAGAATACAGCTTTCAAAAGTTACTTTATGGTCAAAATTCCACTATGTGTTAAAAGGAGCTCATTCTTTATCWTGTAATGAACTCAGTAGGCCCATTTGATGTAGACCAAATGGTCAAAATGAAGTCTTTAATCTCTTTGACATTCATGCAGACCTTCTAGTCTTAGCTTTTAAAAAGCTCTTTCATTATTTTTATTTTTTAAGCAAATAAGCACAAACACTATGCAATATGCATTTTGTTTTGAGGTATTTATCTGTTATTCTAAGCATTTACCAGACAYCTGCCATGGTTTCCCAAGCAGTGTCTTAATTTAACACCATGCATTGTACTTTTCAAATAGTTTCACTTAGTGTGTGAACATAGTTCAATGTTTTAGTGAACAAAATTAAAAACAAACATATAATGAAATGTTAAGTGAATTATAAGTCTGTATTTAACACCTGTTACTTCCCCATGTGGGGTTCTAACATCAGACAGTTGATATTTCTGTCATGAGACCCATCTTTTTGTCCATCCACCTTTTCAAGTACAGATAACTCTACATCATATTTCTGAAAAAAGTTACCCACCCAAATTAGTGACAAAATATCATTCAAAGAATTGTCATAAGACCATGAGAATGGTATTCCCCAGAAAAAAAATAATTCTTTTTTCTGTCTATCAAGGTCTCTTTCAACACTGTGTATTTTCAAATGCCAGTGCATTTCTGTCAATGCTCATTTGGCATTTACCACATTGTTCACAATTCATGTTGGAGTTTTATCCTTTCCAAATCTGACTGGACTTTGCTGACAATGTTGAATTATGATTAGTCTCAAGAGTCTTATCAATACAGGTGTGATTAAAAATCTCTAATCCCACACAGCAGCAAGCAAAGCTTTCTCGCAGTCTGAGCATTTCTCATCATTCACTCATTCAGTTTTTTGCTGCTATGAGCTGTAACTCATTTCTTATTCCTGTGACTGCTTTTGCACTCAGTATTATGAGCTTGGCCATTTTGCACACAGAAAAATTGTCCCTTCATGTCAAAAGGTTAAGCAAGAATTACATAACTTAATTTTCACTTCACAGCGTTCAATCTGTTAAAAACATATTTCTCCTTCCCTTTCCCCCTTCCTCTTTCCTCTTTCCCCTTCCTCTTTCCTCTTTCCTCTTTCCCCTTCCCTTTCCTTTTTCTTTTCTTCTTCTGTTCTCTTATTACAATTGTATGGTTGATCTTTAATCACAGGTGATTTGAACCATTCAACTTAACTCACGTTCTTCTTGGCAAATACCGAGCAATACTTTTTAAAAAAATTACTCACAGTTTTGGCCTTTTCTCATTGTGCAGTGACATTTCTTGGGCAATTTTGCCATCTGTGGGACAAAATTAAAAGGAGGAGAGTAAGGGTGAAATCTCTGTCCTCTGTTCTGAAATATCAGTTTTTCTATCACTTAGATGCTAGATACCCGAGATTGTTTCTTTGCGTCTTTTCAAGCAATCTTGACCCTGCACCTTTATTGTTCTGACTTAGAATAGAAAAATATTTAAGTGGGGGAAAAGAAGGCCTTATTAAGTARAAGTTTCTAGTGGCTTCCACGTTATTTATAAATTCTAAACTGCAACAAGGTGTTTTTGCAGTTTTATAGTTGCAAAAGCAAGCTTGCAAAAGTAATTTGTCAGCACGTCATCGGTTTCAATGCAGACATGAACAGGATGTAGTTTCAGTGGATTATCATCTGGTAGAACCTAAATATTTGTAAAGAAGAAAAAAGATCTGTTTAAGTTTTTCCAAAATGGTACCAAACTAGTCATCCAATGATTTGTCATAAAATTCCTGTTTAGAAACTACTGGAGTCTCTGATTTACCAACTCTAAAAAAAAATGTACAGCTGAAATAATAATGTGGGACATGTTACCCACATTATTAAAATCCAGCATTGCAATTCTGTCTTTTGCTTCCATCATCAACATTTAAAGTAGAATCCTAAAGGATTCTCTGCAGGTCTCATTAACACATACAGTTTTCCTAATCAATCTKTCAATCCTAGAATCCTAGAATCCTAATCAATAAAGAGAGGTGGTTAAAGAGCTTGTAATTTTCTCAGTGGAACCTATATGACCATCTTGATTTCCTTTTCTGACCATGCTAGTCAAATGCTGAGGCTGAAGACAAAAAGTTCTCTTCCCAAACAAACAAGTAATCCCCTAAATCCCAGGCTAAATCAATCTTAAATTTCTTCAAATCATTTGGAAAAGATGAAATTGTGGTTGTTTGCATGAAAATGGTTGTTTGCAGAAATCTGAACTGACCACATGATATACAATATCATATCTAAAAATTATATTTATTATYAAACCAGAGCCCAAACTAATGGGCTCAACCTCTTTTATATTTTCTTCTTTAGGAGCTTTGCATAAAAATACGAATCTTCCATTCCCAGACATGGAATRAGCTGCTAGGTTGCTCCTGAAATTTTTCTCACTTTCTCCTTGATGGTCTTCTAACAAGCCTTCACAGCATGTTTTCCCTGTACCTCTTATCCAAATCAAATGGCAGCTCATACTTCTATTATGACTTCACTGATGACTCTGCATTCCAGTATCACCCAGGGCTATATTCAGTTTAGCAAAAACATATGTAAGACTGACTCCTTCAATATATCAAAAGAGTATGCAACAGCACGGAAATCAAATGTCAGGTTTTATTGACATATGGTATCAAAAGAAGGCATTAAACTAACAAATACTGTGTGTAGACCCTGCCTTAAATCTTTCAATTATTTTGAGGTTGTGAAGGGGAAATCCAAACACAAAATATTTCCCCAGTATATTGATAAATAAGACATTCACTCATCAGATATGTGGGGGCTGTGTGCATAAGATGGATGACCTTAAAAGCTATATTGTTTTCCTGACAATCCTGAGCAAAACCACAAGTGATTCCCCAACTGGATAAGCTACTCTTCATCAAATAAGTCGTTCTAAAAGGATTGAGCTTTGGGAATAAGAAACGTTTCTTGTCTATAATTTTTGAACAGAAAAGTGGTCAAGCACCCCTACTGTGGAGTTGCCTATACGTCCATCAGAGATTCCAGGTGGACATCTACTCTACTGCATTTCCTGAGAATTAATTAATGTTAGGATATTTCTGATTATAAAGTGTACAAACSGGACACACCTCTGCATTTAGTTAGCTAATATTTAATGATCCATGATAAAGAAAGCCAAATATATTGAAGAGCTGGATAAAAGAGACTGGGATARCATAAAGAAGGACAAGGATTTTGAGAAGCAGTATCCTCAGAAAACAAGATTGGATTTAAAGAAGGCAAATGGCAAGGTCTTATGCTATGGAATGAAAGCAAGAGGATGGACTGTGTTAAGACGGACCAGATATTTGGGCAGAAGATAATGTTGTCAAAATGAACAATGAGGAACTGTCCATGAAAGTATTTATGATGAATATTAGGGGGTTTCAGCCCTCAGAAAAACATGTTAGAGTAGCTTTCCAGTAGGAATAGTGTGGGTAAAAAAATGACCTAGTTTCAAACTTGATCATTTTGGGAAACGGATTATATGCCCAGGCTGCGAGCAGTAGCAGCAGGTGGAACTGAAGAAGCAAATGTTTTCTTTCAATTTATGCTCCACAGAGTAAATCTGGCTCAAACAACTGGCATTTTTACTTAGCAAAGTGATTGAAAGGAAACCTAATTCCTAAGAGGGACTTGGAATTAAAAYAGCTTTGCTATGTAAGACCTGACAAAGACATGGRAGGATTTTAACAATATAATCTGGGAAAGAAATATAACATTTAAGCAGGTTTCATCTAGCTCAAYTTAAAAGTCTTAAATTTATGTTCTTGAATCTGTTTCAGGCAATTTTTTGACCAAGGTAGAGAAAATACTAGAAAATGATTTATTGGATATATCTTAGAAGTCTGTATTAGCACAAATTCCAATTTTAACCATCTTTTTTAGGCACCAGCTTGTCATTGTAACAATTTTATTTAGAAACTGTTATTTTCTCTATTATAGACAAACATATCACTTCAGGTAAATTTTATTGATCTCACAAAAGTTTCTTTAAATGGGAAAAGATAGGTTAAATTTCTCTTTTGAAATATAAATTAATAAACAATAAAATTACCTATCAATCCCAGATTTGCCATTATAACAATGAAAATCATGAAAAAAAACCCCAAACCTTATTATTGTTTTATTAGTAACAAAGAAGCCTTATTCTCATGAGAAACAGTGTTCTCATGCTGATTTGACATTGGTAAAATAATTTTCGTAAAATAAATGCAAATGAGAAAAAATTAAAGTACAGAAAGGTGTGAAATGGTTGTTCTGCTACCCTTGGGTATGATGGTACATCTGTTACATCAGATTAAAAATACATTAATTTATAAATGGGCAGAGTGCTTCACTGAATAGTCATGTCAGATTATAAACTTGTGAACTGGTGATGAAGTAATTTAAGTACATGGCTTTTCTCTTTGCTTCAGTGACAGAATCCAGTTAACAGCACCAAACATACAGGCAGTGCTTAAGGCATTGATAAAAAATGCCTTTAAAATTCAAAARATCCATTTACCTTAATGCAAGTGAGCTCTGTACTTAGTAAAAGTACAACTTAACACAGAAAATAAGAAATCATCCTGGTATTTCTGCTTTTTAAAGACTTTCTTTGTCAAGAAGATGTGAATTTCAACAAAAGAAAATAAAGGGGAAGGAAGGAAGGAAGGAAGGAAGGAAGGAAGGAAGGAAGGAAGGAAGGAAGGAAGGAAGGAAGGAAGGAAGGAAGGAAGGAAGGAAGGNGAAGGAAGGAAGGAAGGAAGGAAGGAAGGAAGGAAGGAAGGAAGGAAGGAAGGAAGGAAGGAAGGAAGGAAGGAAGGAAGGAAGGAAAAGACAGAAGACTAGATAGGAATCTCAGAGAAAAATATTCTTAGCTGCAAAATAAAAATGGTGTCTGTAGTATTCCAGTCTTAACACACTGCATTTTTTCCCAGACAGCCTGTTTATGCTAGCAAAACTAACTTRTTTAATTTCTTTAATTAATCAGAAGACCAAGGTAAGTTAGTGGCTATTGATCAGGCATGTGGCAAATGAAAGTCTCAAGTTGCTTAGCCTTCACTGGCAACTCGCAAAGTTATTCACATAGGTATCTCAGTTGAATTCATTAGGATGCTCCATGTGGATCAGTTGTAAGAGAAGAATTTTCTTATCTGAGGTAGATTTTTGTTACCTAGAGAGTATTCATGCTCTGCTGTACCCTCTGCAGCAGGTACCTTGTCTTGGCAGAAGAAGGGGGAAAAAGACACGTCATTCTCACAGAATTCTACAAGCAGCATAGTCAACTTGAACTATTTGGGCTTATCTTACATTTGGTTTTCACATGTGGATGCCTATCCTGAGAGTATAAGAGGCCTTTTTGAATCACAGCACCTTGGAATCCCTGAGTATAACTGGCTGAGAGTCTCCAGTCCATAAGTAGCCTGTTACAACAATATTCTTAGAAGTTGCAACTGATCCAAACTGAGTTGCTTTTGAGGACTCGCAGGTCATCCTTTGCTTTGGTGTTTTAAATATTATTTATTGATATTTAACTGTTACCTATCTGCTCTTTATACTTTCTTTTTTCCCACCAGAAAGRTGTTCAGATTTATTCCTGATATTATTTTTATGTTATGCTTAYGGAACTATTCCAATTTTAGAGAAGAGCCCGGATCCAGTCCTTACCAAACAAATGCAGACTTTACATTTTCCTTATCAGAGGGATTAGTCCCTTAACTCAAGGATTTCTACTGGAAGGCTTTAAACATTTTCCACATCTGGGCCCCCTGCTCCTCTAATATCAATAAGAAATTTGTAACCCAGGTTYCTCCAGTATTAAACCAATGTTTAACTTAAAGAGTTGCATGTTTTTCCCAAGCCTCAAAACTTAATTAATATTTGGAGTGCTGGTATTTTAGGAGCAGAGATTAGTTAGTTTTTTTCTTGTATTTATTCCTGGAAAGAGTTAAACATACATGTTCCAGTAATACTAACAGGAGGTGCATTTCTTAATCCTTAGATCTTCAGTGGCAGAATAAGGCAGCAAGAGAGCAAAAGGCACTATGCAGCATTAGAGGAAGCTAAGTGATTCTAAATGAAAATTCAAGCAGCACAGAACAGTCTTTCTGATAACATTTGCTTGCCTAGAACCTTCTCAATCATGGATTTTAATAGCCATCACTGAAATAATAAAAGGAATAAGTAGTAGGAATTAAATAATGGCCAGTTCTTAACCTTGATATAAACATTTAAAGACCCATAAGTAACTATAAATAATGCCATTCCTAAAGCAGACAGCAAAAAGGCAGTGTTTTCAGTGTTATATCAACTACGGCGCCCAGGAACAGCTCTTATCAATATACTGTAAAAAAAAAAAAAGCTGGAGACCTGGCTAATCTCACAGCTTCACATATTTTTAAATTAGACTTGCTAATTATAGTTCAGCTCTCTCCTAGTCAATTCAGTTATATTTTGTATAAGCAAATGGCTGAGGGCAAAATAATAGTAGCAGAGGTACAGAACCAAGTAGTTGAGATAACAGAARAGCACATTGATACATTGACTGACACAGACTGTTTTAAGAATAATAAACCCAAATAGATGGGTTTATCTTCTTTGTCACATCTCTGATTGTACCTGCTGTTTTGCTTGCTAGTGCTGATTGTTTAATCTGTAATAAATATTTATTTTACTCTTCAAGGAGAAGAGCTTTCTGAGAAATTTACTGGACATTTATTTAACTTTACTAACTAAAAAATCTATTTAGAAATAGAGCTCTCAGTGAGATTGTGTTTGATAAAGACATGTTGGTCTAGACTCTGTCCTGAGATACTGTTTGAATTCAGTGGTGTTACAAAGGCATAGCTGAGTCTTGAATGTAGTCCTGCATATCATCAAGAACATGAGGTCTCACTGTTAAAAATACAACTGTGAAAGCTAACAGTCAATAAAAAATACCTTTTTTTTTTTTTTTGTGTTGCCAATACCTGGAATAGATACACCAATTTAATCTCCCTGTAGGCATGTAGAAAACCACTATCTCAGCAGGGCTGCCTCATGTTCCACACCTGACTGGGTCCCTGGATGCTGATAGAAATTAATACAGACTCTCTTGCCTCATCTCTGAAGTTTCCTATGGGTACTTCCAGTACTCCACAGGTAAAAATGCTAAGCATATAATTATTAATGATTTTCTGTTTCTCCATCAGTCTGCATTTGCTTTCTTAATACTTTATCCCTAAWGTGATTTTGATGAGAAAACTCTTGTACAGCCTGCACCTGGTATGTTATTAGCCTTCAATCACATGAAATACAGGCTTGTCTGTCTGAAACACGACTAAAAAAGGACACCTTTGGGTCCCAGTGGGTCACATACCTATCCATTATTCTATGTCACAGCAGTATTAATAACTGTAGGAAAATATATGGGAACATAAACACTGTTTTCTCGCTTCCCGTTATATTTATTTTGTGTCAKTGTGATGCTGGCCAAGAAAAGAGATAGAAGAAATTGAGAAGCAGAATAGGCTGTCATGGAGCAGTTGAAGTGAGATTGTGAGTTGAACAACACACAAATCTGGACAGGCACTGAAAGACGCTGGCACTAAAATTAAAATTGAAAATGTTTCTATACTGCCACATTTYCTATAGTCTGGTGTTAAACCTAGAGTTTCAGTTGATATCTGGCACACGATACTACAGATGCTAGAGTTTTCTGTTGTATTTAAGGAAACCCAWGTGAGTTATCTTCATTAACTCTCAAATTCATATGGCATAATTCTTTTTGTCACCATTTCTCAGGAGAGAAGATATCACAGCTGTCTGTAGAAAGGATGAGTATATTGTAGCCCTTTGCTAGCACACTTAAACAAAGTTCAGAATACAGTTGTCACAAATCAGAAAGACAAATAAAATTAAAATAATGCAGTCACAACAGTCTCATTCTGAGTGACATTATTTGAGGTTTTTCCCTATTGTATAGTTCTTGTTCTTCATATTCATTAGCATTGCAAAGCAGAAAGGCCGCTTTTGTGTCCACATCAAAACTATTATCCCAATAAGCACTAATTAGCACCTTTGGGCTCAGTCATGTTCCTACTGCAATCAAAGCCAAAAAAATTMATTGATTTCAATAGAAAAAGAATAAGGTCTTTTGTCAGTAGCTTCAGAAAGGTCAAAGGGAATCTGATTTACCTTCCTATATCTGTCTGGAGTCTTCACTGTATGTATTGCTGACTTTCATTCAAGTTGCCAACAACAGCAAAGATGAAGTCTCTAGGGGTTGAAACCTTACTGGCATTTTAAGACAAGGAGTTAACATTCTCAAATATGCTAATGTCTTTGGAATTTCAACTCTGGTACCTTTCAAGCAGCTTAGTCTTTTATACGTCAGATTTTTACCAAAGACACTTTACTTTGCCCAGGTTTCCAAGTCAGGAACAGAGGCCTGTACAGCTYGACCCCTCATTATACTGAAATTTTCATCTGGAGTTGACTTCAGCTCTAACTTTTAAGCATCCAAAGTGTTCCAAAGAAAACAGTACAGGAGATCTGTAGGTTTGTGTCTGGGCGGTTTAGGTGAAAGGGGGAAACACCTAAGATCTTGTCACTGGTCTTTGAAAGAGTTATGCATTACTTTTTCAGTAATGAAAACCAAAAAATATCACTAAGAACAGGACTTGGAGAAAAAGCCTGGAACCCTTTCCTGATTTGGAAACCTTTAACTGATTTGGAATAAAAATAAATAAATAAATAAATAAATAAATAAATAAATAAATAAATAACCCCTTTCAGCCTCCCTAAGTTCATAAACTTGTTATTTGTCTGTACTTTTAAAATGAACTTTGAAATTTAAGTTTCTTTAAAAATTGAGATATGGATTCTTGAGTCACATGGTCTCAGAAGAATCTGGTCCTACATTGGCTCTCTTTTCCTCTCATTTTCAACAGAAAATTAGGAACCATGATTTTTGTGAAAAATTTGGGAAGAATTATTTCAACTTTTTAGCATGTCTAAGATTTCCCTGAAATGTTTAGTAACGTAATGCTTTAAAATGCTGGATCCCCTCAGCAATGATACGAGAAATCTTCATAGGCAGCTCTGTTCCAGAGAACTTGTACAAATACGCAGGCCTTTTGATTGGGGTGAAGAAACTTGCACGAGTACTTTGGAAAATWAAAGTCCTTCAGTCAGTGTGAGTCAGTCAATTGATGTAAAGCTGTGGTGGTACTTATCTTCCTTGAGTCAAAAATTTGCTTTCTGACTCACATTTACTGCTAACCTTAATGAAATAGAAATAAGTCAATGCAAAATACTTGTGAATGCAAATTTACTTGCTAATAATATTGCACCAAATTATTCTGTTAAAGCCTCCTGAATAGGTAACAATTCTGACAYTCTTTTCAGTTTCTTGGAATAAACACCAATAGTGTCCTTGTTTAAAGGTCTGATTCAAACAAGAAAACAGATTTACAGTCTATTAAAATGCTGTAAGTATTAATATGGCATTTCAGCTGAGTCTGTCCCTTTTTAATTGCACGACCTTGGTAGTTTGAGGCAAAGAGAAAGTTTAGTACCAAAATCACTGGTAGTATACAGTACTTCTTCATCAGTTAAATGATATTTTATTGCACAGTGCTTATATCAGTAGGACTTATTTCTAGGAAATAATTTATACAACATGGTTATGCACATTTTTGCTGCTCAGGATTTATACACAGGGTTTTTTTATGAATTTTCTCATCCTAGGAAAATATGTTTTGGRCTCTTGGGACCATGTCTGTGTCATTTCGCAGTTCTTGTGGGAAAAGGACTTGAAATTTCTTGTATTATTGGAATGTGAACAAAAATACATTCCTGGTGCAAGTTAACTTCTTGCTCTCTAGCCTTGTCACACTGCAAATCAGCAGAGAAGGGCCATTCACTGCTTTCTTTTCCATATTCTTACCATGACCCAGTAAGAGACTATCTGTGTTTCCAATAATTTGGAAGGAACAGTTCAATTTAAGCAATTTAAGCCAAGGAATGACAGCTATTAACGTGAAACATTTAATCAGGTTCTATAAAAGTGTTTGAAGTTTCCAGATATTAATATTGTCTTATTCTAATCTCTCTTCATATGTTTGTTTATTCTGGCTCCAACATATCTGTTGACGGAGAAATACAGCTGTGGAGCTGCTTCCTGGAGTAACTGACTGAAGGCTCTTGACATTACAAGTAACTGACTCCTAAAATTTTCTTAATCAAATATTAAATTCTACCTGTCAGTACCCGGAGTGTTTTTTTTTTTCTTTTGTTGATGTTGAAAATTAAATCTAGAATTTAGCACTATGGATRACAGTAAGGAATAATTTCCTATTTAAAGAATTAATTTCTGATTTACATTTTCCTTGGGTTAATTGATTTCTCTCTTTACATATTACTTCAACATAATATTTACACCAAGTATTATCATATCCAAAAATTAATTTCTGCTCTCTTCCTTTGAAATAATTTCTCCATTCCTCTGAATATTTTGGGGCATCTTTTAAATGTGTCCTTCATTTTATGCTCATCTCTCTTGAGTATGGGTGATGAGAACTGAAAGCCCTATTTCCAGGCAGTGTCTTACTAATGCCTGGCATGATGATGCTAATATTTACCTGTTTCTAGTGGAATTCTTTTTTACTGATTGAGGTCTTCCAAAATCCTTAGCTGCCTTCTGCAGCTGGTAGTGATTGATGGATGCACCCATATCTTTATCCTCTGCCATTCCCAACTGATGAACTTGCAATTCAGAGCATAAATTCATGTTAGCTCCCAGGTGAGCAGCCTTGCTTTCTGCATTATTACATTCATTCCCAGAGCTGTGGCTCCACTTCTCAGGGTCAGGCTACCTGTAGTATATTCCAATCTTCCTCTCTAGCAATAAAGCTTCCTACCTCACTGYCATCAAATTTCACTGGCCTACTCCTATATATGTGCCAAGCTTGTTAGTGGGCATATCAAATAAAGTTACCTTCCAGACCCATCYTCAGTGAACTCTTCTATCCCTGCATGAGATGCTCCTGTACAAGATGAGCTGAATTTTATTCATGGCTCTTTCCCCTTCACTTTTTCTTTAACACCTCAATTTACTTAACAATACTAAAAGAGCTATGAAATCCAAGTAAATTAGATCCTCTAACTAGAAAATCTGCTATCTCACAGGGAAAAATAGATGGTTAATCTATTCAAATGTAGCTTTGATAAATACTTTTCCTTACTTTCCAACAGAACAAAAGATGATTTGTAGAAAGTATCCTCAAAAGTCTGCCCAGCTCACAAGCTCTTCACTGACAGACAAACAAGCAGGTCTTCAGGAAAGAAAAAAAAAAATAGGACATAGAAACAGTAATACTTCTGTAGCTTGTTACTTTAACTCACAAAATTTGTGAGTCAAAAAATTTCCTGATGCACAGGGGACCCCAGAGTTATTAGCCTTGGAAAAGTTATTGGAATATATAATGTGTTTTCCTTTGATACTTCTACTGTTTTTCTTCCATCACAGCTCTTGAATAGATATACAACATGTCCCCTTTCCTCTCTGTGTGACTGGTTAAAATGTTTGCAAACTAGATTTCATGTTCCACATTTCTTACCATACTGTGAGTCAAGATTGAAAAATTTACTATGATTTCAGAAGTTAATTATCTGCCTTCTGCTTCCATGGTTTTTCCACCTTGTAATTTCATTTTTCCTGTTTATCACTGCACATTTGCTGCTGTGTTCAATATCATCTGTACTGAGGCCTATGGAGAACTTCATTAAGTTTTGAGTACTATTTAGATAGCTGCTCCTTGCTTGTTTTTACTGTAGCTTTGATTGCTAGTTATAGGTGAGAATATCTCTCTCAATTTGACTTTTGCCAACTCTTACCTTATCAGTAAAGTTTGAGTCCTGGCACAGAGATTTTTTAATAAAAAATGCTCTATTAAATTCCACAAAAATTATTTGCTTCCTCCTAATACTCTCTGTGAAATAATTAGTCCTCCAATTGAGAATGGAGGTGCTGCCCACAAGTTATTTTCTATATCTATTAGGGACAGTAGATCCAGATATTTTTCACATCTTTGATTTAATGACATTTCAAAGTCCACTCAGAACATCTGTCTTTGCTAATTGCATCTATTAGTTTCTAGAATTCTCAAAGAAAGAGAAATCAAGAATCTTAGTAATAGGCCAACTTATTAATGCATTTCTTATAGTTCAAAGCTGGAGACACAAGTCAACTTTTAGTTGAAATTATATCAGAGAAATTATTATCATTGTCTTTGCTTTCTCAGTTGTTTATAATTGCCACCTTCTCAAAATTTTCTATCTTGTTGAGAATTGTCAAGTCATTGCTTTATTTGGGACAAAAACAGATGGACTAATTTAAACAGTCCCAAAGGTGATCTTTTCCACRAGACATTATTTCTTTGAAATCGTTTAGAAAATGATTGTAGAAGTATGTCATCCAGCAAAAGCCATAAAGGAGCAATCTTCAAGAGGATGAACTAAAGAGTGGCACCAGCATACCTGAAAAGGCAGAAAATGACTTAATAAGCAATTTAACTCAATCGCAGTGCAAAATCAAACAGGCTGCTTCAGACCATCCTCCATAGAAGTTCAGATGCACTTTTTTTCAGAATTTTGCATGGTTATAAACACTATTTTTGCATGTTCATGAATGAGATTGTGGTTTCAAGGGTAACTCATGTTTAGATGTCATTTTTCTACAGTAAATTACCTAGGTGACAGTTACCAATTAAAGAAATTATTTTCTGACAGCAGAGCTATTCCCAATCCCTTCAGGTGACTGAAGTGAGGCAAGACAAGCAACAGGGGCAACAGTGGTGACTGAGGTAAGTCCAGAAGTGAGCTTTAGATCAAAATGTACAGAAGGAGGATCTGGGCAACAGTCCTTTCAGCCTGGCCTTAGTGCGCAGCAAGGTTGTGAAAGGGATCACCTTGAGCGTGATCACGTGGCACATAGAGGGTAATGAGGGATCAGGTCCAATCAGCGCAGGTTTAGGAAGGGCAGCTCCTGTCTGATCAATCTGGTCTCCTTTTATGACTGAGTGACCAACTGGTGGATGAGGGAAAGACTGTGGATRTGTCTATTTGGACTTCAGCAAAGCCTTTGATATTATCTTCCATGGCATTCTCCTGGTAAAACWGGCAGCCCACAGCTTTCACAGGGACTCTCTTCACTGGGTTAAAATTATGATGCTGGATGAACAGGCCCTGAGAATGGTGGTAAATGGCACTACGTCCAGTTGTTTTCCAGTCACTTACTGCAGTTCTCTGGAGCTCAGTGTTTGGGCCTGGTTCTGTTTAATATTTTTATTGGTGTTGTGAATGAGGGGATTGATTGTACCCTCAGTGAATTTGCAATGACACCGAGTTGGGACGGGGAGTGTTGCTCTGCTGGATGTTAGGAAGGGTCTGCACCGGCTGGATCAATAGGCTGAGACCAGTGGCCTGASGTTCAACCACGTCAAGTGCTCTTGTGTCACAGCAACCCCAGGAAGTGCTTTAGGCTGATGAAGAATGCCTGGAAAGCTGCCCAGCGGAAGAGGACATGGGGAAGCTGGCTAACAGCTGGCTGAACATGAGCCAATGTGTGCCCAGRTGGCCAAAAAGGCCAATGGTAACCTGGTTTACATTATCCTGGTCAGCAGCCAGGGAAGTGATTGTCCCWGTGTATTCAGCACTGTTGAGGCCACACGTCCAGTACTGCGCCTAATTCTGGGCACCTCAATTCAAGAACAACAGTGAGGTGCTGGAGCATGTCCAGTAGAGGGTAACAAAGCTGATGTAGTATCTAGAGGGTAAATCCYCTGAGAAGTGGGTGAGGGAGTTGAAGTTGTTTAAAATGGAGAAAAGGGAAACCTTATCTCTCTACAACTGCCTGAAAGGAGGCTGTAGCCAGTAGGAATTGGTCTCTTCTCCCAGTCAACTAGAGACACGACAAGCTGTTTTATTATTTTTTTCTTCAATAATCATAATTTTCTTCAATAATCATAATATAATAATAAAATAATTTTCYTYAATAATCATAATCATACTGTTCCTCTTTGGAACAGTAATGGGGCACAATACATAATGATATGGCATAGGGATTTTTCAAAGTGTATTGTACCTATATCTTCCTTAATTAACCAAAGTGTCCTCAAAGCATTTGTAAACCAGACAACTTACTTGGGGCTCAAACATACTAAGATTTCTGTATGTGCCTAAATTTAGCATGGGAGAAATTACTTTGAAGCTTAAGTAACTGAGCATTTCTTCAGTATACAAAGAAGAGCATAAACTACAGGTGCTTAAGTCCCCTTTTTTTTTTTTGTGGATACTAGATGCTGAAATCAGAAAAATCTTGTGCACATTATGAAGTTGTTTAACTGTAAACTGTAGTGTCATATTGTAAGATGGCTGTTATAGTCTAATGTGTTAGTTCTTCGTTTTACTGTGTAGGAAGATATTCTTATCCAGAGACCAAGAACTGTCATAAAAGTGGCTTATGAAATACCGGCTTAATATAGAATATTATCTTCTTATCAGAGAAGAGTGAAGTTGATCCATTATCTTTGTCTTAATTATGGGTAAAATTTTTCTTTACTTGAGTTTATCACTAGAAAAACAACTCTCTTGCTCATGGATTTTAGAAATTGAATTTTTTTTTTAAATTCTTTGGTTGTAAAGCTTTTTCACCACATTTCTCTGTACTTTGTAAGAAACAAGGAAATAAACATAATGGAGGGGGAATAATGAGCTAGTTACTGCACTAATAAGCATCAGGACTGATAAAAATCAGATATCAGGAGATTATTTATGCTGTTCAGTGGAGTTAAAGCCTTCTCTAAGTTTTACAGAAGAAGAAGAAGAACTTGTTAAAATTATATCATTGTCTTATTCAAAATCTAACAAGAGTCCCTAAAAAAGAAATCAGAATAGCGACATCCTTTCTCTTGGAACATATGAAGAGCATTGGCAATGTTTGTCTTGGTGATGACTTGCATTACTTCCTATTCAGACACTTCTCACYGAAGCTCAAAGACACATACTGTTTGCCACTTACTGGAAAATTAGACTGGATGAAGTCCAGAATCAATTTAATTTCTTAACGTAAAAGTGTAGTGGAATAGATATGGTGATAAAGACTTTAGAGCAGGTGGTAATTGTTTTAGGTCTTTGCTTCTATGAAATACACAACTGAAATACTATTAGTAATATTCTGAGTTAACTAATGGAGTAGAACTGTCCAATTTTCCTAATGTTCTGAATAAAAGATAAAAAGGAAGAAAAAAACCCAAGCAGATAGTAACATATAGTTATTGCGGTAACTAAACTTCTAATCTTTCAATCTTCTTATTTATGTAGTTGATATTTCCATAATATTTCAAATATTACAATTTTTATTTGTTGATATTCATGAAGCACAGCCAATCTTTAGCAAAATGCAGTCTTATGGTTAAGAAACAGAGATACAAAGCAAAACACCAAATTGAGTTAAAAAGAATTTGGATATTCTTTCTCCCACATAACATAAATGACTAAATGGTGAGGCAAATATCACATTATTGTGCTATCCTTCCTGCACTCCCACTGGAATCAACAAGGACTTCCAGCAGAGAAGGCATCCTGGGGATGACAGTGTTATGTAATGTGAACAGCAATCCTTGGTACTAAGGTGATACCATAAGTCTGGTTGCAGACACAGATTTTGGACAAAGAAGTGCCTGAAATGCAGTGCTGATTAAGCAGAGTCTAAGCTTTCTGAGCCATATGAACCTATTAGACAAAAAATAAATACTGGCGCACAGGTTTCTTTTTTAAAAATTTATTTGTCCAAATTTCCCAGAGCAATTCTCATTTTCTAAGCAATCAATTAACAGGAATTTCTGGAACATGTTTTTTTGTTTAAGTCAGGGAAATTAATGTATCTGACATTTTCCAGAAAATTCTAAKTTGCTATTTTTTTTCCATATAAAACCCCTTATAGGTTAAAAGACAAAATTGTAAGTAGTTGCTTCCCTGGAACTAACAAGCAGATTCTAAAGAGGATTTGTAAATTTGCACTGGATCTAATTGCTGCAGTGAAAGTTTATGCACTGTACTAATTGTGAATGTTTTCTACGCTGCTCAGGTAATACATTTGCAGTCCTGGGCAACAGACCAAAATTCACTACAGTCCTCAGTCCAGTGCCCTTGGACAGAGACATTCATATTTTTTTCACACAAATAAGACCTGTATCCACTAGTAAGAAGAAGCAGGAAATAAGTAAAAATTTCATTAATGAAGTTAATATTCCAAACACACGAAAGGCTTTTTACAAATGGAATAAAACCACTGAGCCTGGTGATCCTGACTTTTTATTTTATGAAGCAAGTTTAAAAAGAGAAGAAAAATTTAAGGCAAATTTCTTCAAGTGGTCAAAAGAAAGTAGATAGTCACTTCCAGTGACTCCTGCTTAAGAGACATACAGATTTAATTTTAATTATTCATTTAGAATTAACGGTGATATTGTAGAGAAAAATATAGGTAAAACCAAATTCCATTTTGCTCCTTCCTACTTCTCTTCACTGGCACTGGTAATCCATATTGCTCCTGGATTACCAAATTTGTCAATCTATTGAAAAAGCATAAAGTACTCAGCATTTTCAGGTTCAATAAAGGCCTACAAGCCAAACCAAGTAGTTGAAACCTGAGTCGTATTAAATAAGGGAGGTCACTTCTGATTGACAGTACTTCACCCTGTCAAAAATAACTATGAATAGTTACAGAACATTTACTAACCAACATATTCCTTTATTTCATTAAAGCATCTGAAAGTTTTAGTGGGCCATCCATAAAAATATCTTTGCATTTAAAACTGTATACAAAGGACACATTTGATTCAATTTTTTTTGTGCATAGGATGACAAATCAGGGCAAAGTGGGCTAAGACCTTGGCAAATAAGCRTATCACATTTACAGTCAATTAAAGGAAATGAGAATCTGGGTCAAAGAAACTTAGGAGCACRATTCCTGTGGAAAGTTATTTAGAAAACCCCTTTTTCCCTTTTGAGTTTTATTCAAATTTCTGGTTGTGAATCTATGTTATTCTATGTGTTTAGACAAACAAATAAAAATTTATTTATTATTAATAAAAATACACAATTAAATGAATGTAAATACATATGTAATTTGCCACCTTCTATTTATTTACATTATTGATGCATATTTCTCTCCCAACCAGGAATATATAAAAACTGAACACATATTTCTGTCTCAGAATCCTAGTTCTAAAATATTAAATGAACATCCAAGGTTCATGCTTTTTTCCAAAGGCACTTCAAGATCTTCTTCAAATGCACGTTCACCTACAATCTTGTAAGTCGCAATTTTGGATGCTGTAAACCCCACAGAAGGAATGAAATATCTTTTGGCCTATATGCTACCTCCCTCCAAAAAGTATGCTATGAAGATTAGCAAAGGATCCATGTGATAATTCTACACTACAGTGTTGATTGTGCTCTTGCAAATGAACAGAAAGTAGAACTTATTGACATTGATTCTAATTATTCAAGAAATTTAACATGAACTAAAATGAAACATCCCAAAAGCGGATTTTCCTTTGAATAATGTTTAAAATTAGAATTTAGGGAGGTGTTCTGTAAAGACACTGTAATACTATTRGTTCCATACAATGATAATTAAAAAAAAAAAATTCAAAATAACATTTTTACCAATAAAATATTTAGTTTTTCATTCTGTTTGAAAAATGCCACCTATATTCTGCACTACCAAAAAACTTTTTGGAACTATCTCTGTCTCTTTTGATGGAACTGAGATTGGCTTGCCATTCTCATGCTCCAGTATCCAACTATAAGTGAAAATACATAGACCAYGCTTCAGGATGAAACAGCTGGTCACAGCATTGATTTTTCCGCCTTGAAAGTGGAAAGCTGTCATCGAAGTAACACCTTTCAATTATAATTATTGGTGCTAACATTCAGCTTCTGTCCTGYCAATTCCTCAACCTACCAAGCTGTCTTCATTCTCAGGGAAAGAAATCTACTCCAGAGGGGCTATGAATAGAACAATTTAGGGCAAGGAGATAAAATTCCTGTATTGGATGTGATAAAAATATACCAAGTAGAARTACATTGCTACTTAACTTTCTTTAAACTAGGGAAAGTCAAAGATAATGATCTTGACTTGAAAATGTCAAGGACAAAATATGATAGTGCTGGGTTATTCTGTGGTCATTTCTTGGTAGGCCATTTTGAATACAGTCTGTAAAGGTGACTAAATCTTACCTTAAGTGAGAARGCTCAAATGCAGATGGAGTATGATTGAAGATTTTCTCCTCCTGCCCTAAGATTGCAACATGATGAGGTTTTTTAAAGATCTTTTGTTCAACTTTTCAGCATTTTTGCCTGCTTATAATGCACTTAACATAAATGAACTTTTAATTTCTTAATAAGTGTGCCTTTGCTTTTACATAATCTTTCAGTTCCTTCATCTTTAAAATATATCTATATCATGAAACATCTTTTTATAATTGCCTTAGTTTTTCCTGAATAATAGTTATGTTATATAATGTAGCATAAAAATACATTTGAAGTCTTATCATATTTTTCTGAAAAATCTGTATTAGACATTCAGTACTGGATTGTCATTTTCTTCTTAGTGTGAATAAATCAGTGTAAGTTTTCTCCTGTTTACTGATTACCTTGATACAACACTGACTGAAACAAACAATCTTGCTAAGGTTATTTATAATCRTAAACTGTAAAAATATTAGGCTGCTGTGATTTTATGGCCTTCTTACATTGTGGTGCTTGCAGTTTGTAGAAAGAGCAGGTTTTGAAAAAAACGGCTTCCTTGCCATCTGTGGGAAGTTAAGGGGCTTGGGGTTTCCTTCATTTTGTTTGTTTGTGGTTTCTGGTTTTGGTTTCTATGAGTGTGTTTCTTGGTGGAAATTAGGCCCTTGGGGCTGCCAAAGTACATTTCCTTAATAGTGTTTTATAGTAGCTCCATTTCCTTTTCACTTACAGTTTTATTTGGCTTTTTAAGCTGTGCTAAGTGCTTGGCCTATTCTCTTTATTTGTTTCCTAATGGCGGCTGGCATAAGATTGAGGAAATCCAACTTAAGTGGTCTAGATATGTGTCTAATTCAAACAAATAACTTTGCTCCTAAACTTCCTATTTCCATTGCATTCTTTAACTTCTATTGGGAATTAAGTGACTGGAATAACAAAGAGTTGACTTTAAATTGTCATTTGAGTGGCACAGCAAGAAAGGAGAGAAGGATTACAATAATTTTTCCTTTTTGTTTGGGCATCAAATCAAGTCATATTGGATACTTAAGCTACAAGTAACTTCTTGAAGCACAGCGATCAATCTGCTGCACATAATAAATTACAGAGCCTACTGATAATTAGAGTTCAAAATATAAATTTAGCAATAAAAATATTGCTAAATTACAAAAATAAAAACCCACTGCCGTTTTGAACAAAAGTGTGTCAGCCTAAAGGGGAATGATGTTCAATCCCCCTGAAAATTCATTTTCCAGGTTTGAGTTTAGTGTCCAAAGCTCACAAATATCAGAAATTCGTAGTTAAAACTTACTTGAAACAATATTTACTCCTTTACTCAAAGAGGATATATGTTGTTAAAGAGATTTAATATATTTTCCTTTGTAGAGTAAATACATTTCCTCCCACTTCATACAAATAAAAGAAATACCTGAGTATAAATGAGAGTTGTAAATGTAATAATTAAAATTGGAAATTGCAAATATGCTACACAAGTTGCTTTCACATGGATAAGTTGATCTCTGTGTGTAAAATTTTTCATTTTAAGACCTCTCCTAAGTTCTCTTCATGCTTCAATTTACAGACATTTCACTTTACAAAGTCRTTGAGTTTGTGACTACTTCTGTACTTTCCCATTGAATTTGAATTTACCCTTTCAGGCAGCTCTGAAAGTTATCCAGAGGTAGCATCTTATTCTGAGTCCAATCCTACTATAGGTGTGTATTTAGTCACATTTTCTGCCAATGGAATTCCTTTTAATTTTTTTTTTTCAAATTACTTTTCATTCTGTTATTATGGCCCTGCTCCAGTGAAGGGCTAATTTGCATGGTTACCTTTACCATTCTGACCAGTCCTTAAAATTCATCAAAACACTACTCCAATCTTCAGTACTCGCTGCACTTTTTAAGCACTTTACCAAGCTATAAGTAGATTGCTCAGATCACAGACAGATTACAGAAGAAATCCCATTCTTGATGAAGACAAGCATAAAAAATGTCTAGGATAGCAGGCTACCCTAKGAGACTGCTAAGAAGGCTGAAAACCAACCTTACTCTCCCTCTTCAATTACTCTGGGGAGGTCATTCTTGCTGCCACTGACACATACAGAGGGGACGCACAGTGCAGGAGAGGTCCTTCCTGTGTATGCTTTTTCCTCCTGCTGCCTGGAGCCAGGGGTCTCACCCAGGGGCTCACCATTCATTGTATGGATTCACTTGGATCCATTTGAAAGTAAGCCAACTTCAACAGGAAGCATATATGCGTCTTGAAGATGAGTGTTGGTACATAAATCTTGATCCAGTAAACTGACTTAATTCACAACCTTTAATCCAAATAACAAACTGAAATGCTGAGTTCTATGAGCTCTATCCATAATCTTTACTCCAGCCTGACTARTTAAGGCATTTTTCTGGCCTTTACTCATGGTAGTGGAGAGGTGCAAACATCTTTTCCATGAAAATTCTTGTCTATGTATCAAACTCCCCTGGCCTGAGATCATGCTCAGAGCAGGCTTTGGAGTGGCCAAGGCAGAGATTTGTACTAGTGGGAAAAATCCGACGCTGCCTATACCAAAGATGAAAGGCTCTAMAGAAGTACTGCTATCAAAAGTGCTTCAGTGATTTCAACAAAATAATTTAGAAGTTCAAGCACCAAACACTTCCTTATGAGAGGAACAGGAGGGGCAGACACTGTTCCTTCTTTGTGGTGACCAGTGACAGAACTTGCCTGAATGATCTGAAGGCATGTCGGAGGAGGTTTAGGTTGGGTACAAGAAAAAGGTTTTTCACTGGGAGGGTGATTGAGCACTGGAAAAGTGGTCACAGCACCAAGCCTGACAGATTTCAAGAAGCACGTGGGCAATGCTCTTGGGCACATGGCGTGATACTTGATGATGGCGCTGTGCAGGGCCAGGAGTTGGACTCCATGATCCTCATGGGTCCCTCCCAAATCAACTTATTTGGTGATATTGTGATTCTGTTAAACCATGTATGGGACTGAAGTCATCTCAACTCCTGGGAAGTGACTTTCCTGAAATGCARCCCAGAGACCATTTTCCTGAATCCACAATGAGTAAGGAGGGTTGCAGTTTGGTTTTTGCAATGAAGGTTGTTCGAATGAGGACAGAAGCTATGGATTCCTACAGCTAAACTGTACACCTTTGAGAAAAAAAGGAGGCAACAAGYTATAGAATCACAGAAACACATTTCTGTTCCTATGCAACCCTTGTCTGAAGAACAGTCCAAATCACCTTTATTTATCTAAACTGTGGCTAAACAGTCTTTCTTTCCTCCCTTCCAAATTCAGACAAACCTCTACTAYGCTTACCAGTGCATCCAACTTTCTGTTGTCCATTACACACTTTCCTGAAAGCTCAAAATTGTTMCAAACCCCCAATTCTTTACCTCCTAACTGAAATAAAATTGAGTTTTCATGCATTTGTTTTGATTTTACTGCTAATACTACCTCTATGGCCCTCRAAACCTGACCTAGAGCTTAAAAGGTTGAAAGTGGTCATGGCTAAGATGAATTAGTGAACTGAGGAGAGGAGAAGCAATCAATAACAGGTGATGAATACAATTTATCACACTGAAACCTCCATGGTGTTTTTGGGATGCATGTATCACACACTGCATTTCTCCTTTCAGTTTTCTTTGTCCCTAWGCAACACTTTTTAGATCCTGGTTTTGCTGCTATTTCTCTTAAAATGATTCATATTATCCTAACTAATTGATTTCTTCTGCCCTTGAACATGTATCTCTCAAGTTTGAGGACAAAAATATTCAGTTAAATAGATTCCTGAAAATTAAGCAGTCCTTTGTCCCCTGATATCAGCCATTTTACTATGAGTTACTCATGTCAAACTGAACTGCCYCCACCTTAGTAACTAGCAAATTTGATGCCATCACCTAACTAAATCCTAATTAAAAAATTGGAAAAAAAGCCCCGCCAAAAAAGTAAATGGCTCTGTGCATCTGGAAATACCTTGCATGAATACTTTGCATACAGGAGCAACATATGTCCATAAAAATTTCTCTAACAGCACAATTAACTGTGAAAAGTGAGGGCAGCCAATCTGTAAAATTAAAATTCTCATCCAAGAAAACGAGACAAGCATCTAATCCCTAACTTACATGTTTTGTGTATATCTAAGAAGGTTCTTCTGCGATTTTAATTTCTAAAAGTTTACATTAAAAATATAATATGTTCAACTTAACTTTCATTGAACAGTCTCATTGTTACTTCTCAGTTACACAAACCACCTTTGAAATAAAATTTTTAAATTGTTATGAGAGAAAGAGTGTGATTCAAATGTATATTTCTGTTGCTTTTTAATTCCTTTCTGTGGATATCACTTTTATATATGCATAAAAGTGTCCTGTTTATATTACYCTAGGCATAGTCTTTTAAAAAGTCTTGGCTTATTGTTGGCAAGGGAACATTATCATGTGGATAATGATGGGATAATAACTTTGATTTTGAACTTCTATTACCTAAAATCTTGCAGCACTCTCTGAACAGGTTGTACACTGGGGCTTGTTAGCTCTGTAATTGCAATTCTTACCTTGAAGGCATTTTTGTATGCCCAGCATCCAAATGGACAGCCCAGGGAATTGAATTCTGAAGATATACTGTTCATTCTTTTGATTATTCTCAGAATGGCTGGATTCAGCAAGGATCTTAGAGACTTCTTATCTGAAAACTTTTATGAGGACTTTCCTAGAGGACAGCTAATTCATGTTCAGGGTTCATATCTGAAACCTGAACCTTCAGAAGAAACAAGCAACTAATGCAGCTCCATTGTACTGGAGTGTAATGACAGGTAGTTCTGTGTAACAGAATAAGGAATAGGCCACTGTCAGTTATCCCAATGGAATTAGCACAATGGAATTCACCTAGAACAACACACATTAATATAGCCACATATGGTTAATGAAAAACATGAGTACTTACACACATTTCACATTATGTAGTGCTCTTTTCCATAACATTTTGTACTGGTTTAACATCCTTAGGTTAATGGCTTGATGGGCCAAGGCCAACAATATGAAGTTCAACAAGACCAAGTGGCAGGTCCAGCCCCTTGTAGTGCTACAGTCTGGGAGCAGAGAGGTTGGAAAGCTGCCCAGAGGAGAACACCCTGGGGATGCTGGTCAACAGCCAGCCAGTGCATGCCCAGGTGGCCAAGAGGGSCAAGGGCATTCTGGCTTGTATCAGGACTAGTGTGGCCAGCAGGACTATTTCTGCTAGTCATTGTCCCCCTATATTCAGCACTGTTGAGGCCACACCTTGAGTCCTATGTTCAGTTTTGGGCCCCCTAATTCAAGAAAGACGTGGAGGTGCTGGAGCATGTTCAGAGAAGGACAACGGATCTGGTGAAGAGTCTGGACAGTAAGTCCTCTGAGAAGCAGCTGAGGGAGCTGGAGTTGGTAAGATTGGAGMAAAGGAGGCTCAGGGTGACCTTATATCCTTCCTTACATCTACCTGAAAGGAGGCTGTAGCAAGGTGAAGGTCAACCTTCTCCCAGGCAGCCAGTATCAGGAGAAGAAAACATAGCCTCAAATTGCACCAGGGGAGAYGTAGGCAGGAAAACAGGAGGAATTTCTGCATGGAATGGGCAGTTAAACATTGGAAAGAGCTGCCCAGAGAGGTAGTGAAATCACTATCCCTGAAGGTGTCTAACACAAAAATTGGACATGGGATTTAGTGCCATGGTCTATTTGACAAAGTAGATAATCAGTCAAAGGTTGGACTCAATGATTTTAGAGGTTTTTTCCAACCTAAATGTTTCTATTATTCTGTGAAAATTGTCTGCACACATAATCCACCCAGAAAATACCATTAACTGCTCATACAAATATGTTTAGTCTTGTTAATTCTGTTTTAATGGAAACATACTTGTAAAACTGGGATGAAAAAGCATTTCCAATTACCTGGTGATTCCCTGGTGACATATTAGGAGTACTCTGTTACTCCTAACAGAAATGGGARGGATCTTTCAGTTTGGTTTTTCTTGGTGAGAAATTTCTGTCAGACTGTCTCATTTATCCTGCTTCACTTAATATTTTAACTACCTTTGGCTGCTAAACAGCCTATGCATATACCCTGCTGAGGTATTGTATTCCTTAGAGGCTACTTCGTATTTGGGCTAGGTTGGTTCTGTGAATTCTTTAAGCCCTTCCCTCTCTGCTGGAGGAACAGGTTCAGAGATGTAGTAGGTGGAACTCTTCTCTGAGGAAGGGGTGGCTRTTCCTGAGAGGAGAGGAAAAGCTTTTTGATAATATGCAGTAACAAAATTTTAGTTTCTCTGTAATTAAAAAAATGCAGTGAAGTCAATATTAATCACTCTGTTATGTTCACTACTAAAATACACTTTATACAGGGGAAAAATTTACAATCCCAGTAAGTAGGCAGCTGCAATGTTCTGATTCTATAAAATATTGAGCTAGAGCAGATACCTTCAAAACTTTGAGTGCCTGTGATGAACGGATAATATTACCTCCACACTGGTCCTGACAATAGAAAACACTGTGGGAGTACCACAGATATTGAGGTAATAATACCTCTTTACAGAAAATCTCTGTTTATCTATTTTCTCTTTTATAGAGAATCTCCCAGGAAAGGTATACCTCAAAGGTACAGGCTATCCAGGATTAGATCCTATACAGTCGCAGACTGGGACAGTGGATGTGTGAGGGTACACTTGGGCAGAAGAAAGGTCTTGGGAGCAGTTTTYGGCATCTGTTTTGTTAAGCGAGGCTCTCCAGCCTAGCTCTTTGTGACATTGCTCATTTACAAGGTGATACAAAGTTCATTGCCAGATGGTACCTGAGGTAATAACCTTGCAGAAATGGCTGCTTTTTTATTTTTTAAACATACAAGTACAGTTATAAACACATTCAGGAATCTGTTTGAATTGATCCAGATCAACAAATTATTATGATCAATACTAATTATTATGTTTCAATAATTTTTCTCCTTCTAATGACCACATGTACTGCCAATTCCCATACTGCCATTGTTCCTCAGGTTGGCCCTAAGACACACGTWAGATCTTACTGTCTCTTTTGTTATTAAATGGCATAGATGCAATTATTACAAAAAACAGCATTTCAAGGATGATTACSGAGCCTCATGTGGAAGTAATTCTAAACAACACTACTAAATCAAAGTCTTTATGGTTAAGGACACACTTGAACATAGGTCTCTAAAATTTATTTGCAGTAGCCAATATGCTTAGATATCAGACAGAAAAGTGGCTGTAGGCAGAAGAATAACATAGCCAGGAAATGGGAACTATAAGCAGGAAGTACTAGGGGATGAAAGMGAGATTTAAATAGAGATATACAAAATAGGATTTGTTAGCCAGCACTTTTATTTTTTTAACTTTTTTTTCTGTATGATAAGGTTAGAAGCCAAAAGAGACTTGTCAGAGATGCTCTGGGTCTAGAGCTATACAATAGGAACATATCAGTCTCTCTTTTTAACTTGTTGCATGTGGCAACAGTTAATTAAATTAAGAGCAATAAAGTTAGAAGGAATGAAAGGATAAGTCTCCTTTCCACAGTGCATAATCAATCTGTGGCATTTACAGCCACTGCAGGTCGTGTAGACAGACATTGTGGTTGGATAACTTTATGACTAGCAATAACATTTGCAGCTCTGTCAACTTAGACAGTGACAGAAGGATAATCAAAGAGACCCTTGGAAGAACACTGCCCCAAGAACTCAAAGGTCTGTTCTATTATGAAGGACTTAGCGCCAGCTCCAAATGTCACATCATTTATCAGTGTGTGAGTGCATAACATGCAGAGAGTTAAAGGATATTGTATCCCATTTTTAATACGCAGTAACTAAGTGGTCAAGGAATAGATAAAAATCCTATTCTCTTTTTGATCAGTGAGGTTCCAAATTACATTAAACAAATTTCCTCAAGTATACTCTCTCTTGTCTCTCCCTGAAATTGTCAGTATGTCATTGGGGCCTGATTTTCTCCCTGGGGTTCTGATGTTGGATTAGAAATCATGAGATGCATTAAGATGCAAATTTAGAAGTGGTCTTTTTTGTTGTTGTTTTTGCATTTCTGGCTTTCAAGTTTGTTTTTTTCAAGACTTTTTTCAAGGTTGAATCCGACAACCAAAAAGGTAAAAGCTGATCCTATTCCCCAACACTGTTAATAACTTCTGACCATCATCCACAGCAGTCTTTCATAGGAAGATACAAGGAAAAATATCAATGGCTGTGACTGCCGTCTTAGAATTGACTGAGACTAGATCACATCTGGTCAGTGTTCACCTCCAAAAGAGACTTAAATGGAAAATTTTCCATAATCTTTTATGTACTTGTTTCACACCAGTACTGAWAAAGGCTGGGCTGTCTCTTTGTCTGTCCCTTAAAACACAAGACAACGTTTCAAGCAATACTGTGATCTTCTGATGACCATTTCTTCTTCAGGAATAGTGTGGTTCCATTTTATAATCCATATAAACCAGGTTATCTAGTCTTAAGAATCTAGAAAATTTGCAGCTTAATATAAATAGACTTTCCAGAASAGCATTCTTTCCAGCAGCAACTTGCTAGGATGATATCAGAAGTGTCACCTTTTAGGCACTGTCAAATAAATCCTCAGCTAATAAAGTGGATTATCCAATTTTCTATACTTCTTKAAACAGACACAGTTTTTTTAACATGCTGCCTCCTGTAACCAAATGAAAATGGTTCTAATCAAGACACAGATTTAAGGCTGAGCTGCCAGAAGAGTTGCCCTCTATATGAAGTCAGGTAGCAGTGCAGCTGATCTAATAAACACATGAAAGGAAAAGGGCAGCCACTTCTTCATCTTTGCCTGTATTCACAAGAGTRTAACCATGGCTCTACCGATCATTTAAAAATATATATTTCATTTAACTACTATAATTTCCTTATTGAAAAGGAACTTAAAATGGAAACTAGACTATTTAGTCAGTGTATAATGAAAAATATGAACCCAGGAGAAAAGTCTGCATATTTTATTTCAAATAATATATGCATATATGAATATGAAATCTGATGTCATTTTGAAAAAAAAAGAATAAAGTATTCAAAATATGTTTTTCTATATTCAAAACTTTGAGACAGTAGGTAAAGGGGTAATGTACATGATAATGGCAGGAAGATTTAAATAATGAGGAATGGAAGATATTCAGATCTCTTTGTGCATATTCAGTCTAGTGATGTCTGAGTACTGTAATGGTGATGCCTTCAAAAGTAAGTTCATAGGCCCAATTGTTGATTCATATAGTTGCCAAAGTGCAGAGAAGGTAAGAGATTTCAAAACATTAAAACAAAAATTAAATCAGGGATAATTTGGACCAGTATTTTACATCAAGTTTTCTGTCAAATATTGGCTTATTTGCTACCATTGATCTCAAAAGATACTATTTCCTCAAGTTCTGCTGAGTATGAGGTAGCAGAGCATGAGCCAGCTTCCCCAAAAACTTACCTACCAATTGTCATTTCTAGTAAGACATCTTAATGTCACACTCAGGCAGCTTTACACCATTTTGCATCAAATTTGAACATAAAAGTCAAATTGCCTGTCTCACATAGACACAAATTTTGCATAAGTAAGGCTCCCTCTGAGCAGGCCTGACACCTACACAAGCCCTGAATGAGAAAGCACCAAAGGAAAAGGTCTGGTTTAAAATGCAACATCTCAAAAYCTCCTCACAACTGTTGTTAAAAGGCTTGTAATGGGCCAATTAGTCCATGGCAAAGTTGAAGGGAGTGTGGGGAGATCTTGAATTTCATGTATTTATGCAGTTACACAGAGCATGAACTGCCTTTAAATACTGAATATCCYGCRTGTGTCAGTTTAGACATCTTAAAAGTGCATAAACAGGAACTCAACTGCTCATTTAGTGCAGAAGGTAACTATTTTTCTATCAGATGGTATAGCTGAAAACAAAAAAAGTAACACAGGAATTCAAACTGCAATTTAAAGTAAAGCAAACAGTTTCAGATTTTTTATAACACCTGTATTTCATMATTTTATTCTCTGAAAGACACATGAATAGATACAAACCACTGTGATGCTTTTTGAAATATGTTTTTAGTTTAAACTGCTCTAGTGTAATTCTGCAGTTTGACATTTACACTCATTTTCATCRTGTTTGCTCTGAAAAATCCACACTGACAAGCAACAGTACAGGTAATGCTGTACCAATTCTGCAATCCTGCCACATTCACATGCAYGTTTGTGTGTACAAACTGCCAAATTGTCCCCGATTTGAGGTTATCACTGGGAGAAAGGGCTTCATRAATATCCAATAACTACATTTGCATAACCACAAATTTTGCAGAGAACATTTGCCACAACTTTACTAAGGACCTAGTAAACATATGTTCAGATGGATTCCTTTAAACGTAAAATACTTGTTACACTCAATTCAGCARGACACAAAATACAAACTGAAATTTTTCAGAGAGTTTTTTGTGATATTGTGGGTTGTTTTTTCTTTTGAGGGGTGTGAAATGTGCATTTTGGTTTTGCTGGTTTCCTGTTTTTTTGGGTTTTTTTTTTAAAGTTTACATTAATTACTTTTAGCGTTATTGGAAAAACAGCAAGGTGCATATTGAAATGCTCTTTCTCTGYGTAGTCCCTAGAGACTTGCCACCTAATTGGCTTCATGTCTTACTATTTCTGATGTAAAATTGGCCAGTCATTGGCCTCAATCATCAGTGCTTCCAAGCTATTCCTTTTCATCTTCTCAGTAATTACAGAGACACTTASAGAGATTCTAGACTTGGACTTCAGGGTGATTTTAACTATGCTCTGTCCTTCTGAAGTACTTTTGTATTTAAAGCTACCTCATCAGTCTGAACTGCTTTCCATTGCACAATATGTCAACTGCACAAGTCAGTTATGACTTCTCAGGAACACAGTTTATAAATGAAATTTTTAGTTAGAATACCATTATGAGGAATGTTAATTTCACATCACAGAATTTCTGACGACATGTGTCTGTCCAAGGAAAAAGAGAAAAGTTGTGGTGTGATGGTCTTGGAGAGTGGCCACTAAGGAATCAAAAGTGGGTCACAGGGTTCCCATTGCTGTGCTTWGTTGAGTCACAGGCTGTCAGACCTGGCCTGATTATTTGAAAACAGCTGTGGTAACCCTTGAATGCCACCACGGTCTGACTCAGCAGAGTAGTTAAGCAGCTGCTTCTCTTTAAACTGACATACTTAGGTCTTGGAGCTTAAATATCTCAATAGAAATAAAAGGGACGAGCAGCTTSCTTGTACTATTTAACAGTACATGATTTCTCCTTGCTGTTGAAACATATACAGTGAGAGACTAGATTCCAAAATATCTATGAGAGAGACATATGGAAAGCAGGTTTGAATTTTTATAGTACTAAAAGATTAAACCCACTGAGATTTCATATGAATTTTCATGTATTATTTAAATCTAGAAACTGAGAGCCCAAGGGAAACAAAAGAAATTCTTCTGATTAAAGCAGAAGATGTGAGGTAGGAAAAATCAGACTCAATTCCCAGGTTTGCTGCAGKGTGTGACCTTTAAGCTTTGGGATAAAAAATAGAGAACCATTTTTTTCTTTCTGCAGTCTGGAATGTTGTACTTCCAGGGAAAGCATGTGTTGAAAATTCTTTCTCCATTCTGTAGAAAACTTTCTCCATTCATCCCTCCATCATGATTTAACAAGGGTAGAGGCTCATGGTGAAGAGCAAAACAGAGAAAACTGCTTGATCTCTTATGCAAAKTATACTCTTGCTTCCAACATAAATTTCCAAAGCAGTAGACAAACTAGCACAAMACAGATTCAATAATTCTTGGTATTGCAACAAAGAAGCAGAAGATTTTCTTAATGGATTTGTGTGGAAAGATAAAGCTCTGTTTGCTTTGGTGGCCCCTCTAGTCTCAACAAGTTCAAGTCTGTCCATATAGGCAGAAAAATATTAATTATTTAACAAAATAATCTCAAAACTTCTTTGAGACCAACAGAGGAAAAAGAATCCACATATGTGGAGATCTAATTTTTTTTAAGGTGCAGTAAAAGCTATGACTGCCCTTATATAAGTAGTGGCTGGAGTCAGAGAGCAGTAAAAAATACAGAAGCTGGACAGGTATTCTAATTTTTTGCTAGCATGGTATTTCATAGCATTGGTTTCAATGGAATTATTTCAGAGAGTGAAAGTACCTGGATTTCTTAATTTAAAAAATTGCAACCTGGCACTAGAGGGATATCTGTTCACCTACTATGAACTCATCAACCTTTAATATTATGCATCATTTGCATGATAGAGTGGATTAAAATCTAAGATTTATGTTGTAGTTTCTTCATAGGAAAATGTATTTGATGCTAAACAAATATCAGAATTTTTTTCCTGGCTTTTTATTTTTCAATATTTGAATGAAACTGATGCCTTAAGTTTTAGCTTTCATATTTTCCAGATTCTGTACTGCATTAGTATATAACTCTGAACTTCATATAAAGTTCAAGTTCTCTTCACAGTTTAGTTAGACAAAAGATACTTTTTCTAGCCTCAGAACCAAAGACRCTGTTGCAGCTTCAGGCACAAAAAGTATAAACAACAGCAAATTGAGGGGAGCAATGTGGGAGGATGGGACTTCATAACCTGAAGCTGTAATTGGACAATTAACCCCAATATGCAAATGGACCAAAACTTATTAAAGCGTGAAAACATGAGATCTGGAGTCCATCTTGGGTGTAGGCTCAGCCAGGCTCTTGTACTGCCCAAGGTGTAGCCTTTGAAGGCCTTTTTAATAAATACCTGCTTTATTCCTTTAACACTGTCTAACCTCTSTTCTAGGTAGCCTCTCAAGGCATCAGAGAAACTATATTTGTGAAAAGGACACCTAAGCTGTGTAAGTCTTTGCAATGCAAGACGTGAAGACTGACCAAATCAGGAGTTTAAAAACTAGAACAGGGATAAATTAATGATTACTAAGTCATTGGTGGTGTAAGAAAGTTTGAAAGAAAACCAGTGCGAGATCCCAAGATTACAATTTAATAAGAAAATTAATACGAAGCCAATAATACAAAAACATTGGCTTACACTGACAGAGTCAGGATACAACCTGACATCCTGTTGGTCAGGGTGATGGTAGCAGTCTGATTTAATGATCTCTGCAGTCCTGTTGGAGTGATGAATGAGATTTGGTTGAAGTTTAAAGATGATTTGGTCGACTTTACTTGTAGTGAAGTCTGGTCCTTTTCTGGAGGTCAAGTGGTGATTTGCTTTTCTCTCCTGGGAATCCAATGCTGCTTGCAGTGTCACAGTGTTCCAAAACTCAGATTATAGTCAGGTAGGAATGCTTGGTTCCTCCCCTGGGCAGAGCATTTCACAGTTGCAGGTTGTAGTTTTATAAGTCATGCAGTGAGACTCAATGGCCCACTTACAGAAGATATCCCCCTAGAGTTATGAGGGATGGGTCATGGAAGAGATAAAGAACACTGCCCCACAAGTTTTTAACAGCTTATGAAGATGGTGATAGAATATACACTTTTGGTTACATTTTACATTGTAACCTGAGACAAGTGGCTGCCCAGACGCAGGCCAGGTCAGAACTACCTGAACGACTGGAAACTGGGACATCACACCCGAGCTGGTCACCCATATACGGCATTGCTTCTGCAGGCAGTAGACAAAGTCAGAGACATCTTTAACAAACCAAGGGAATGGCAGCTTGTACATCGTTTTGAAACAGGCAGTACAAAGGTGGGGAGAGCAGCATCATGCCTTGTGAGATGCCAGCACAGAGAGGTTTTTAGTCAGCACCAAGAAGGCACCCTCACTTGCATGACTTCATATTCCCATGCAGACTGTAGTGGCAGATACAGAGTGTCCTCACTACCCTGACATTTATTAATCTTCAGCCATACAGAATCCTTGAAAACTTTCATTGTCTGATTCAAGTCAGTGCAGCTCTTAAGCTTCTTTAATCCTACCTGGCGTCAGGATCTCAGCTCAGCATGATCAAATCACCAGCTCCATGTCTACCCTGCCTGTGGTTTTCAAGTAGGAACTCTGACCCCTTGCATTTCCACAGTGTACTTTGTGTTGCAGGTCAACTTTAAAGGTCGCAGACTTCATCTCACCTGCTGACTCTACCACCAAAGTTTTGTGCTGAAATCCAGTAGCAGGCCTTTCAAATGCCTACCTCTTTTATAAGAAAATAACCATTCTAAAAATAGAGCACTAAGTCCTAGGGCTGAGCAAAACTTGCTAAGCCAGAGAAATAAAAAGTTAGCTGGGTAAAAAATCTGTTGCTGTTGGAAAAAAAAAAAAAAAAGTAAATAAGAAAAACTTTAGTCCTGACAAAGGTTGTGTTGGACCTGATGTTATTATGATTTTCTGGAATAATTTTATCTGTGATAAAAAAGTAGTAATTTTATTACAACAAGATAATCCTTATATCTGTGTATCTTGAATTTCAGTGTACAGAAGTTATTGACAGTTTAATAATAAAATATTTAAGAAATTAAAAAATTATATTTGTGTGTGATTTTATGCCAGTGTTTACACTTATCTAATCTGTCTTGCTCTCTCTAGGGCTGAATTCATTCTTGTGGTCACATAATGGTAAACCCAGAGAAATCTGATGGTTATTGACATGCTTCCTTAGAGCCTCTTCCACACTAATTCAGAGAATTTGGTTTACAGGGAAAGGAAAAGAGACAAATGTGACTTCAGCATCATGCTTCACTTTCTAGACTGTTTCTTTTTATTGTATGATATAATGTGGGACCACAAGAGGATTTACAGCCCACCAAGAAGTGCTTCCAGTGACTCTCACTGTAGAGCAAGAGATGACTGTGTCAGTGTCATGGTGCTCTGGCTCCACATTAGTTGTAAGGACTTGGATGAGGAAACATGATTAGCTGCTGAAGCCAGCTAGATGCAAAGCACTGATACCTTTATGCTGTTGGCCATCTTATCTTACACTATGAGTGTTTTCTATTGTCAGTCCCATCTTCCTGCAGTAATTGGAAGGCTGAAGTGGAGCACTCAGATTGGTGTGGGAATAAATGCACAGTGTTAACCTCAATGAGCCATTTTTGTAGGCTTAACTTCAATAAAACATGCTACTTCAGTGAAGCTTTTTTAGAGGGCCCTTCTAGATGACCAGCTCTGACTAGACATCTGGAGTCCTTCATTCAGAGTTTTTCTTTCCTTAGTAAGTTATACTGCCAGATTTTCAGCAAAGATTTCCCCACATTAACAGGAGATAGGCAAAATCTAACTACAATGGAATAAAATCTCCCTGCCTCCAGGCTTCAGGGAATATTTAGACCTTATTTCTTCGCTTGCTGTTTATTATGATCAAAATAACCACAGAGCAATTTTAATTAAAATATCCCCATCTTTCRGTACCAAAGCTACACCTTCATTCCCTGCGCCAGGTTCCCTGGAAAAGCAGCTCTGGCATGGTTAGGACCAGATCACCGCCAGAGGGAGCAGGCGGAGCCTCCGAAGCGTAACAAGGTCTCACTGTAGGGAGCAAAGGGGATCGGAGACGCCCACTGCTCCTGTGCGCCACGTGTCACTCGTGGAGTTGGGCAGTCAGGCTGGGGTAAGAGCTCACGGTGTGGCACCTGAGATGCTTGCAACCCAGCTGAAAAAGAAAAAAAAAATCTTTATCTATATGTATATGTGCCTATAGCTATACATATATCAGACACACACATACATGTATTTTTACAAAAGAAAAAAAAGAACAAAGTGAAAATACCATGAACCCAGATAAACGAGCAGTTCTAACAGTATAGCTCTGGTTTATGTTAGCTAGAATCAGGTCTGGATACTATTGGAGGGTTTAGTGGTTCTGTGCTTCTTCTTAGCAGTCTCAATATGTTTCAAAGCCCAGATTGAAGCCWATTATTACTTTTGTTCCTTGAAGAGGAGAACAACTGAAATTATTTCATCAAAATCTTAATGTTTTTTACCAGGCAAGGATGGTCCTCTCATATATAGACATCTTCCCCTATACGCAATCACATAATACCCTGATGTCAGGAGGGAAAAATTACTTTTACTTCTTTGTGTAACCCAGGGAAAAAAAAAAAAAAAAAAAAAAGAATGTGCAGGAAGACTTGAAGGACTGCTTCAACTGGCTTTGTGACAATCCTTTCCATGCCCACATGTACATGAGAGGCTGTCATAGCTGTGGTTTCTTTATCACTCCAAGATTAACTCTGTAGCTAACCTAAAAAGGGCAACCCTTTTCATAGCTGCAACCCCTACCAAGGCTTACACAATAGTAACAAAATACATACACACATGCACATATATACACATATGTACACATATATTTCTTTATCACCTTGTTATTAACATCTACCTAATTGCAGTTGTGTTCATAGGAGTAACTGATCTTTTTAATTCAATATCATTTAGTCCTTCTTGGGCTACAGATAAAAGTGACTCATGGGCACAGCCTTCTGCTGCTTTTGCTACCATCAGTCTTCCTGCTCCCAGACACAGATGTGTGTGTGCATACAAATTTGAGCTAGAGCTAGTGTTCTTGAAAGCTTATTTTCTGGCTAAAAGCAATAGGGACTTTTTTCCTGTTTTTCATAGAGGTTGTCTTTCAGTACTGTGAAAAGGCTGGTGGTGATTCCGACCAGGAGCTGGAAAAGCGTGTTGTGGCAAGGCAATGCTAACACTGATGTGCTATGTTTGGGAGCAGAGGAGTCTGTATATTTTTGAGTAAAAGGCTATTTACCTTCCTATGCTAGAAGATAGCTCATTTTCTGCACTGATCATTATTTTTTGTTTGGCTAAAATTATCCCTCTGCTGAGGAGTGACACATTCTGAAAATGTCAGGGATTATATATCTGTAGTTAGAGAATAAGGTTTTCCATCAATGATACATTCTGAGTCTGCCTAAAGTCTTTTTTTTTGTGTGTGTGTGTGAGTCTAAAGTCAATCAAATTAGTGACAATCCTTTCTTTCAGGGCTTTAAYTGAATCAGCAAAGCTCCATATTCAGAATTAATCTTGTTAAAAGCATCAATTTGATTTAGAACATAGAAGGCAGGTAGCAGATTTTGCTGCTTTCAATATCTCCCTGAGTAAGGCATTAATCTCTAAACTGTGGGAATATTGTTGGAAGGCAAAAGTGTGAAAGTCCTGCTTCTTACTGTTCTGTCTCTGTGCTACATGATTTGCTGCTAAAAATACAGTTAACAAGAAAACATGTTTTCAATTGCCTCTGAAAACTTCATAGTAGTTTTTATCTAAAAAACAAAAAAATAAAAAGACTTAAAATTGACACCATGGATATCAGAATATTTAGTAAACACTTCTATCAAGCATTAATAAATTAAGTACAAGGAAAACCAAGTCAATCCATGCTGTCATTGAAGTGCAACAAAACTTGAAGCATGCAGTTGTATTGAGGTTTTGGGGGATGAGGGTTGTTGGTTTGGTGGGTTTTTTGCTTGATTGTGTTTTGGGTTGGTGGGGGTTTTTTGTTTGGTTCGTTGATGGTGTTTGGGGATTTTGTTTGGTTGTCTTTTGTTCTGTTTTGTTGGGGCTTTGTGTGCATGCCTCTGTRTGTGTGTGTGATTTTTTTGTAAGAGCATAAAAGAAATAAAAAGTCCTTTGATAAAATGCTGCCATGGGTTTTTCATGAAGTTGGGGTATGAAAGTGAGTTTGAAGCAGATTTTCATTGCAGAGTATAAAAATCTCAAAGATGCGCTATTCAAATGTACATAGTTTTTATATATGAAACCCAGAGCATGGTTTTACCAGCAGGTGAGGAAGCTTCCAGAGAGAATTCATGCGCCCTGACCACCCATAACCACTGCAGAAGTAGCGGGAAATTGCAAGTGCTCTTTAAAGGTTTTCAAATCAGGTCCCTGAAGCTCACAGAAGATGATGGGATCAGCTGCCCTCTGCAACCTCTTTTTTTATTCTCTTGACAAAAAANAAAAAAAAAAAAAAAAAAGATAACACTTAGATGATTAGCCTTCAAGGTCTGGAGCAATTTATAGCAGTGAGTTGGATGATTAGTAGGTTTAGACAGGATGCACTTACCCCAAAGCTTTGCACGCCTCTAATTTGAATTGCCAAGCCACATCAAAGAGACACAGCTCTGCACATCAATTCCTTTCACTAAATATTCCCTTTGACTCAGTCCATATTCCCACTGTAATCAAGAACTCATTGTACCAAACTTTCTTCACGATAAAGGGAAGAATAAACAGCTATTCAACAAAAACTTTCTATTCTTTCCTACTATTAAAAATTTACTGATATGTTTTAGACTTGACCAAAGAGTCTATTTCTTGTTCTTCCAGTGATTATTTGATCRGACACCTATCGCATTCAGGAATAATATATCATGGGTAAGAATAGTAGTATTTTCCTTTAACCTTACTTGAAATATTGATGTTTCTCGAGCCACGTTTCTTTATTACCTTTTTTTCTAATATAATTAAACAGATCATGCCTGGAGATCAATAACAGATCCTCTAAGCCACCCCAAGAGATTCTGCTGACAACTGCTATAGATCATCCATAGGATGATCTTCTAGTTTTTAAACTCAACTTAATCAAGAATACAACTGTTTTATTATGACAGCAAGTTATTATCTTATCAATTTTTCACCTCAACCTTCAAAACGTTTTACATTTTTTGCAGACACAGCAAATTAGATGTCCYGTCTATGTGCAAAGAGCAAGTACAATGGAAAGGAAGTATTAAATTCCAACCAAAATATGGTCTTATGTTCTGGATACTGCAGTCTTCCATCTTAATGTCAGTATCCAAAAACAGTGAGAAGCTCAGGCAGAAACTCATGTGCTCAGACAGAAACTTTCACTCTCAAAAAAAAGTTAAATTGTGCATTTCATGCACAAAGCTGCCATCTGCTATTTATGAGAAAAAGAACAAAAATTGTTTAGCAATAAAATGACTTAACATATATTTGCTGATGGAATTTTGCAGTCATTATCATTAAGGTTTTTTGCAATGTGTTAGAAACTTGAAAAATTCCAGTTACAACCTAAAAATTACTTCCCAAAATATGTAAATTATTAGAAGTTTTAAGCTAAAGGCAAAAACAGCACAATGACGCTTCCCTCCAATAGTAAGCTGAAATGGAGGGAATGGGTTTTGGAAATAATTCATTTATTTTAATTGCAGTTTTGGCTTTCTGTTCCAAATATAAATATGAAATTTATATTATATTCAGGGTGAAAATATATCTCATGAATACCAGTTAAAAYTCCTGTCCCTGTCTTGAATGGTATGAACAGTTTTTCTTGCTTTTCTGGCATTTATATCATGCTATGGAATGGTTGTCTGGGCATGTGGTCCAGATCTTACTGGAATGTCCTTTACCTACAGCCTTCCTTCTTGTCATTTCTTCACCTGTGGATGGAAGATCTAAGCTACATGTGCACTTCCTCCCACCACCTTTTTACAACAGAAAAGCAAGAAGGGGACAAATGCTGGTTGAGCTATCTCACCTGGAAAGGAAAAAGGAGGGGGAAATGGGCACTGAAAACAATTCCATGTGTGTCTTCATATCACTTTTCCATCAAAGATTCAGTTCTTTTATTTCTCAATATTTTTTTATAAACCAAACATAACACAAAAATTGAAACCTGTCACATCTGGAATCCATCGTCCTCCCATCTAATTCCAGAAATGTCATATTATTAAATTAAAGCTAGAGTATACTCTGATAAAAATTCAAAATACAAAGAGCAAATTTCAAGGTAATCCATCTTCCAAGACTTCTCAGAGATTTTATGCTGGCATTCCCCTGACAGTATCATACCGCTCATGAAATCTGTCTAGGCAGAAAAGGCTCTTCAATTTGCTACATTTATTTAGTACAAACACTGTACAGTTCTTCTATTTTTACATGAGAAATAGACTGTGACAGAAAATCCTTACAATTACAATTACAATTTAAATAAGAAACCAGAAAAATAGAAAATTTGCCATGTGAACCCCAAGTATGAGCAATCATTTCAAAATTAGCAACAACTTTAAAAAATTCAACTTTTTCTTTCTACATTTTTTGTCTACTTCAATGAAAGCAGAAGTTCTGCCTTTTTCCTCTACTTTCATAAGGTTTTTATCACCTACTTCTTATTTCCTAAGGGAAAGTGTGCTTTTAAGTCCAAGATAATCTTATCAACTTCAGTTTGTAGTATAGTTTGGTATGAAAACCTTATCTATGATATAATCAGTTCAAATAATAATATTTAGGAAAAAAATAGAATTTAAAAAGAAGAAAAGAAAGAAATATATATTTCTTCAATAGAAATTAAAATTAGCATAACATCCACGTGTCATCACATTTGAACTTATGAAAATGTATGTTTTCACTGAAGTGTGAACTTTGTATTTCTCCAGGATTGGGTCTGGTTGAGATAATTTTCTGGACTTTCTCCAAGGGGTCCATGTCCTTATTCAGGGGGCCCCAGAGCTGGATGCAGCACTGCAGATGGGGTCTCAGGAGAGTAGAGCAGAGGGGCAGAATCCCCTCCCTCCTCCTGATGCTCACGCAGCTTTGGATGCAGCCCAGGATTAGGTTGCTTTCTGGGCTACAAACACACGTTGCTGAGTCATGTTGAACTTCTCATTAACCAACATCCTTGAGTCTTCCTCCTAAAAGCTGCTCTTCAGCCATTCCCTGCGCATCCTGTATTTATGTTTTCCCTCCCTCCTCCCCTACAGCAGCTCGGAGGGATGGGGAATGTGKGCTGTAGTCAATTCATCACTCCTTGCCTCTGCCACTCCTTTTCCTCAGGGGAGGACACCTCACACTTTTTCCCTGCATCAGTTTGGGGTCCCTCCCACAGGAGACAGTCCTCCACGAACTTCTTCTACAGGAATCCTCCCCATGGGCTGCAGTTCTTTATGAACTACTCCAGCGTGGGTCTCATCCATGGGGTTCAATCCTTCAGAAACAAACTGCTCCAGAGGTGGATCCCCGATGGGTCAAAGGTCCTGCCAGCAAACCTGCTCTAGTGTGTGCTCCCTCCAAGGACCCTGTTCCAGTGTGGAATTCCTAACAGGACATAGCCTCATTTTGGCAACCAACTTCTCTGGTGTGGGGTCCTCCAGGTTCTGYAGGGCACTTTCTGCTCTGACACCTGAATTATCTCCTTCCCATCCTTCTTCACTGACCCTGGTGTTCTGCAGGGCTGTTCCTCTCACATATTCTCATGCATATCTCTCCAGCTGCAGTTGCACAGGTGATTTCCCCCTTCTTAAATATGTTATCCAATCCATCTGGGAGCTGTCTGCTATTGGCTCTGTCAGACATGGGGGGAAGTTCTGGAAGCTTCTCACAGAAGCCAACCCTGTATCTCCCCCACTACCAAAGCCTTGCCACACAAATCCAACACATCTCCTCACACTACCAAGCTAAAAAAAAATTAATTGGAATATGAAATTACAATTATTTCAACAATTTCTGTATGTACACATATATGCTTCATTACATTTCCTGCTAAAATGTGCTATTTGTATTTCTTCTAAGCTGCTAAGCAAACTTGACATTGCACTGCAGAGGTGTTTACATTTTCTTTGTAGACTGAAAAGTGTAAGTGACTATAAGTACATGACTTACACAGTGGGAAAAGGCATTCTGATAATTCTACCACTGAAAAGCATTGTGAGAGGTTAAAGGGAATTGGAAAGAGATTGCAGAAGAAATTACTGTCATCTGAGTGCCAAATATTCAAGGCATTTTTGAGCAGTGAGGGGATAAGGTTGCAAATGATGGGTCACAAAAATCTATGTGTGTATAACACTAAGAGAGGAGCTAATTTTTTTTCTAGGGAAGGAATGAGATTATTTGTATTTTTAAACAACCATGAAGAYAAATTAATTTCTTTAACTTTGGGCAATTAAACGGAGGTGTCWGAGGTCCTCACACCAGAGTGAAACGGTCCTCAAGAAAACAGATTACTTTTCCAGATGCTTAGAGTCAGAAATTAATTTGAGTCACACTGCCTAACAGACAAAATGGTGTTTCCCGACCCAGATAGCTTGCTGCCTACAGGTTTTCCTAAAATGATAGCCAGTAGAAAACATGAGTGCCAGGACGCCATCATGAGAGAGTTAGGCATAGCCCCAAAATAGAAACCTTTAAGTTAACTTTTTTTATTAATTGATATGTATATAGTGTGTTCTTTCTTACAGAATTTTCCCATCAACAGTGCAATAAGAGCATATGCTACTGAGTTCACATCAGGTAATAGATGCAAAAATGAGTAAAACTCCTATCATAGACATAATTTCTTGCAAAAAAAAAAAAAATTACTTGATAAGTGAAAAAGTGCAGGTGTTGTTTTCAGGGTCTTCATGGCAGTAATATGCACATGCTGCAGGCAACTGCATTTCAGAAAAAGTAGAATCACAGAGGATACTTAGCTGAAGCCTGGAAAACACATGTTTCTGCGCTGCAGCAAAAATTCTATGCTGACTCAACCAACAAGAATTTTTTTCTGCCTATCATCCGGCAGCATGGTTAAGACAATGCTGATTCTTAGTTTGACTGATCTGTAGCATGACAAGCTTTCAAGCATGGCAGAAGCCTTGCAGCAAATCTGCCTCCAACACAGACACGCAAAAGTGGGATGCAGCAAGCGGCACACACGGAGCAGTCACGCGCATGTGTGTGCACACACACAGGATGGCAGCTTCCATTGATTTGACTTCCTGGCTTCCAAGTGCAACAAAACATAAATTAGTCTTTAATATGCATTATTGCTGGGCTCCACATCCTAACATACTTGGAAAACAATTTTCCAGGAAAACCTTATCAAATTTAACCATAAAGAAAAGAAAATGCTTTTTAGATTTGTAAGTTTCTCTTATTAGTTGAAGAGCAATTTCATTCCTGATTGAAGAGCAATAGATATTTGTGCTATTTTAACAGAATTAGAGTTATTTTAAACTTTGATCTGTTCTCTGTTGTTTACTTTCTTAGCTGCACTTGGCAGCCAAGCTGGAGACAACTGCATTCAAACAAAGTTAACAAATAGAACAAATTTAAAAATGTTTTCCAAGCTGTTTGCCACCAGTGTTCTCCTGCACTGACATGTCATTTCTCAGTTGGTTTATTAAACTGAAAACACAGGAATATGATTTGTACCTATTTGTTTCTTTTTTAACACTTAGTATTTATCAGAATTTAAGACAATTAATATAACTTGAGCCTGGAGGAAAGTTTTTGGGATTCTTTTTAGTGCTTAGCACTATATTTAAAATTATATATTTTGGCACTCAATTTTAACTAATGGTACTCTGAGGCAAAATTTTAAGCTATATTTAGAAGAGTTTCTGGGCTCTCAAATCAAGGAGATGCTTCTGAAAATATTCATGAAATATTTGACATATTTCCCAATTTATGAAATATTAAATTATTTCTGTCAAAACAATCAGAAGGAATCCTAGATCTCCACTCACATAAACTCAAAATTACATACAAGCTCATGTGTAACTTTGATTTTGTTGCTTTAATGTATTTGATATTTCATATTTATGACACTAAAAAATATTTTCTTACATGACTTTAATATATCATAATTGCAAAAAAAATGCCTTATCTGCATCTAAAAAGGACTTAATGCCTGTTTTACTTGCTTAAGGGATGTGCACACCTTAAAAAATAGGTTTTACACCAAATGAGTATGTATTTGTAACATCTATGTGTAGATTTCTCCCTTTACTGTGGCACACACTTTTGGCAGTTCTATAACCATAAAAAAATTGGTCCTACTCATCATATGCATGTATATCTGTTTAAAAGCACATGAATATACTCAATTTCACAAAAAAGGAAACATAGTCTATGCACAATTGAAGCATTCAGAAAAGCCTGACCAACAAAGCTATGTTATTTGCCACAAAACAAACGAACGAACAAAAAAAAAAAACCAGATCCAAAGCAAACAAATACTTAAAATCAGGTTCTTCATTTCTGTCCAGAACACAATTATTTTCATCTTGCTTTAAGTGATCCTTTATATCACAATCTCATGAAGAGCTACTCTGTTGTGTTGATCTTTAGTGCCATATTAAGATTTTGAGTTATTCCAGACTATGTACATTTAGTTTCAACAGACAAAAAAGATTAAATGGATACATATAACAAAAATCTGGACAGTTGCAGAACATATGAACATCAATAACATGTTTTTGAGATACTCTTTTCTGCAGTTTATCAGTATTTATCCTAAATTACTGAGAAGCMATTAAATGCCAAAAAACCAAAAGAATCGTGATGTTACCCATTTCAAAATGTCAAAGCATAGCACTGAAAATTTAGCTCATTTTTTGTTCATTTTTTTTCCCATTTTTTACACCACTGAGAAGCAACTTCATATTTCAGGGTTTTCAGGATATGAAGAGACAAAGTATTCTCATTTAATCGCAGCATTTCTGTCAAAACAGAGCAATATTGTTTCATTTTTTGTTATTTGCTACACAACCACTAACTCTCACTTCTTTGGGTGCTTGTAGATACAAACCTGTAGCTACAGAACTCCTGACCTTTGCATATTCAAAGTTCCTATTAATACTATCAAAAGGCAGGAGTTTGTAAGAAAAGCAGAACTGAGTCTTTTAAGAACAATCTATTTTTTCTTCTCTAGCATTTTAGTCTTCCTCTCATATAAAGAGACCTTTTACTTAAGATTCTCAACTTGTCATCTTCAAAAATATCAATTTCCTTACACAAGAAAAGACAACAAAACTCATTCCAGATCAAAACTGACACAGAATAGATGTTGCGCTACTGGCCTAGGAAGCACAAGCTGTGAAGGTCACTGGAGAATCCTGAGAGACCATTAATATGCAATTCCCTGACTTAAAAAGTTTGAGAAACCTATTTCTGCCATGCCAGGCCATGAGAACTCTGCAAGTGCTTTCTGGTTCATCTGAGAGGCGCCATTGCCCATATAGCTCAAAATGACCAGGTTTAGTCCCCAGGCTAATTTAACCCAAAAGCCAGGGCACACAAGGAGAAGGGCTTGACTGCCACACTCTGGGCTACCCTGCCTGTGCACTGTTCAGCCTAATAAACAAGCATTTCCTTGGTCTATCTTTGCTGCTGGCTGAGAGGCATTAGCAGAAGCAGTGCAGGGCAGCCCAGTGGAATGAGGCTCCCAAATGGGACTGGGTCCTAATTAAGGGTTCTGGATAAGGGAAAACACTGCTGCTGCATGAATACAGTGAGAAAATAAGGAAACCTGCCCCCCCTCTTCTCTATGGCAGAAAAAAGCTAACCCTGCTCTTTAAAAAAACATTTCAATGCTCTGCTAGGACCCTGAATGCTTGCTGYGGGCTGTGTGTGAGGGCTGGGAGACAGCTTGAACACTTATCCATTGTCTACACACTTGTGTTCCACCTTCCTGATGCTTACCTACGTCCCTAAAAAAACCATGTTTTTAAAGTCCAGCCATTTATTGCCAATCTTCTTTCAAATTCTTACTTGGCTTTTAGTTCTGTTTTCAGAAATGCTAGTAAGTCATGCATGATAGCTCCAGTGACCAGGCTAATGTGGAAGGTTGGCATTTCAAGTTAATGTCAAAATATTAAAAGTGGTTTGCAGTTAGCTGTCTTAAGGGACTGATAAGGCTGCACAGCTTTTTCAGAGCATATGACAAACTGCTCGCATTATAAGCCTCTAGCAATATTATCAAAAATCTCCTACAGCATAAATGAATAGCTGCACACATGATGTAGCTGCCACAAGTTTGTTGTATTTCCTTGTCCTCTGTTTCTGAGTGCAACATGTAATAATAATCTTCTTAGAGAAAATTACTCAAACAAACCACAACTACATGCAATATTTCCACTATTCCTATTTTGTAAGATACTGTTCTGATACAATGACTGCCTTTTGTGCTCTCTCAGAACAAATCAGTGCTTAATAATAGAGCAAGCATAGAGATGTACAGAGAGTGTATTAAAGTCACCTCCACTTTTCCTGACAAACACATTGCCATCTGTCATCCCCATAACAGTGTGTGAAGGCAAAAAAATTCAGCTTGAAGAAATGATCTAGAAAGAACCAGTCACTGCACATGCATTGATTACTACAAATGTGTTGCTGTAAGGGCAAACCTGTTTGGGAGTCTGAACTCTTATGATCTCTCACAAAAGATACAGAGGGGAAAATGGGAAACCAGGGAAAAGCATAATTATAGTATCATCCTGTCAAATGGTTGGAGGGATAAAATGACATCTTCCTGCATAATAAATAAATTAGAATTTCAATATTTAAGTCCTTGTCAGAGAGAAGATCTATCACAGAATAACCATTAATTTCTATGCTGCCTCTAGGGTAATTTTTCTCCATTGAGGGCATTTGACTGTTAAATGTTAATAGGAATTAAATAAATGCTTATGAAGTTTAAGATATCTAATCAAGAAAACCCAGAAAAGATTAAAATTACTTCCCTCCCCCCCACTACTTACAACAGACACTGGTTGTGATATCCAGATGTGAAGCATCTAATGAACATAATGGCATCTATTTTAGGAACTACTGTAGCGTCAATATTACTTTGCAGATCACGACGCATTAGAAAAAATTAAAGACAAGGAAATTGTGGTGTCTCTGTCAGCTGACTTCATCAGTTACACTTTGTATTTTATCCTTGAAACCTGTCAGACTCTCAGTAAACAACAGTACTTCAGCATCATCTATATTCACCAGAAGATCCTAATAGCTGCTGAGGTAACCTTGACTGTCAGTCCTGAATAGCAACCAGTGGTGACCACATTTAGGGCTCTGGTCACATCACTCTTATCTGGACAATCTTTGCTTTTCCTTTCTTTGCACTTGCATTTTTATGCATCAACACATAACTTCCTTCTTTATTGGACCCTCTACAATGGATCCTACTTCCTTCTCCTTAGAGAAGAGGTGCAAAAATATTAGCTTTTCTCAGCATTAAAAATCATCACCATGCAGTACCAATATATATTGCTCTGTAATAAAGGAAAAAAAGGGTTACTGTATTTTTAAGCTTATTTTCTTATCTAGAAAAAGTTAAATGAGTTGTTTGGGTTTGTTGTTTGTTTTGGTTTTTTTTAACTTGGCACTTCCCTAATTTCAAAACCCACCATTTTGAATCCAATTTTTAAAGTGGTGCCATTTACAGTCCCATTTTTGACAAATTTACTGCTCAGAAAATTCAAGCAGCTAAAAATTCCACTTCTACTGGAATCCTCTTTCCAGGTACTTGGCTCCCTTCATGTGTGTCAGCCTTATGTGTGTGCCCTTATGTGCCCTGGAAGACAGTGTGATGAGGAGCAGCCAGAGAGCAGGAAGCAGAGCAGCAGCAGCTGAATATCAAGATCACTGCAGAAATCGTTGGATCTCTGAGAAAGCCCAAAAGTCATAGGGGATTGTTACTGGAGGCAGAATTTTGGAGAACATCCCTCAGATGTTTGTTGAACTGCCTGACAGAATTGATCTTAACCTTTCAAGGAATGTATACCAAGAACTCAAGAGATATACTCAATTTTATCAGAAACATAACTGGAAAGTAAAAATTTTGACTTCCGAGTCAAAATTTATATAGGTGCATCAAAGGGCAGAGCCACAGATGCAGAGGAATCACTCCTTGACTTCCATCTTGGTCAGCATTATGTTTGATGTCTACTTAGCAGAGAATTTTCCTTGCCTGCAAATAAGTGACCATTATCCCACCCAGTTTTGGCTGGTTAGCTATTATCGAGATGCCTAAGGCTTTTTCCCCTTGTTTGTTACTATAGAGATGGGAAGCACAAGGTAAGAGCACAGTGATGGTCTGTTCATAAAGCAGGGATCACCGGCTGGATTTGCAGGCAGAGTTTTTAAAGCAAGCCCCTTCACTAAAAAAATGGAAAGGCTCTTTTTATGATGGCGCTAGAGTAGTTTTTTTAGTCATTGTGTCTCAAATTGCTTCCTGGAAGACTATTTGAGAAATGTCATGACTCTATTTTTTCCCAATGTTTCCATCATCATCATCATCATCAATAAGAATAAGCCTGGAGGGCAGATCTCGTCTTCAACTATACTTGTGAAAACTCATGATCCTCAAATCAAAGTTGCAATGCTGTGTGCTTGGAAGTGAAATTGCACAGCTGTATGCCACAATCTAAAGTACCCAGAAAGTCTTTGTTAATGCTGTTGTCAGGTGGAAACTCAGCTTAGTTGTTAAGCCCAGAGTGAACTTCGAGGCTGGCAGCCGAAACAAGAAAAAGATCTTGTGAAAACTGTTGCAGAGAATATGAAGATGTAACTTAAATGATCACATCCATGGAAACTAGTCAGGAAAGGGTTGTTCATCCAGGGTACAAATAATTATTCCTAATTAATGAGTTCCCTGCAAAAATACATCTGTACTTGAGAACCCTATGATCTTTAAAGCTTTAGTAGCCATCAGCTCAAAGTCGTAGAGAATATCTTTTTCAGCAGACTTGACCTCAATCTAAAACACTGCCAAAAGAAGGAAAACAGGAACTTTTCTATTGGAAATCATGTAGTGAATTAAAGGTTGGAATTGCTATTGTCACATGAGATAGTGATAAATAGCAATAGTTGTRGTCAATCATGTGGAATTTCCACAGACGAATGTGTAGCTGACTAATGGCTTGTTTTGCTCATTTAGCTGCTGAATTGCTCAAAAGCAAGACTTGCATCTGCAATTTCTGCAGGTACATAGAAGACTGGGACAAAAAAATCCTCCTATTCAAYGATTGCAGCCAGGCTCATGGGTTTATAGTTAGAAATCTGATGCAGTTTTTACACCTGAAATTGATGGCTTTTGTGAATCATTGTCTAAATAAAATTTAATGTATTCCCTCCTTACAGCACCTAAGCTTTACCACTCTTCCAGAAATAAAGACACCATCATTTGGGGAATGGGGGAAGAGGTTTAGCATTCATGTTCCCTTTCCCTTTTGCTCTGTACATGACTTCATTCACGCCTCAATGCAACGTACACTTTTTATTGTAGTACAAGTCTGCAGCAGTAAACTTGTGGCAAGTTATAAGGAGAGTTCTTCCATCATTAAATATCTATCATTTTATTCCAGTTAGAGGTTAAGAAAATATGCAAAACCAAACCTGTAGAGAATACCCTGAATTGGATAGAGAAAGATTTAGCTCTTGTAGCTGCACTACACTATTTTACTAGCTTCTATAAAGTAGTGCTATGCAAACATTGTTAAAGTGGAAAGGTCGCTTTAGAAACAAAGTTCCACAAAAACAGCTCTAGAGCAGTAAAAACAACAAATTACTTTATACAGGTGTATTCATTTATAAAGCAAGATGATATGCAAGACTTATGAAATGCAGAGAAGAAAAAAGAATTTCATTTTCTTGTATTGTGCTCAAGAATACAAGAAAATTGAACTCTCTCAGCTCACACTGGACTTACTTCAAATATCTGCTGCCAGTCAGAACATTCTTTTTGACAGGATTCCACTTACCAAGTGCTTTGCAATCCAAGGACTGTACTAGTTTTCAATCAAAGAGAAAGGAACATAATACAGAAGCTATCATCCTCTACAGATGACTACAATCTTAGCATACCTGTGGAAAATTTTGGAGAAGAAAGCTGGTTGTAGAGCATTTCTTTGGTGAAGTTATTTTAGATTGAGTTTTACAGTGAACACTGGTCATAGATTAAAAGAAAGGAAAAAAGATAGAACACCTTTAGGAGGAGTGAAAGATGTTCTATGAGTCAGAAGAAGCTTTTTGTTTTAAAATTCAAACTATTTCAGACACTCTCACAAGTAGGCAGAATCAATCAGAAGTTAGTAACCCTGTTACAAGCACTGAGAATACTACCAACTGTTTTGTTGTGAATATTTAAGATTATTTTTTGGCCTTCCAGCTTCCAGAATAATCAGGGCTAGAGAAATGGCAATTAAGATTCCTGTCTTAGTTCTTAAAATTTATTCCAGTGGGATTCCAATAGGTAAATTTTTATTCTATCATTGTTTTTTCACCTCACTGAACACTCATGTCCCACTGCAGTAGAGGAGAGAATACAGTTTATGGAGAACCTTAATATTATATTCAACTATCAAGTGATAAATAGAGTTGATGTGGAATGAATGGTGGAAGGATAACCAGTGCATCAGAGTCATCAGCAGATACCCTGAATATTGCTGTTTCAAGGTATTTCTCTCGTTTCTCATAACGTGTATAACATAAAATCTATTAGAAATTGAAATTGTGTTTTCACAGTAGTGACCTGTGTCAGAGCAGAAGGAAAATACATGGTCACAGTGGTTCAGACTGCTACAACAACGAGAAGATAGTGCACACTACAGCCAGTACATCTTGATGATCTCTCTAGCCCAAGTATCTAGCAGGCAAGGCAGTAAAAATGACAGATAATACCCCTGTAGACCTTGACACATCTAGTAGTCAAGTTAACAAATTCCACCACAAAAAATATACTACCTGGTTGTTGTTTTAAATGTAGTTTGTGGATAGCATCCAGAGTGCATATGTGTCTGTTGGACTGAGTGTCAGACCCCTGGGATCTCAGTGACCTCGTCATTTACCCACGAAACACCCACATCCATCTAACGCACATTAGAATGCACTGTGCTGCCTGTGCTTGGAGCAATTAGCCATAGCTGAATCCTCACACTGTGACACTTGTCTGTGACTCAATTCTGGCTACTCTTGACAATCAGACAGCCAAGCGGAGGGCAAACATTATCTTGCACTTCAGTTCTAACTTTTGCATATAAAATTTTGGGGAATAAAAATATATGGCCAAAGGATATTCTTACATTATAAGTTTGAAGCTGCAGTTAGTACTTAATGTGACTAGTGATGCATGTCTTACACACGCATTCTTAAAGACAAAGAGAATCTATTCTCTTATGCCTTTGAAAATAACATTTCTCTGATAGATGTTCATGCAGTGAATTTACATAACCCTTTAAACACTAAAACTGGGCTGGAGCCCAACACTGCAGCAGATAAGCCTGATCATTTATAGAAGAGCCTCTCTCCTAAATGTCACATAGCATCTTTAGATACTAATAGTRAGCTATATATGAAGATAGTAACAAAAGAGATGAAGAGAACTGTAAAACAGACAAGACTTACAATTAAAGAGATCTGGCAGGGTCTGTACTCCTGGGTAACTCATAGGGTTATTAGTATAAGTGTTCAAATGCAAACTTTGACCCAGCTCCAGGAGAAGCTGAAAGTCTGACAGATAACACACATACAAAAGATTGCTTGGCACATTAAGGCAATAGTTTTAGACTTTATGGGTCAGCATTCTCTTTGATAATGTGAACTGCCACTGAGTCTGGTGTTAAAGCAGGACCCAGATGATTAGTGCTACATTTACAACGGTTCAGGACAGCTCTTGAGACTGACAGAGGCAATACTTAGACCATCTACCCACTCAAAGTGAAGTTTAGTAACTGATATGTTGATTATAAAAAAGAAAAAGAAAAAGTCAATCATTTCCAGACTTAGAGGTTTCAGTTATTTCTTACTCATTCAGATTTTTCTCACTGCTGGCGACTGTGAAGTCCTTAGTGCTTTATGATATAGAAGGAGCAGATTCACATTATCCCAATCTATGTGGGATGTAGACACAATCTCCCAGAATGACTAGGCCCCAGTATCAGGGGAGAGCGACTGAAAAGGGGTAAAAGCAAAAGAGGATTTTTGAAAGGGAGAACTGGCTCATCCCAAAGCCTCATTTCTATAAAAATACCATGATAAAAAAAAATCCCTACCTTAGGTTATACCTACCATCTGATATGCAGAAAGCAAGAAGCAAGGCAACAATCCCTTTTTTTTTTTTTTTGATTAAAAATAGCCCCGAGGCTCATCAAGAAACACCAATAAACAAGTTTATGAGATTTCTGCTGTATCTGATTCTTCGGAAAAAAGCTATCTCTTAAAGGACCGTAAGCTATTTGCCCGTTACACCAGTAACAATCAGTGATTAGTGAATTTTTATTTCTGCTTTCATCCTATTACTGATGGCATTTGCACAGTTACCTGTTTCTTTTTAATTTATGGCAGTTGGCAGTTACTCTGTTCTAGTGGTGTTTTGGTTTCAAACAAAAAGTTCCTGAAGTTCTTCAATATTGATGTTTTTAGGTTTTATGTTCTTTTACTTTCGCAAAAGCTCAGAGGTAGAGAGAAGGATAGGCTTGCTTCATTATAGCATAGCTTTCAGGAAGACACTTTGTATAATAATTATATACAATTACAATAAAATAACAATATTTAGCTATAATAAAATTAAATATTAATAAAATAATTTTATGTTAATTAAATACTTTTATCATTTGGAGGTCCAAATATGCTCATTTTCCATTCCATATATTTTCAAGGCCATACTTATAGTATGTTACTTTTCTCATTTAGTTTGCTTGCCTTTGTTTCATTTTATTCTTTTGGCTTCACTTTGGCTAAAATTTTTAATAAAAAAATATTCAGAAAGGAATTCTAACCTGGATAAGAAGACTTCTGTCTCTAAAGACACAGAAGCTTTGCAGTGCAACTTTAATAAAAAATTATTTTACTCTTACAATTTCRCATATCAGCGTTTGCAGTGTTATTTGAGTGAGTTTTCAAGCGTATGCTGCTTGGGGCAGAAATGCCTAATTTTGTGTCAGTACCACCAACCTTAATTGTTCCAACCTCCAGCTGGAGTATTTAAATAAATAGTAGTGAAATATTAAAAGAGCAATATCTCTAAGAGCTTAAAATAAAGACCACAAGCAGCTTGAAAGACATGACACTATTTAAAATGTTAATTTTCCAATTTCAATATTTTCCACTTAACATACTGCTAACAGTAAGACAAACAGCATGTTCAGATTGCATTTTATTGCCTCATCAATGGACTTATCTGCTCTGCTGAGTTTAATTTAGCCTGGATACATAACACAAACCATATAAAATATGGATTTTCTAATAGTTAGCTGAACACTGCAAGTTTTACATTCCTGATTACTTTATTATTGTGTTTAATTGTCAATAYGATTTACACATTAACGTAAATTCAAGTATAGTGCATCCTCTTTGAACAAAAAGAAATACCAAATTCTGTTGAATTTCATCAAAATAAGAAATAAGGCTTTAAGGATATGTAAATAAGATCCTGTGAGAGTATTGACAACTAACATCTTTATAAGCCAGGAGTGCAAAAATCATATACATGACATATGAGCATCCTATAGTGTGAGGTTGTGACAGTAATCAGAACAAAGATTTAACCAATTAAGTTATCTTTTCAAGATTTCTCTAAATAACAGAACTTTATTTATCACCCAGTATGTAGTATGCAATACAGTCAAGCTTCCATCTGACTTCCATAATTTTGACTATCTCAATGAAATATATGTTTAGTAACAGACTCTAGAACTCTGAAAATACATCCAGTGATAACATCTGAACAGATGCAGACTAATAGACTATCTATTCTATAGTTATTTACTTGCATATATATGTAGATATAAATACAATGACTGCAGTTTGGAACATTTGATCTTAAAAAAACCCACATTCCATCAAATTAGACATATAATTGTATTTATGTATTATCTTAGGAACAAAAATGAGTGGCAAAGCTCCAGGTGAATTTTGCATATTATATCAGTAAAGTATTATGAAATCTTTGGTAAGGCATTTCTGTAGAAAGCAAAGTAAATGAATTTTAAACAAAAGATAGCAGCAGCAATAAACACTCTCCTACACAATAATTAAGTTTGTTCCAAGTCTGTAGAGCTTCATGAAACATTTGGGCAAACACACTACCAGAAATATTATTTTTATAAGACCCACAGAAGCAGCAATACCATGTAGGAGTTTCAGCAGCACACCCCAAAGAGGGAGCAACACTACTTAGGAGAAAAGCTGCCTCCTGTTCTCTATTTCATAATGTGAAGAAACCGTGAAGATTTTACTGCATAATGGCTTTAAGTTGCAGGCAAAGTCAGCAGTCATCATTCCAAGAGCTCATTTGTTTGGGTCAAGCAGAGAAAATTGTCAAACCGTTATAAACCAGGCTATAGAGACAAGGCAAATGATGCAGTYACACCATCTTCCTGACTGTTTTACAGTCAAATTGATATCGTTCCTGCGTGGTGACAAAGTGGGAGGAAAAGGGTACTTTGAGGACTTGACTTATTTTGAACTTTCTGTTGTTCCTATTCAGTGTATCAGAGTATCTGGCATAACTGAATAGCAAAAGGAATAGAATTAAACCAGCTATGATATTGAAAAAAAACCTCAAAAGATTAATTACCTGTAGAACTTACAGTCATAAGACAGCAGCAAAGTTAAAAGGTTCAAGATTGTTTTGCAGCGTAAAATGCACTGCGTTGGGTAGGATACAGGTTCATCTGATATTGCACCCGCAGGGCTGTTATTCACATTTTGTTTCAGGTTAACAAACTATCACAGAGGACATTTGTCTGTATTTGGGCTTCTCCCCGCAGTGTGCAGAAGCACAGGGTGAAACAGAGAGGCTGAGCACCAGTGTCATGTTGTAATGTCTCCTTTCTTCTTTCCTAATTAGGATCAGAGCAAATAGGTGTAAGAAGCTAATTTTGGAAACAGAGTAAAAAAAAGAGTGGTCCACAGTTACAAGGAAAAATAGCATTTTCACTGCATGCCTTTTTTGAATTTTTTTTCCTAAAATTCCTCTAAAAAACAGTACACCTCAAATACAGATGAAGACAAACTACAGAGAGATGCGGTAGACTTTCAGTCTAAATCCAGGTACTGGCTTCCAAGGATAATTTTGACTACCAGATATCCAGCTGCACCAGTGTCACCAAACACCATTAGCAAAATAAAGCCTTTGATATCTCAGTGTCAATAGTTGCTAATGTTCCTATATAAAATATGACCTTCAGCATCTAATAACTTTACTTTGCAAGAAACCTTGAYATTTTCAGGATGTAAATCCAACAGATTTTATGTCAAATGACCACAGGCATGACAAAACATGAAAAAAATTATGTCCCTACTAACTCATTTCATGAAGACAGCAAGAATTAATGACATAATATTATGATCAACACCATTTCTATATGCAGCTTGATACCCATAAAAATCCTGCTTGTGGATGAAGAACATCAGTAACATGCTACAGGGTTCAAGATAATGAGAATATATATTGTTTCTTCTTTTTGTCAACTTCTGTTTGTTTTTTTTTTTGGTTCTGACCAGAAGCAACTAGGGAACTTCAGATTCTCTGATCAGTCTTTAACAAGCTTGTAGCTCCATGGAACCTACAGTCAAATCCAAACTCCAGTAAAGCAGTAAGGCTCCTTACATTTCAAGAGGATAACATAGAAAACAAATTAATTGCTTAGAGCTTGCTACTTATAAGCACTGGCTACATCAGTACAGATGAAATCCTTTCCCCTCAGGGCTAAAATACAGACACAGTTCAGTGAAGTTACCAAACTTTTGATGTCAAGTCAGTCACCAACTACAAATAAACCATCTTAGTGCTCTGTGGAGGATACAGCTTCACTGCCAGTTTCAAACTCCAACTGCTGTGCCTTGTCCCTGAGCAACAATGGAGGTCTCATCCTTTGCATCTTAGTCTTGACAGGAGGAACAGAAGATACCTGAATCCAATGGCTTCCTGCTCTGAGCCTTTGCAAATGCCCTTTTGCTCTTYGTGTTCTTCCAGAGTGCCCATTCAAAAACTATTATTCCACAGCTGTCATGTATCTGAAGAGAAAATAAAAAGAGAATAAAAGGAAACCATATAATTGACATGTAGCCACACCAAGAAACAACTGAAATTATTTTTTTTTCCCTTAAGCTGATATATGCATGACCTATAAAATCATGCTGAAGAAGAAACAGATTTTGAATGCCTCTATAATGATCATTCTTGCATAGACCATAAAAGGTGAGCTACTGCATTTAACTGATAAAAGCAGGGCTTGTAATTTTTAACACTGATTTCATTTTTATATTTATTAAAAACAATAAAAAGCCATTATGAATATTGCACAACATATCATACTATAATTTCTGCTAAATGGAATAGCCTTCTTTACAGTGTATCATTATACTCTTTGACTTTGTGCAAAATGTAAGCTACAGTATCTGTGACTTGCTTCTGGCATACAAGCAATTGCTAGTGATCTAACAGGGGCATAACTCTGCAAAGTCAGCCAGTCACAACAAGCATTTCCAGGAACAGAGAATATACTTACCAGAGCAGCTAAATTTTCTTGATGTTAACAGGTTTTGCCTTTTCTTTTTTAATGCTCTCTCCAGTTTTTAAATGCTGCATCTCTTAATCTCTTTTTTTTTTCGCTTTTTCCCTTTCAGCTAAGAAAAATACCTGGTTCACAGCCCATGTGTGTCACTGGAAACTCTTTCTCTAAATACCCCAATAAATTTTTCAGTTTTTTGCCATTTATACTGTTTTCTTAATATGTATGTGTGAATAATAAACAAGCCTCCCAACAGATTGACTAACAAAATACTCAAACATAAAATTTTAGATTTAAGGAGAAAAAAGGAGATAATTAATATTTCAAGCCTATTCCATATTCCTAGATTCTAAGTGAAACCACTCTCATTATGTTTTCAAAGCAAATATTAATCATAAATCAAAACATCTGAGAGGAGCCTAAATGAAACATATTTTTACCTTAATAAAGGTATTATTAGGCCATCATAAAAACATATACAAGTCTGCAAGACCACACCATCTATTTCCATGGTAGTGTTCTTTAAAGAAAAATGATTGAGCCCTTTGGTCTGGGTCAAATTCAGGATCAATTCCAGTAACAATGCCTGAGCCATTATATTGGCTGGAAATTGTTTGGAATGAGAAACCAAACCCCAAAACGTGTTGTTTCTCTCTGTGATAAAAGCTCTTGTGCACACCTAGAGCAGAGCACAGAGAAACAACGGCAGGAGGGGGACCCCAAATAACATCTTGCTCTGGCTCCTTCCAGGCTTGCCCACCCATACTGTACACAAGATCAGCACAGTATGTCATGTCAGCTCACCCAACTCCCTTTCAAACTCTTTCTTGGGTGAGGGATTCCCTGTTTTGCATGACCGTGTGTTCTTATTCAATCCAGCTCTTTGGTCTCCTCCCACTTTCCTCTGTACAGTATTCATTGCTTCAACTAGTCCAACAGCACATGGATGGGCCATAAATAGCAGTCAAGTTAACCATTTTAAATTAAAACAAACAAAAATTAATAAAGAATTTGCAAAAAATCTATGATCTCATATAATGAGGCTTCTCTGCAGAGGGATAGAGTGGAACATTTGAAGTTTGAAAGAGGCAGACACATGAAGTTACACCTGCTGCAGTGGAAAGGTGTGTGAAGCTACAGTGTCACACATTCTTGGCCTAATGACAATTCTTTTTACCCTCTTTGGCAACTTCTGCAAGGAAAGCTTTTAGACACAAATTTTACTTTGCCAGAATAATTTAACAAAGACTGAAACAAATTTTAAAAAAAATTGAATTTAAGAAGTAGAGATAAATCTACCACATGCATTCCTTTTTGATAGTCTATGTTTCTTTTCATCATAGAGAGCACCTCTGCCTAGCACCAAAAAAATGCCAGTTATTTTCCAATTCCCTTTCAGATTTCTGGTTATTCATGTTCTATTCTCCATGATCACTGCCTATYACTCTAAATTAGTTGCATCTGTAGTGGAATAAAACACTAGCAATTATATGCATCACCTGAATTAGAATTAGTTGTGTTTTTTTGTTTATAAATAGAGATTAAAAAGATCAAAGTATCAGATGCAAGTATCCTTAAATTTGGTTACAAATGTGGTACCACCTCTATTGCTTTAAAATACTGTCTGCTAATAATCCTCTGCAAATTGATGACCCCAAGGATAATGTGGGGATCTTTATGGTCATTGAAATGTCAATGGTAATATTTTTATTATATTAAAAACTAACAGTGATTTTATTCTGAATACTTTTTCATTGAGACTTTGGGAAATATCTAAAATTMCAGCAAACTGGAAAGTAAAATCATATTTTTTTTTTAGATTTCATTTTTGAAAGCATTCCATGTATCTGTAAAATGTCTAAATTATATTCTCTAAGCACGTTTTCATTCACAAACAAATTTGATGCAGTTTCTGAATTCTTATATTATTCTACTGTTGTCACAAGAAATAAACATATTCATATAAAGCAATTTAATTTTAAATACTAAATGTATTTTATATACAACATCACTAAATTAGCAATAAATACAAAGTCARTATCTTCTGTGCGACCTGAAAAAATATTGAATGTTGTAAGTAGGTCTATAGAAAATATTGCATTTGTGAAAGAAGGTAAAACTGATATAAACCCTCAATGGAAAGAAAAACACCATCAAATTCTAGTGGAGACAGTACTCAAGCTTTGCTGAAAATCTCACAGACAACTTTTCTGTTACTTCTTGTTACYGATTCAAAGCTTTGACTTAGAATGACTTTATATGAATATTAATCTTATCCTATTGTTTAAATCACAATTAGAAAAGAAAAATATAATTAACTTTTTAAATGTTCTAAACATAGAAGTTTCTATGAATTGTGACTGATTTTATCACCCCTTTAAACCTCACATTCAGGAAAGCACATAAAGTACTTAATTTTAAACATATGGACAATACCATTAACCTCAGAAAGTGTAAAATATGTCCACAAAGCTGAATGTTTAGTGTATATAAATTTCCAAGAAGAAATAAAAAACAATCTAAGAAACAAGTCTAGCAAATTGAATGTTTATTAAAACAGATCACGATAATGCCATAATTATTGTTTGCAAAAAAAAATCATTAACAAAACATTTTCATGAGGGATCTTCTCTACCCATCTTACAATGTGAGTTAGATGAGACCATAGAACTTGTGTTCAGTCAAAAATCAACCAGAAGCCAATGACACAGTCTGAATTTTAATCCCACATATGCCTAATTATTTGCTCTGCTTGGAAGAATGTGTTGACCTGTGAATTATATATGACAGAATTTCTCAAAAGCATAAATTGCACTTTGACTACAACAATTAATGTAGTTTAATTTGGGCAGAATGTTGATGAGGATTAGAGAATTCAAATTGTTTCATTCTTCTTTACTCAATGACATAAAAAAATCATTGTAGAAATCACAGAGGTATCCAGAACTTTCTTAAAATAAATAAAGAAAAAAATCTAGTAACTTTTACACAGGATTTTTTTTTTCAAATTAGATTTAGTTCCAATCTCAGATCACTATTGGAAAAGAAAAAAAAGCTATGTGAAAATGACTCTTAAAAATATCTTTTAGGTCTCAGTCTGTTTATCTACTGGTATTCAAATCATGTCAGTGTCCAGATAGAGCTTCACAAAGTTGGGATTTTAAGATAAAGGGCAAAAAAAAAAAACCTCCCCCATATTTGGAATGTAGATCATGGKGTCTAATTTTATTTAACAAATTTTCTGGGCTCCCTAGTGATTGAAGTTTCCAAAACAAAAGGCCTGTCTATTGTATTTTTTAACCATGACTTTTTCTACATCATTATCTTATTTATAGAATGAGTAATTTCATCTATGAAGCACCTGGAAACGTCTGTAAATTCAACATTTTTTTCTATGTGAAATCTGTAAGTAGAGGTCTGTTGGCTTTGGAGGTGGGAGGTTGTTTTGGGTTTTTTCTTTTTTTTTCCCTTATTAACTATTACCTTGCCCTGCAAATTTAGTCCCAGTGAATCTCACTACTGAATAAGATTCATTCTCCCACAATCTTTCTTCAACACAGCTTCATGACCAAAATAAAAGAATGGAGTTTGTTGTCTTGGCAAATATTCAAAGCAGTGAACCATTGAAAGATGCAGGGAGGAGGCCATGGGTTAATAAATTTGTAAATAAGACAGCTTTTTATTGGGGCACCCAACTTCAGCATAGGAAATTACACAGAACCAGATCTACTTCTCTCCACCTCCTTCCCCAGCTTTCCAGGATTGAGAGGGAAAGCAACATAAATTTCAACTTGACAGTGAGGAGAGGAAGGGCTTAAAAAGATGAATGGTGCTGAGGTATCTGACAAGCTGTTTCTTAGAGTAGGAATGGCTATCCTCTAGCAAAAGACACAGTGATTAGGACAATGACAAAATCTGATTTTCTGCCTAGACTTTAAGTGGGAAGACCAGTTTTGAAGAGAACTAGCAACAGGCTAGAATGGGCAAAATGTGTACCTGGGTGCAGTTCAGGTTTCACTCCCTCAGTGATCATGGAATTTAGGAATTTCCTTTGTTTAATTATGAGCAAGTTGCTCATGAACTGGTAAATATGCAGATTAGGTGGCAGCAAATATCTATTGACTTGGGGTACTTTGAACTAAAACATAAAAAGAGCAGATATGAACAGAAAATAAATTACACTAAAAGGACTGATTATCAAGGGCAACAAGTCAATCAATAGCCATGTGAAATTCCAACAGGACTACATAGGTCTGTCCTGGTTCAGTTATTCTGATACTTTACTCTCCTGATGTTAAAAAGCCAAAAAGTAAGGAGACAGAATACATACATACTTTTTAAAGGCATTTTTATGTGCTCAAAGCCCTGAAAAGCAAAACCTTAATACAAATACTTAATCTTCTACTCAATTTGTGACTTAATGTGACTTCTGTGCTGATGGAGGCTGACAGGTTAGCAAAATAACCTACCATTTTACCATGGTAGTGTCCATGAGTACATTATCCTTTCACTCTTTTTTTACTCTCTTCTCTTGTTTTTTTTCCATACTTAGTTGAAGGAGCCTAAATATTAGCCTTATTCTTCCTTCATCTAAGTTCTGAGGAGGAGAAGAGAGCAATTCTTCTTACTATCCTATTTGCAACATCACTAACATCTTGGAAAAACATTAGAAAAGATTGGAATTTGACCAAATATTCCACTTTCAAAATTTCCCTAAACAAAACTTGGCAGGAGAGAAAAAAAGGAAAGATTTGTCTCACATATAAAAGATTTGAACCAAATGAAGCATTTCCTTGTTCTGCTTACAGGTGTGTGTTAGAATCTGACCTAATATTCTTCGGATGGTAAGATATGGAATTGTGCATGCAATTTCTGTTGCAGAAGGAAATTTTTCACAGAACATAAAATGAAAATACATCATGGTCAAGAAAAGAGATGAAACAGGTAGATGATAGGGAAAATATTTGAGCATTATGTAGATAGTACAGAAGGAATCTAGAATACTCCTAAATAGATGTTTTATAATTACTTACCTGTACTACCATAAATTCAATGCTTAAACAGATGAATTTGCCTTGGAATGGACTCACCAAAGTGGGTTTTTTAGTTAGGGTCTGATGATAGGAAGAAGAATAGGTAGTTTCACTTTCCATTTCCTTCCTTATAATCAACTTTCCCATGTATCCATTCTCCATTTTAAGGTTCAGTGACTCAAAAATATTCTGTAGTTGTATGTCTTCAATATTAAGCATATTTTAACACCAAACATAGACAAAGGATTAAACAGTGAGAAGTAAATATAATTGAAAATGAGAAATTAATTTTTATTATTCAGTACTTATTCTAGACCAAAAATGAATTAACGCTGTGTATGGAGTACAAAATGATCACATATTGGTTTTAATTCATGGAGTAAATTTAGTGTGAAACATTTAAGATGAACCAAAATTCATCTTTCACCCACATTATGAGTTTTACATACCCTACCAAATTAAAAGTGCATAAGATTTAAACCTATTTCTCCATATTATGAAATTATACAGGATGAGACTAAGGCACAAAACTGCAGAATTTTTTCCATTATCCTTTTGGGCTTTTACAGGTTTTGTGTTTCATGATTGTTGGATGCTGTGTCCCTTTCTGAAGATTAGAGGCACAAACGTGTAATTAAAATACATCACTGAAAATGAGAAACAGACAAATTAATTGGCTGGGAAGTTTAATTCATATTATTTAAACATTTATGAGAATGCTAAAATGAACAAAGGAATACCTCTCCAAAAGAATCATTATCACCTTCATAGTAACTTTTTATGCTAGCTTTGAAAAATCTCTTGGTATCTAATCACACATTGTAAATATGCAGTGCTAATTATAATTTTCCTCTGGGTGATGTATCAAGTTCTGGAAGGCTTCCTTTAGTGAATTCATAGCAAGAAACAAGAAACAAGACTACATTCACAGAGCCAGAAAGACATATAATTTGGGGTTTTTTTATTTTGTTTTGGGTTTTTTTTTTCTTTGTTTTGTGCGTGTGTGTGTGTGTGTGTGTGTGTGTCTGTATTCGTGTGTGGTACTAGTTGTTCGGGGTTTTTAAGAAAATATTATTACTACTGGAAGTGCTAGATGCTTGAAAATAATGTGTAAGTCCTAAAAATATTTGGCTTCCTCATCATAAACTTGCTGTAATTATTATAACCTGCAATATTTGGGAGAAAAAAAGCAATTCTTGAAAGTCTCAGTTCTAATGAAATACAAATTATGACAATTCAGCTTTTCCTCCAAGAATAATTCCAGGGTAAACGTGCACCTGCCCAGCCAGGAAGGGAGAATGTCAACATCAGAAAGAGGCTAAGCAGGAATGGGAGCCTGGAGGTTTCAGGGCAGCCAGACAAGAACAATTACGGGTGGGGAATGCTCAGCCTGCACAAAGATGGGCAGAATTGCTAGATCCAACGGTTCATTTTCATTTCTCCACAGCACTGATGTTGATCTTCACCCTGAAGATAAGGAAATGCAGTTACACCTGAAGCCAGGTGCACAGGGCTCCTTGTGGCTGCTACAGGATGCCCATGAAGTCTTCTCAAGCAGCATTATCTTCCAAATTTTTTTGCTAAAACTGATGAACATTCTGTTAAGAAGATGCAGAGGATGAGGCAACAACTGAGGAGATTTGGAGATTTAGTCAGTGTGAAATATAGCCACTTATTCTTTTCCTTTGGACTCCGCCACAGCATAAGCTCCTGTCTAGCCAGGAGAAATTTGCATTTGGTAAATGCAGAGGGTCTTGGACATAATTCTGTATGTCTGTCAAAGCCAGTGTCAAAGTTCCTACTGAAATGAGTTGAAGAGATGAACGTGCTTGTTTCCTTTTATAGCAGGGAGAACCATTTTATACCCACTCAAATGAGGTATAAAACACACAAGTATTTAACAACGTTTTCCCTGGTGTAAATTACATTTTAGTAAAGAATTGTGCACAGTTTTTTTTTTTTTTTAATTAAATGTCATTTCACCATAAGACTTTTCACAGTTCACTGTATTACTGAAGATGTTTTTGTCTTTGTACTTTTTAGCAACAATGCGACTTGCAGTTACTGTTTGACTGCTTGTTTAGAAAAAGTGTTTTGTCTCTTTCAGTGCTTTGTAAACCTGGATAAGAAAATAAATGCAATACAGTTTATCTCCATTCAGTTGAATTTGTTACTACAGGGGCACAAATATTTGTGGATAAAATTTAAGTTTATGGACTTATATCAACATATGTCCATTCATAAAAGAAATGCTTTCATGTTTAAAAATTTTGTCCACCTTTCTTACTTTATTTAGGAACACAAATCACTATTTAAAACAATTTAGGAAGAGGAAGRTATTGTTAATGTAAATTTTATTGTCATTCATATTACTGTAGCAGACCTCAGCTTATGGAGGTATTTCTCCTTTTTTTAGATCATATTGAGATGGTCAATTATTTTTCAGTGCTTTGGCAAATAGGACTACATTTGTAATAAAATTATTATTATTATAGTAAGTCTAATTCTATAAATTTCTAGTAATTTTGGTGGCTGCAGGACAATTTTTCTAAAAGTTTCCTTAGCTTTCTTATAACACAATATTTTTTTTTAATAGAACAAAATCAAATGTCATTTCAAATGAGCCTGTGATATAGCTTTCTTCCACATTGTAGTTGGTGCATACAGGACTTTAGGTTAAATTGTTAGCATTTTTTCTTTCCCTTCCTCATGAATGAAAGATGGAAGCAATAAAAAGCAAAGGTGAATTTTGTGATAAATGATGGTTGGATATCACTGTGCTAGGAAATGCAAACCTCTGCATGAGAATTTTATGCAGTTGAAACTTATGACAAAGAAAAAATAATTAGAATACTCTTTATTATTCTTGTTCAAATCATCTCAATCCCAGCAAAGTGCCATCTAACCTAATACTCTGTTTCTCAGAAAGACTAATAGATGCACTGAAGGTACCATAGAGCAATTGAATGCTATTCTTTTTCACAGATATTTGGGAGAGTTCTAATTTGGACATTATACTTGCACTCTCATGTGTAGTTAGTTCTCATACTAAGCCTATACCTGTCCTGTGGATTTATAATATAACTTTCAAATTACTTATACTTTTAGTTACAGATCTCCAAAAATAGTATATTTTAAAAGATAAACATGAATTGCTCAAAAAATGCTACAGTTCTCTGTTGTTTTGATTGGGTCACTGGATAATTTTACTGATTTCTCTTATCTCCCTATATTATAAAATTTAATCTGCAATTAATTGGCCAAGAAGGCAAACGGCATCCTGGCCTGCATTAGGAATTGTGTGACCAGCAGGAGCAGGGAAGTCATTCTTCCCCTGTACTTGGTGCTGGCGAGACCATCTTGAGTGCTGTGTCCAGTTCTGGGCCCCTCAGTTTGGGAAGGATGTTGAGGTGCTTGAGCACGTCCAGAGGAGGGCAAGGCTGGTGAGGGGCTTGGAACACAAACCCTGTGTGGAACATTTGAAGGAACTGAGGTTGTTTAGCCTGGAGAAGAGGAGGCTTAGAGGTGATCTTATTGCTCTCTACAACTTCCTGAAAGGAGGTTGTAGACCRGTGAGGGTTGGTCTCTTCCACCAGGCGGCAACAGACAGAACAAGAGGACACAGTCCCAAGCTAGGTCAGGGAAGGTATAGGTTGGATATAAGGAAAAAAAAGATTCAGCAAAAGAATAATAAAGTACTGGAGTGCTCTTCCCAGRGAGATGGTAGAATCACCAGCTCTGGATGTGTTTAAAAAAAGACTGGACATGGCACTTGGTGCTATAGTCTAGTTGAGGTGTTAGGGCATATGTTGGACTCAATGGTCTTAGAGGTCTCTTYCAACCTCATTGTTCTGTGATTCTATGATTCTGTAATTTTCTAGGCACCACTTATGTTAAAATTTGGCCTGTCATATTTTTCTGTAGTTTCGGAAGTTTTATTGTTTTCTTTCCTTCTTTTATCTTTGTTTCATTTTTTTTAATTTTGGTTTCTTGTTTTAATCAGTACAGGTTTCATTTGTTAAGAACAGCATTTTGCTTTATCCTGTGTCATTCATTATGGCTCTCAGAACAATGGCTTCCTGCCTCTGGAGGCCAAGTAGCTGTATCATAAATTATCCAGATATCTTTGTAATAGCACTTATCTTTCTTACTCTCTTTCAATTGAGCTCTCACACTTTTAGACCTGCTCTTCAACCTTCTAATTTATTATTCATCATGTCCTGAGACTTTTTGTCCATCTTATGTTAAAGAGAATTTCCATTTCTCACAAATCTCATGGCTCTTCCTCTTTTCTCACTCTTTTTTTTTCAATAGAGATTTTAGCATGAACAAATCTARCAGTCGTCCTACAATTTCCATATTTTGGATTTATGAGTTTGTCATATTGCATCTGAATATCTTGGTGACTGCTATTTAAAAAGCACTATGAAGACATCATATGCAAATATTTAAGGGAAAAAAAAAGAAACCTTTCCCTGAACTTATAATCACCTCTAAAGAAATCGCCCCTATTTGGTTTTAAACTGAAAACTATTTAGTTATGGACCAAATCTAAGAATATGGCCAAGCCTTTAACATTTTTTACCTATTATTTTTACCCTTACCTTCAGAGAAATATTGATTTCTAATTACATCCACTTTCTTAGATAATACAGGTCAAAATGGCCCTATCCTGGTTTTAATTTGATGTGCCATCAATATCAGCAGCATAACACAGGTCTGTAAAGAGAAAGTCTTATACCTTTTCCCATGGATGGTTACCTGAACATATATTAGATAATAACATATATTAGATAATAAAAGATTGCTTTGAAAGACTAAATACATCAGAGATTGAAATTTATAAAAGTGAATTAATCAAGAAACTAAATAGCTTACAAATATTCTTCTAAATATATTATTTTGTTCATAAGTTTGCAAATTTAGGCAAGAATTAAGGGACAAGTTTGACACTTTATATTTACAACATTTATGTTGATTTTCAAAAGTATGTCTAGTAGGTTGAATTCCAAGACTTTGTATGTATCTATTTTATGAGCCTAAATACCTAAAACTATATATGAGAAAGTTTATTTGTCCTGACAAATCTCTGTGGACATATATGCAATGTCTGGCATATGTATGGTAGTTATAAAAGTTGCAAATATAATATTTTAAATTTTGCTTATCCTCTCCTTAATCTTYTCCCACTTATGTGTGGTGCTTAGCCAGATCTTAATTTGTAGGATTTGGAAAAAATGGGTCAGGGTAGAAAATCCAATTTTATTTGTAGAGGTACCTTGTGTAGGAAAGTAGTACTGTTAGAAAAATCATATCTCATGAACAATATATGCAGATATCAGGGCAATGAGAGAGGAGATTAATTTCAAACTTCAAATGGGAACTGATTTCTTCTGTGCATGGTATGATAGTTCTGGTGATACAAGGCAAAACATCACCTAGTGTTAGATCAGATGCACTATCAAGTGCAGTCTTTTGTCCTTGAAGTTAGAAACAGATTTTGGACCTGAATGAAAGCTCTAGAGTTGGAGCTGACAATAACAGCTCCAACTCCTTATAACAATAAAAGTGTCACTTCTTTTTAATCTGTGTTAATGTTGAAAAATGCAGATAAGGGTAACAGGACCAGACGCATCACAAACACTGTAGCCAGCCAAAATGCAGCTCCTGATGTGTCTGTGGTCCCCATGAGTGACCAGCCACTTACAAACTCAGCAGAATTTGAACATTAAAAACTGTATTAGATAAGATTTTGCAAGAATAGAAGAAAAACTCTGCTGAACCTGGGAGAGCAGTTACAGCTTGAAGGGTCTCTGTTAAATGAAAAATTCCATTTGCACTGCTTTAAAGCATCGATGATTTCAGCACAAGGTGATTTAAGGAAAAAAAACCTGTTCCTTAAAATAACCACACCTTACAATTCAGAAGAATATAAAAAAATAGAATAAGAATATTCTTCACCTCCTATTGAGAGATGGAGTTCAAACCTAGCGATGGTATTATGGAAAATTATGGAAAATGTTAGGATAATCTTCAAATATCTTTGCTCAAATTTCAGGACCATTTCTACCCTTCTATAAATAGCTTTTCAATTGAGAAAAATAACAATGAAAGAGTGATGACATCATGGATTTTGCAAGGATTATAAAACAAAATCTATCCTGAATGTCTTCTAATAAAACCCCTTCATTTATTTTCCATATGAAAAATTTTGCTGTGAAGTAAAAAAAAAAAATTMCTTCTAGAATTTAAATATCTCATTAAGAAATCTCTACTAATTTACCACATCCAGTTACATGAGATTAGGGAGTGAAATGGAGTTGAATATGTGCAGATAAAAGAGGAGGCTAGGTGGTAAAAGAGTGGGACATCAGGGACAATGAAAAATATGTTGTAGACTCTATATAATATAAGGTTATTGGTCTTCCAGCCTGCCAATCTTAAAGAAGGATAAAATAGGACAATATTCAAGATTTGCAGTAATAACTGAACAGCTGTATGCCCATGGTAGGTGGTAGGAATGTCTTTATTTAGTATCTATATCTCATGCAACTCATGCTGTACGCCCTATGCTAGGCAGTGATAATGGGCAGGTATAGGGAGGTTTGCTGCTTCTTTAAGAAAACACTAATTACTATTATTGCTTCTTAAAAGTTTTCTACAGATACTCTCCCTGGAAACACCATATGTCATTGATTTCTGGTAAAGGCTACCCCATGCATACCACTCCATACCAATTGTCACCTTAGTTTTCTTCTTCACTTACCACAGTTTGTATTCACAAGCTTCTGGCAGACTAATTGCATTCATCTGGAGATCTACCATTCCTCCCTGTCTGCATGACTCCACCTGAAACTGGTTTTTAACAATATTTCTACTCTGGGCAGAGCTCACCTGCAGTTTTGTACGGAGGAAATGCCTTTCCAACTCCTCGGGGAAAGAGATTATTATTCTCTTTGTTAGTTATTTTTCCTAGGGAAGCACTTTTTTCTGATAGCAGATTTTTTTTTTTTTCCCTTCTTGTACTAAAAGCTTTCTTTTAAATAAAACACAGTCATTTCCAATGCATGTCACTTTTCCAGGTTACTTAAAATGCAGATGGCCAACCAAAGTAACAAGGTTGGAAATATTTCCAGGCCCAGCTCATAATCAGAGTTTGGATGTTGTGTTTATATCTCTTCTCATACTTTGAGTATTACATAAAATAATGCAAAGAGACACAATCACAAAGAATTTAAGGTAAGGACAGGCTCAGCAGAGCCGGAGAAGTCTTTTATCAAAGATTCAGACAAAAGCAAGTACACATGAAAAAGAGTTGATTGTCTCCTCTACTGTCTTTTTTCCTCATGTTGATGAATCTTGTTCTCTGCACACCTGAAGCCCCTGCCAAACTGTTGTATGTCTAAAGCCCTGCTGTCAGCTATAAGTAATAGTCCTTGCTGTAGAGCTGTTGCTGACCTAAACTTTCTCTGCCAGTGATTTCACCCCATTCACATGATTGGTGTCTCCTAGAAAGTGGATCTGAGTGCTGTAGTACATTGATGCACGAATTTCAGCTGCTCATACAATCAGTCCTGTTCTTAACATGGATATTTCAGGAAATGTTATGTCAGATGTATATCAAGCATTTATTTTATCAGGAATGTACACCTCTAACAAACACATCTACTCTACATCCAGACAAATATCTATGGAAAGACACAATCAGTTTATTGGGGATCTTCTGCAACTGGAGATGTATTAAATTCAGTAGGAGATTTATTTGCTACTAAGAAGGATGTATGTGATGTTGTAGATGATATAACTGACTTAGTCCARCACCTGACAAATCCAATTCAGTAGGTGACACAAGGTATCATTTTTGCAGAAATATACTTGATGTACTAGGTTATGAATTTGATACAAATTAGGTATTTTTCTTTGTTGAGCAATACTTTACTTTTCTCCTAAAGTATTTTACTATAGACAGTATAGGATATGCAATTTTTTCCCATTAAATGCTAATAAATGGCATATCCATTATACATTGTAATATTTATGCAGCCTATTGAGTGCTGAAATGAACAATGGAAGTGACAGAAACCTTGCTTTTAAAGAGTTCTTTTGACACTACATCTGAAAGATGTCTTTTAGCTGAAAGAGAAACAGCCAATGTCTGGTCTGTCAGCAACCAAACCCAAAGCTTTTATGGAGCATTTGAATGGGCTTTCAGTAAAAGTATCAATTCTACCTCTGAATGTACTGGTATTGCTTGTTATGAGAGGAAAAAGTAGAGACCAGTGAATATTTTAGTTTTGTAACAAGGATTTTTCTAATACTTAGAAGTCATCCTGGACCTACCTGTGTATGCACGGGTACTGAACTACCCATATAGCACCTTGCTGAAAGACATGAGTCTGTTCAAATTGTTCATTATTCACATCAAAAAAGAAAAGACCAAAAAGACTACCAGAAAACCCTACCAAATAATTTTATCCAAACACCAACCAGACCAAAAAAAAAAAAAAAAGGCAGGGGAATAAAAGGAAAAAATCATTCCTCCAAATTACATTAGATTTTTGACACTGCTATTATCAGCAAGAAGAAAGTATTAGCCAAAATGGAAACTGAAGATGTCACTGGCATTTATTAAGACCTTGTGTCTATAATGCAATTTTTCCTGGCCATGCATAGAGAAATGCATAGAGCCTGACTAAAACAGCTTATGTTTTAAAAAGACAAGCAGTACATGAAGGTCAGGGAAAAAGTATATCATACACAAATCACAGCTTAGATTATAAAAAGAATAGAGAATATTGCTTACTGAGGCACATTTTAGCTAACCAATTTAGTTCATTCACTGTGTGCTTTGCCRAGTCCAGTGCTTAGAACTACCAATCTCCAGAATTAAGGATAGCATATTCCATTCAAGGGACAAACACTTTTCACTAATAAATGCTCCCTAAGAATTTAATGCAGAGATGGACAAACTATTTGTTTCAACTAAATCACGCCAAATACACTAATTTCCTACTGCAATGGATCCAAAGCATCCTATCTGGTGCTTAGGGCAGCTCCTGAATGATCAGGTCAGCTTTGAGCTACACAAGAGTGCTTCAAGGCCACAAGACGTCAGTGTTGTTGCTTCTTGAATTGTGGAATTCCACCAGGGCAAAATTAAACAGTAAATAAGGTATGATACTGTAACATAAATCTCTTTGTATCAAGATTCAAAACTGAAAGGATATTAAGTTTAAAATCTGATACCTCAAAGAAAGCATTGCAAATAGGCCTAGGTTGCCAAATATGCATAGCTACACAAGGTAGAATTACTGCATATTGAAGGCAAGAATAATATCTTGGATTTTTTCTTGGTAAGAGATAATAATCCAACCTATGCCAGAAAACACCTGTACATTATAGAGATCTTTCCAAGAGGTCCCTTACTTTGCATACCTAGAGTTTGGAAGATAACAGCTAGGTTAGACGTGCACAAGCAAAATGTTTGTATCAGGAGCAAAATATTTACTGTTATGTTAAAAATTTGTGTAGTGGCAAGGGAGGTGGTTGTTGATTCAAAGGTAACCTCTACAATCTGGTGACTTTTTGTCTAATTTAGCCAGCTCTCTGAGCATTTGAACAGACAGTCAGTCTCTTCCTTGATGCTGGCAGTACCATAMGGAGCAAGACCAGAGTAAGACAAGTTTTCTAGAAGGTGAATGCCTATGCCAAGATCAGCAGAATATCTGGGCATGTGTCTTTAATAGCAAACACAATGGGAAGAATTGGGCATAAAGAAATTTGAAGTAGTAGCCTTGTTTTCAAAGACTAAAATCCTGCTTTAGATTGATCAACGGAGTTTCAGGTTAAATAGCTGAGATGCTGAGAAGAAACTCTTGCAAGAGAAACTCTCAAGTAAAGTCACTCTCATGAAAATATAGCAAAATTCACTATGAAACCCACACATTTTGAGTCTAAAGACAGTATAGGGAAAGGAAGCTTAATGTTTTGTTTATTGGATATCACAGATAATGCCTCATATTTCTATCTATGAAAGAACTCCTCTGGGCTTTTTGGATTAAAGCCATATCTTTTTGAAATTAAAATTAATAAATAAATAATTCTATTACATTCAAAAAGTCAAATTTTATTAAAATTAGATGTTAAAATGTCTATCTATACTACTTTTAAACAGATATCATTGAAATAACTATGAAAGAAAACAAATTAAGAGGGTCTTGGATGGGCTGCTATGCCTCTCTCCTCTTGTGCTTCTGCTAGACAAATTTTTACTTTGAGGCTTGTTTTCATTCAGCTCAAGGACCTGCTGGTTAGCAGCATATTCTACATAAACCCAGACCTTCTACCTCTTCTGAGGCTTGACTGTACCTCTGTTTGCTTCTTTTCTTATTAGTCTGTTAAAAATAAAGTTTCCAAGATCTTTTCTGCAAGTCTCCCTCTGCCTCTTCTGTCTATCCAACATCATCTCTATCCTGTGTTCTCAACTGCTTTTCCCAAAGTCAGACCATTTCACTGGTTTTGTTTTTAAACAGAAAATTTTAAAAAGAAATTTGACAGTTAGTTTGATGCAAAACGAAAAAAATTTCCTACTTGTTCACTATTTATTATACGGTTTAGTGGTTTAGGGCAGAGGCAGTGCTGGATTGAGAGTCGGACTTCTAATCTTAAAAGGTTTCTTCCAACCTTGGTCATTCTTTGAGTCTACTATAGAGACTCCACTACAATACAGATGTTAGAGTTACTCGGCTTGGGTACATGTTGAAAAATATATTTTCTCTTCAGTGAGAAATTGTGCTAATGAAGCCAGGGCAGWTTTGGTGCCCAAATGACACTATGCATCCAAGCTCTCTAAAAAGAAGCATTCTTGTTTTGGCAAATGCACCAGTTGAGTTCTCTAGAGCTTCCAGATTCTGCAGAGCAGAAAGTGAAACATGAGGCATAACCAAGATATTTATTATACAATACAGAGAAATAACTTCAAAGCAGTATTTTTTAAAAAAAATTTCTTAAAATATTAAAACCAACAAAACCCTACCAGGATTATGTTAAAAACAATCCAAACCAAATTCCAACTATTTAGAAACAACACTTGAACACAGAAGCCTRGTCTTCCCCTTTTGCCTACAGTTTTATCAATCTCCTAGCACTTCAAAACACTGCAGTATCAAAAAGCCCCTATCTCCACTCAGTTTATTTTTCTGTTAGAAACCCACACTTTATCTGTCAGCTCTGACTGACCTCGAAGGTAAATGTCCCCACCTGACTTTCCACTTATAGTAAGAAAAGTTCAAGACAAGAGAGCCCAATATGATATACTCTGTTGCATGGTTGACACACTGCTCTCACTCCTGGGTATTCTATTCTGTAAGTACAGACTAATTTGATCCCAAGTCATCTGTATTTTACAGTAGCCCTCCACGTACATCAGAAGGTCTCAGTCCAGTCTTTTATCATTACAAGTGCAACCTGAGGGCTATTTTTCTGTCTCGTTGCATCTGTTACTCAGTGTGCTTCTCACCCGACGCAGGCTAGACCAGTATTATTTTTCCAGTACCTAAAACCAACATTCCATTCAGCTGCTACAAAATCTTACTTTATTTTCTTTGCCAAACCCTGAGAGGAAAGTCACTGTTACCACACTTTGATTACCCCATCATTTTCCCCAAGGAACTTCAAATGAAAGACTGAAGTTATTTTAAAAAGAAAATTATATCCCCACGAGAAGCCATAAAGTACCAGTCACGTAAGATTTATTATAATGTATTGTATGAGAGATGAGTTTAGCCTAGAGATACACTTGAAATTTTGCATATTTTCATACATCTAGACCTGACAGAAATGTGCYCCTACATGTGTGTGACAAGGTATTAACTTTGGTAGGAGCTTAAAGATAGTTCTAAAAATCTTATGTTGAGTTTTGCCATCAGCAGTTTATCATTGTCTGTAATGCAGGCTATAAGCAGTGAAGACAGATCTAACAATTCATATAATTATCATCAATCAATTTTTGTACTATCTAAATTAAATTTKAGCTTCTAGAAAACTTCTTGTTAGATGTAGAGTTTATTTTTATGGACTCTCAAGGCTATTTTATTTTTTAAATCAGCTATTACTTTACAAACATTTGCCTCTAACAGTTAAGAAGCTCAATATCATGTGATTTTTATCAGGTAAATGTATTCTAGAAACAAGAAGATTACATGCAGGTTGTGCTGAAACAAACAGAACAAATTGTTGCCTTATATTCATTATATACCTTGACGGCGGAAATCCTAGCAGAGTTTCTATTAGGAGAAGCATTATTTGAATGTACTTTGATTTTTTTTTCCTAGATGCTTATGGAGAAATAATATAAGGTTAAAACCACATTCCACAGAAGCAGAACAGCATGGTAAGCACACTCTGAAGCTTTTACTGTCCACGTAGTTACAGGGGACCTATATAGAGACACTGTGACACCACTTGATGAAACAAACACTTGCTCGTTGTAGTTCTACTCCACGCCTCTGCTGGTGTCAAAGGTTGAGGTAGCCCTATGGTTTGAATTCAGAAGTGGTTAACAGGAAATTATAACAATGCTAATAACCAAATAACCATAGAGACCAAGCCTCTCGGATCATGGTCTTGGTGCTGGATTGTTGTTCAGAACATGCATAATTCCATGTATTTGGAAAATTATATGATACTTCCCATTTTAAGAAAACAAATTACTATAGTCTCCTGAAGCTGAAGTTTGGAAGTGACCAAGAGGTGTGTCACCAATAACTTTAGTAATATTGATAGCTAATTCATACATTTTTAGACTATAAATATTTCCTAGGTTTCATTTTGAAAATAATTCAAGTAATAGAATGTTTCATAATTTGAAAGCAAGCTTAGTGATATTCCATCATTAAGTTCTCTAATGTGGTTTGTTTTTTTTCAATTTTACTACAATTGAGTTAACACTATTTTTTCTTTCTTTAGATTTTTATTTTATGAGTATTTCCAAAGAATTATCATTTTACATCCTTTTTAGAAATGACAAAAAATTCCTTTAGATAAAATAAATTAAATAATATTCAAACCATAAAATAATATTCAAAGCATAAAAAAACTTTTCCCTCTTTTTTGTCTATTAATTTTTAAGTTAAAAAAATCCCTCGACAAAGCCTTGTTTGGCTATTTTTTTTTTAGCAGACTGAATATTTCTGTGGTTTTAACTCACTGGTAATATTTAACAACCATTCAGATATATTTCTCTATACCAAGGGCATCTGACCCCGCCTTGTTCCACTGGCTGTCTCTTGGAGTGTTTTAGTTTAGAGTTGTATAACTTGCACCTCTTTTTATTTTTATTATTTGCCTTGAGAGCAAACTGCTCTTGTAGAGTCATAAACTTCCCTTTCTCTTCATATACAGGCTTGACTTGTATTCAGAGCAAAGCAGCATCCTGGTCTAATGTATTTGAAATGTTTCAAGGGAAAGAAAATCCCACTCTCAGGTGTATTTGAATGGAGGACCTGGAAAGGAAGCCCAGATTTAGGCCTAAGTGTACTTCTGTTTGTTGTGTGAAGAATGAAATGATGCCATCGTGGGTTTTTATTTTTTTTTTTGTCTGTGTTGCTGTAGCTGCAGAATCCACGCTGGCACAGAGGACTGGCACAGTAGCAAACTGTCCCACTGTTCTTCTACCTGGACAGTGAGCTKAAGAGATTCTTTTAATCTCACAAGGATGCTTATCTTCACTGGGGTGTCTAAGTGCCACGTTGCAGCTGAGAGCATTGTCCCATCCCAGGTTCACTGAGAGTSTCTGGCTACAGTGTCCCTTTGGGAGAGAGAAAGATGTGGAAGACAAGAGGTGGCCACACTGCATCATGCCATTAGGTTTTTGTAAATTGATGTGATTCATGTACTTTCAGAAAATTTTAGCTGGGCATTTTTCAAGTTCCTTGAGAGAAAAACTTGACTGCTGAGAAAAGGCAACAAAACAAACAAATCTGCAGAGTATTAACTGCTTAAGCTGTTTTTATTTTCTTTCCACTGTATTCCTACATCCTCCAACCCTCAAGGGCTGTGAAATGATACACACAGCACAGCCACCTAACTGAAATAGTCAGAATGGCAGGTATTCAATCATTTGCAGAATGATCAGTTAATCTACACATTAATTGAATGTTGCCGTCACCAAAAATGAGATGAACACCAGAATAGACCACAAAAACCCTTAAATATTCAATTTTCACAGAAAAGGTTAATTCAGAATATGATTGGCTTGCAGCAGAAATTTAAATATCACTCTAGAAATATTGATATGAGATACAGAAAATGCATTGTGTCATTTTGTCATCACCATTATGACAGTATGAGATCTTGAGAGCTATGAGGTAGGAGAAACAAGAAATTATGTCAGCTAGACTTAAGGAGAGACTGCCAACTAGAAGGAATTTGAATCTATTAGACAAGCTACTTCAAACTGTTACTATTTTAAGGCAAACCTCAACTCTAGGGTAAGTTATTGAGACAACTCACTTTGCTATCTTTGGTCTCTGGTCACCAGTGACAGTGACATTCATTCAAAATAACCAGGAGTCAGAGTAAACAGGAGAAATTGGGTATCTGTGCCTGTACCTTTGCTTGGAAATCTCTATAAAGAATGAGTTTGTTCTAAAGAATTCTTTGGACTCCTGTAACGAGTACAGGTGGAAAAATTCTTAATTTTTTTTAGCATCACACAAGGGGACAGTGACTTAAGGCTACATTTCCTGTGCGCTAGCACTGCTCAAACAACACAGAACCGCCAAGGCTGCTATTATCATAAATCTTCCCTTCCCTACTTACATGCAAACCCAACTCATTTGATGACTCAACTGATAGTTTGCAATATGTTCTGTGTTCTATCCATATTCACCATTAAGAACAAAGTAACCTTCCTTTCACAGAATGGGAAGAATCAACCTTCCAAAGGGCTCCTATTTGTTGTAGAGTTGAGAAGATTGAGGCTTTCTCTCTTACTTTTCTTTTTACTCTTCATACTTTGATTAAAGTTTATTTGAAAGTTTCATGAAGTAGCCTTGGGCTTAAACTTGTTTGGATTTTTTGGTTCATTTCATGTTTTCCCGAGTTTTGCCTTTCCAGTCTGTGAAATGTCTGATACAGAGCCCAAATTAATTGCCAAATGCATAGATTATGTTTGTGCATCTTAGAAGAAAAATGCATTTGCAAGATGCTTGCCCTTGCTAGTCAAAGTTCTATTAACAGCTGAAATTGAACATTTTTGAAACAGTTATGCAAATGAATTAGACATTTGCAAACACAGATGTGCAGGTCTGTGCAGATCACCCTTTTCCTCTTACCAAAGCCAAGTACCAATTTTCGTACCCATATATAAATAGACTTTTTTTAAAGCTTTTATTCTCAAGCTCTAGCATCTCAGAACAGAGTAATTAATTTTGTGATGGAAAAGTTGTGAATTACTGCAAAATAAGAGTGTATCAAGTAAAAATCTTCATAAAATGTATTGAAATTTGTCCACACCTTGGTCCACAGAAGGGGAAAAAAGGAGGGAGTAGAGCAAATTTTGAATATTTGTACATGAAAGCGGTGCATTTTGGCATCGATTGGCTTCAGCAGCCATTACTACTAAAGATTGCAGAACGAGGTTTCACACCCCTTTGTCAGAGGTACCTGACTCTGACAGTCATTTGGGTTGTGAGGGAAGGAGATACTTATGTAGAAGTAATTTGTAGGAGTAACAGATGAAGCAGATCTTCAAAGTAACATGATGATTGCATTCCCCATTATGCTGATGCATTTTTTACCAGACATATGTCTAGGCCCCAAGCAAGGATTATCTTAATTTGTTTTTCCTGTTTCTTATATGCACATGCTCTTTATAGCAAGTATCCCTTCCACAATATTCTGAGCCAAGTCTTCCATTTTCTTTTCTTCTTTATATCAAATTTTGATATGCACACTGCAATCAGAACAATACTGTCATGGTTCAATGCTGTGCCAAAGCAAGAGCGTAGCTTGCGTGTTGCACTCAAGCTGATTCTTTTGGGTTCTGCGTTTATCTGAGATATCATTGATTTCAATGGACTAGTTTCTGTAGAAACTGATATATTTTTAAAAATCACCCGCACACGGTCTTATGAAACACTGCAGATATCACCCTCTATTCTGCTCCCTAATCCCAGTTCATTAAAGGGTGTAACTTACCCCTTCATTTGGGTGAAGCTGAGAATGAAGAAAGAACTCTGATTCTTAGTGTTTCTTTTTAATTAAAAATTCAGCTCACTTTCAGGTCAATCATAACTAGGTGGTATGTTTATGTTTTATTAATTTATTAAGAGAACATTTATATGCAAAGCATGAAACCATTCAGATTAGTGTTGCTTGATGTTAGACAGTGGGCTTTATGCAAAAGCTTTATAAGACTACTTTATAAAAAATGAAGTACTCATCAAATCAGCTTTCATGTGACTTTATTCCACATATTTTTCAATTTTTTGCTAAAAATCTTGGTAATTGCTGCTGGACTCGGCTAAATGCTTGCAACTTATTTCACACTGCATTGAAGAACAGAGCAGAACACTCACTGACTGTAGTTAAGAACAGAATTTCACCCCTTGCACCTAATCTTCTGTTTTCACATCCTTTCATACCCTTATTTCCCTTATATCATCCAGCAGTGAAGTGAACAATTCAATCTGAAGATTCRAACTGACTCAAAAGGATTTGCATTTGATCCTCACATTCAGGTGTATATGTTCTGGATGAGCAAAAATGCTCTCCGATGCAATTACATTTTCAAGGGGTATTTTGAGAGTCAGACATAGGGAATTTTCCACTTTCTACATCCTGCAACTCAATTCATCCTGGCGGATTTCTTTTTACTTGTCTTTGTTTATACGGTTGACAATTTCTACAAACAGATGTTATTAACTGATACAGAAATGTGGATTGGTACCAAATAAAAACAGGAATGAGTAAGACATGGACTGACACAGTTTGCTTTCCCTCAATTGTTTTAGCTTTAATTGAAGTACTTAGGTGGTGAGCATGTTTCAATCTGCTATCAGTGTAAATTTCAAATAGACACCTCCCAGATGCTCTGTGGAAGGTGGCTCCTAGCATTTCAGAGCTTCTCTTGGGCAGTTCTTTACATTGTTATTATGAAAGAAGTAAGATTGAAAACATTTTCTTTCCTGACTTGTCATACAAAATCTTCATTTGTGGATAAAGTATTACAATAACCAATAAAATGGTACAGTGAAACAGCCAATGCAACATTGCCAGCACACACCCATCTCTCTTCCATTTCAAGCTGTTACTTCCATGCTGTGGAGACCACAGCTAAGGTCTGCCTTGCACAGTTAACAGCTTATAGCAATAGCACCTTGATGCTACGTGATGTAATAAGTGCCAGATGAAAATGGTGYACTTAGGGAACCACACCTGTGACTTCTGCAGCTTTTCATTTTTATGAAAATTGGACCACTATGTTTTTGGGAGAGCGTTTCATCATTTATGTCTGAGCTGTGCTATAAGGTGGGMATATTAGTGCAATATGAGGAGAAGTTGACCAAGCAAATTTCTTTTTCCAGTCTCAGAATAGAGCTTTTTTTTCCCCTATATTGATGACATTTTTCCTACCCTTATGTAGTGACTCTTTTCTCTTTCCTCTTCCTTCAGCTCAGAAAGGATCCTTTTTCATATTAGGAAAAAACACTCTCTGTTGCCTAATACTCTCATAAAGCAGAAAGCATTCTCGTGGTGGAACATGTAAGGGTGACCTACTCTAAGCATAGACATGTAGAATACTTTGGGYTGGAAGAGACCTCTAATGGCCACCTAGTCCAACCTCCCAGCAATGAGCAGGGACATCTTTAATTAGATCAGGTTGCTCAAAGCTCCATCCAATCTGACCTTAAATGTTTTGAGGGATGGGGCATCTACAACATCTCTGAGCAATCTGAGGTTTCATTTTCTTGCCCACTCATAAAAAATATTCTTCCTTATTTATAAATATATAAATATCATAACATATAATCTTCAAAACGGTATTGCTTATGTGTTTTGGTTTACCAGTCTTGGGTTAAATATCTGAGAATAAGTGCTTTTCTGAACAAAAAAGCTACCAAAGATGAATCCTTATTTACAAGATCAGTATGATGCACCAGCACAGTTGCAATGGTTTGTCAGTCCTTATTGACTTATCTTTCCTTTCTAAATCCTGAATCTAAAATATATATTCTGAACTGATTTATCTGTTATCAGGTCTTCTATAGAAGGGATACCATGCAATTTATTGATCTAAACCAATCGATAACAAGACATTTTTTTCCTTGTCAATTTTCCTACATTAGCATAGATCTCACAGCAAAAACTGATACAAGATTTCTTTTTCCTGACTATGATTACTAATGCATTTATTGTGCTTTTTGTATGCCTAGAATAATGAAGGAGTTGCCCATTAGTTCAATGCTGAATGAATAATAATGTCATTAAGGTCATTTATCAACGAGAAAAAGCATATAATATTGATTACAAAGAGGAGTTAGGTACTTTTGTGACAGAAAGAAGAAAACCTAAGCTTGAAAGAGAAAATTATTATGCTGCAGGTTATTTAAAGTACAAAAATGACCTCAGTTCATTATGCTATATAAGTCAAAACACTCATTCCTCAACTTTTGACCTGACCTCACTGTCAAAAATCTTGAATGAATGCTCAGAAGAAAATGTGATCATAAATCAGAACAAAAGACTGCTTGGACAGGAACTGTACATTGTTCATCATGATTCAGTTCACACTATTGTCATAAAGATAAAAATACGCATGTGGGAGCAGAAATAATAACAGCGGGAGGAAAAGAAATGAAAAGGATACAAAAAGATATAGGCCAGAATCTCAATTGATGTAAATTTGTCTATCTCCACTTGAACAGCATAATTCAAGCAGATTTACACCGCCTGAGGAGATCATTTCATGATAGGTTTGGTGTTATGGCCGCAGAAGCTCCCACTAACCCCCCCTAACAAAGCTGAACAGTTGGACTATGATGGTGGATGCTGCATTTCTTGTTGAGCATAATCTCAAGTAAAAGTACAAAATGGTTACTATTTTCCTCATATTAAAATGATGAGAATTTTAATGTGATAAGAAGTAGGTAACTATATTGACTAGAATTCCCTGTCTCTGTTGCTGMTCAGGAGAAATGCAATTTTTCATGGGAAATATAGACTTTTTWTGAATGAAAATTTTTAAAAAAGGTTATTTAAAAATTCTAAATTTCTGAAATTTGAGAAATGGTGTTCAGGTATTCTGAGAACCTCATTGAACATCCTGGGATATTTTCAGCCTGGAAGGAAGGCCTAACGTAGGTCCTGGAAAGCTGGTACATCTATGATTCAGACTGAAATGCTAAAGGAAATGGATAGGAACAGTGAAATAGCAGTGATTACTGGTTGCAGGCTTATGAGGCTGTTAAAGCTAAGATGGTTCTGTAGCCCAAGAACAAGACATTAAAAAAAAAAGTTTCTATTAAATTCTTCATGTACTTAATTACTTGTCAGAAACACAAAATAAAAATCTATGCGAAAAAAAATCTTTTTGGTGTGTGGTAGAGACAGGGAAAATATTAGTACTTTAATGCATTAAAATGTACAATACTGCTGGGGTTTTTGATGTCTTACRAAGAAAAGCAGCTGAATCTAGAAAAGTAGATCACTGTGTATGCCCACTACTTTTATCCTCTGCTTATTCTATAAGGAAACTATTATTAAAGTACAATAAATAGTAATTTCATTGGCATGACAGAATATTACAGAACCACAGAAGTCATTATGTTTCTTAGTGCCAATGATCTGAAAGGCAGGGAAAAATTATTTTTTCTTCCATTGACATAAATGCCTAACAATTCCAATATACTTAGTGGGATGACTCTTAAGGCTTACACGTGTAGCTGAGATAAGAATTGGACTTGAAGACGAGGATAGAAAGAAGTACAGCTTAAAAAGATGGGCCATATAGACATTTGCGGTGGTTTGACAGGAAACAGGTTTTCTGGGAGGTTGTAGTCAAACCAATGGGTGCTCAGATTTTAATACTGGCATCTCTTTTGTCCACTGAAATTTGGATACGCCTCTGAGAACACACAGGGGTTAAAAACAGAGCTGCTCACCCTGGGAGGTTCTCTTGGGACTTCAGCGGGAAAGGGGTCGGATCTCCCTCCCTGTCCAGCTGCTGCTGCTGGGCGAGGGAGGGGCAGCCATGCGGTGGGCCTGGGCCTGGACAGATATGGAAGGTGAAGAGGCCCTTGAGGATGGAAGGGTGGAGGAGGTGGAGGAGCACCAAGAGACATTGGGCAGCCACACCTCCCCCCACCACCAGGGAAGAGAGAGGGGGAGAACTGGTGTCTGAATTTGATAGTGGCTGGCTGAGAAGGAGAAGGCGGGGGGTGCGGCGAGAAGGTGCCTGGCAGGGCAGCGTGGGAGCTCCAGAGCTCTGGACAGGCAGAGACTGAAATTTTTAACCCTTTTCTTGCATGATAGAAACCTTGCAAATGCTGATCCTCCTGGAACTGAATGAGAAGAGAGATAAGAGATGAGATAAGAGAGGATGGGCCATGAGGGAAGTAGAAAAGACTCTTGAGTGGGAGGCGGGGAGATGATGGAGTGGCCTTTTGGCTGGACTTTTCTTGTGTGGCCATGGACAGAACCATTTTTTTTCCTGTGACACAGAGACTGCATTTAGGGGGAGACAGGCCTCAGAACCAGAAGAGTTCAGTGTGGATGCCCCTCGGCCCCAGGGGGTGTGAAAAATGTGGGGCGGACAGGTGTCCCGAAGGAGAGAGTGTGCCTTTTTTTGGAATGAGACAATGCGTCCTTGAAAGACAACCCTAGAAGCAGCTCTGGTCCATGCACAGTGGTGAGAGCACTGAGCATGGAAGGAAGATGTCACGATGGCAAAGGATCTCCGGGCGGTGCTATGAGTGACATGGAAACACATGAGGTTTCAACAGTGTTTCCAGGGGAAGCCTATGGTACAAAGAAGGAGTCCTTYTCCTCCTGATGAACTGAGGATTGAGTATTCTAAAGGGTRGTGCCAGACCAAGAGTTGGTGATTTAGAAGATGTATTTTATTGGGAATTTGGTGGGGGGGAGGAGAAAAATGTTTTTGCAAAGTTTTCATTTTCCTTGTGTGTTTTTTTTTCTCTCTTGTAGTTTAGTTATTTTCTTGTAGTTTAGCTAATAAAGTTTTCTTTATTTCTAAGTAGGAGCCTGCTTTGCTTATTCCTGGTCACATCTCACAGCAGACACCAGGGAGAGAGTATTTTCATAGGGGCACTGGCATTGTGCCAGTGTCAAATCATGACAACATTAAATTAAAAAGCCTTTTATCCCCCCCTACCTAGGAACAGCCCAAAAACTTCTGGTATATAAGTTGCCATGATTCCTATATTGTTGTACCTATCTAAGCAGGTCAAAAACAACCTATAAAAGAGTCCCAATAAAGAGACATAGAAAGTTAAAATTCCAACACATCTGTGACWCAGGTAGACATTACTTGTCTGTCAGTAAAGCAAGCAGTGAGTGGTTAAGATTCTCTAGTTCTAGAAAACCCTAGTAATTTGTAAATCTATAGGTGTAATACCTCCAATAGAGGCTTAAGATTTTTTTTTCTGTCAAAAGAAATCATATAATTTTTCTTTTTCAAATTTGAAATGCCTATTAATAATATCTGTAACACAGATGAATAACCTTGAAAGCATTTATTATGCTGTGCCAAAGAGCTCAACACTAAGTAGGCAAAATTCATATAGGAATATTGTTGAAGCATAAGGTTTCTCACTAGGGCAAGGAGCTACATGGAATCATGTTATTACAAATTATTCATTTTGTCTGTCAGTTTCACAGTCATGTTCTTTCTTTTTGGGGTTTTTGGTTTGTTTTTTTTTTTGGTGGTTTTTTTGTTGGTTTGTTTTGTTCTATTTTGCTTTGTTTTGGTTTTTTTGTTTTTACTTTTTTAACCATAGATGTAACTATGTTAGCCTATGATCTGAAGTTCTAGTTCCTCTCATTTTACCCATATACACTTTTAGACTATGAACATAAAAACACAGATTAAAATGTCAATAGCTGCTATTAAAACAGGCCAAGGTCTTTGACAGCCTTTGAAAATAACATGTCTTTCTACTATCACTTCCAAAACCTAAATCAAATTTCTCTTTCTGACTTTTCTGATTTATATTTTTTTGTTTTGAGTGTGACAGCTACTTAACCTGTCTCAATGGTGTTGCTTATCATAAGCACACTGTGTTCATTTATTTTTCTAAAAAAGCTGTGTCAGAGCAGCAGAAAGGAAGGATGGCTCACGTGGCTCCAGTTTTTCACATTCAAAACCTGTGGAAAGAGGAGGAGCTCCATCCCTGAGAGCTGCAGGTGTGCCAGGTGTGGTGGCCTTTAGGCCAAGCTGGAACAGAAAAGCAAGCAGAGACTTAGAGAAGCACAGAGCCTACAGCCAGGCCTTAGGGCAGGGGACCTCCTCCGCAGGGTTTTGAATTATAAAGGCTTCACTGACTTTGCATGATGTATTGTTACATTGTTTTCCAATAATGGTTTCAAGATATGTTTCTTTGCATGAATGTATCCAGGTAGGTCACGCTGGGCCTTAGTAGCTGGAACCCATTACTACCATGTGGTGTCTGCCCAGAGGTAGCAAGCAAAACATCAGGATGAGGATCTGAAAGTCTGTGTATAAGCAATGCATATCTAAACCTGAGTACCTCAGCACTTCTTTGGCAGGAAAGAGTTTGTCAGTAAGTTGCAAAAGTTGACCAAGCCTCAGGGGTGATTCCCTGGCAGAGAGGACTTCACAGTCAAATACCTGAGGAAGCTGGATATACAAAGAAATTCCAGAAACTTACAGAAATCTAACTCCAAGAAAAATTAACCTGTGGAAAAAAAGTCATCCCTCATATCTAGCGCTGAGAGAAATCTTGCAAAAAATAAAAGGTTCTTGTGAACACTGCATGCTTAACTGGTGACTCATTGAGATTGTGAGTGGCGCTAAGCAGTCATATAGGTAATAAATTGTTAAGATTAGCCAAAACTATATGTGAAATTGGGAACTTTTCTCTCTAGATGATGCCCTGAATAACAAGCTCTAAGTCTAGCCACATTGCTCATCTATCTTCTAATGAAAATAAAGTACTAGGAACAAAACATGTGTGGCTGAAAAGGGTATCCCCTTGGAAGGATAAAAGCCAAACAAAGCAGAAAAATCTCACCAAGGACATTTTTAGGGAACTTGTGATGATGCAGAATATCTCTTGTCACAGTGAAAAGGGCCAGGCAGGCAAGTGCCAGATCTGACAAAGCAGCCCTCTACAGCACAMATAAACTAACACACTTTCTGAAGAGATGATAATATAACAAATAATAATAATTGATCACAGATTAAATTGAAATAATAATAATAATAGAACTATTTTGTAAAACAAGGGAATATTATGAATTGCTGAGGCTGAGCAAACATATCTTAAAAATTTCTCACTTGAGCTTCATTATTCAGGGAGAAAAAAGAAAGCTTAATTCAGATTATGTGAGTCCTAGTCTGTGAGTTCCTTACAGCTAATTCAGAGCTATAACTCACAGTTTTTGCCATGCCTTAAAACAGTATTTTATATCAGATATGACCTAAGGCCATCCAACTAGGCATCCTATTTCAAACAAGGGTAAAATTGAATGCAAGCACAACAAATAGTAAATGAATACCCTCTCTGCCTTCAGCTGTTTTCTGTTCACAGACTTTGTAACCAGAAATAGTTTTCTCTGCCTGTTTACTCTTCAATCCATGCAACTGTTAGACGTCTATAATGTACTTCAGCCAACAGCTCTACATCTCAGCTGCTCTTCGCATGAAGAACTTAAATGTGTTTGTTTTCAGCATGGTTTCTCCTGCTTTTGTGTGGCGCTCTCAAGGTTTTGAACCACTGAACTCTCTACAGTCTTACCATGTCAGATATAATCCTATGGATCATTGTCATAACTCATCTCAGATGACACTGGTCCAACATGAATTTGGACATAATCATTCCTCACACAGAAGACACAACACATCTTTGATCGCCCTGGCTGTGCTCTTGTGAAGCTCTCCAGTTCGCTATACCTCTTTTGAAATATGACTGTATGCAATGCAACAACTCAAGATGCAGGCTAGCCATAGATTTATACCAGTGGCATATTAATGCTTTCTGTTTGCCTCCTATTATTTTCTTTCCGGCCTTCCCTTCATTTTTCTGACAAATACCAATCAGTGAAGTGATATTTTCATGGCACTTGTTATCCAATCAGTCATAATACATGCTGTCAACAGGGTTATCAGAGATAACCTCTTTCCTGCAAGGTGATGGTGAATGTAAGAAACCATCATTTTATGTGAAGTAAAAAAATTTTTTTTTCTTTGTGCATTATCTATATATATATATACCTGCTTACACTGAATTTTACCACACATTTTGTTCCAGTTTCATGAAGTCCTTTTGCAATTCCTTTCAGCTGGAGTGAAGCCTTTGTCATCACACTTTGTGTACATCTCCAGCCTATTTATAAATTTGTTGACAAAAGAGGGTTCTCAACCAGGTCCCTGAAGAACTTTGTGATTTCTTTCCATGGCAAAAAATGCCAATTTAGTAACTTTTTTGGGTTTTATTCACCCATAATTTTTTATATAAATTAAGATTTTCCCTTTTTTAATTTTTAACCATCATATCAATTTAAAAAATCAAAAACTACTAAAAAGGAAACAAGTTATATATGATGATTAATATGAAGTTTTAACAAAGTAATAATCCATATTATTAGAAGTATACTGCTGGCAATTGAACTATGGTGGTTTTTTTTCCAAAAAGTGGAAGTGCTTCCTAACTTCATACAGTTGGAAGGGATCTCAAAGATCACCTACTTCCTACTCCCTTCCCACGTGTAAGGACACTCTACATTAAGAATAAGTGGTGATCTGTTGTTTATCAGTTCAAGGGAAAACCTGATGTGTCTAGGGGAGGAAAACATGGGTAATTTCTACACAAAAGAAAATAAAACACAATTAGATGAAGAAACTTGGGTGGCATTCTTCAAAGCATGGTCCTGATTGATGTGCATTTGCAGATCTGAACACCATGAATAGTGGTGACTGCCATTTAGATAGGAAAGAGAGAGAGCTCATGGATCTATTAAGTGTGCTTTCATACAGCCCTTTTTCTGCAATTTCAAGATGAAAATATATCTCTTTCATGCTTGGCTACACCTGAAATTAAATTGTTGGCATTCTTTCATTGGATCAATAACTTTGTAAGTAAGATCCTTATTTGCAAATATGTTGTCTAAACCTGTGACACAGTATCTCTGACCATAATTGTTTCATTTTCTTGGACTACAATTTTAATGAAATATATTCACTCTGCTTTCAGCTTTATCAGTATTTAACAGAGATGAAATTCAGCTTTAAATAAATCCAAGCAACTTTAGTCTTCATTCTTGAAAAATCTTTAAATTTAAATAGTTATGATGAAATCATTACCATTTCTTTAAACAGTCTTTGGAGCTTGCATTTGTGAGCTCAATAAGAAAATTGTTTAGCCCCTAACAGGTAACTGACTGTTAAATATAAACATGTTTCCAAGATTAAGAAGTATAAATAATTTTTACATTAATATATATTGGAACCATCAAAAGATTTTGATGTATTCAGGACCTCCATGTTTAGATACCAAAGAAATCAGAAAACTGGTTCATTCTTGAATCATAAAATTATAGAGCAAAAGAGTTAATATTCACAAGTACAGATATCAAAGGAATTTTAAGGCATTAAACACTTAAAAGATTCTTTTAAAGAAGCCTGTTTTTTGGGGTTGCAAATGTCCACATGTTTACAACATGTTGTTCAACATACCTTTAGGCAAAGAGCTGCCTGTGTCATTAGAAATGACAACTTGTGGAATGGGTGGTGAGCAGAAATACTGATGGAAATACTAAGAACTGAAGCATCTTACATATCTGTTTTGTAGGACTATCTGATTTTGGTGTTAACACTTTATCAATTAGTCTGAATTACTTAATTTCTTAGCCCATGAAAGAATAAGACTCCAAGTATAGCAGTACAATCACATGTACGACTAAGCACCCAATAACTATAGATAATCGCCTGGTACCGAAACCAGAGCAGGTAACTTTCTTTTGCATAAAAAGCACTCCAGAATCACATTCAGTTAATGATTCTGATGAGTGGTAAAGATACAGCAACACAAACATGTCATATCTGTGGGACGTGGATATATCAGAAAGAACATTCACAGGTTACTTATATTTAATAGTGCATGGTGCACAGAGGGAATGATATTCTTTAGAGCTATCAGGTATGCAGAAGTGCTTTGCTGCTTGCAAAGATAGATAACTCTAAAAGTAATATGCACTGAAGGTATGGTACAGCATTTTTTCTTCCTCACCCAGAAGAGCCCCAAGTACTTTTTGATCTCTGACAGTCATATGGAAATACAGCTCTTATGATCTGAGGACCCMAAGAAAAACACTGTGTCCTACTTGTGCAAAAAGGAACAGGCCATGTGCTAAGATTCTGTGTATTCAGTGTCTCCATATGATCATGATGCAGTGGGGATACAGGGTTAGTGCAGAAGCATGACATCCCTTGCATCATGGGACATGGAAAACAGCCTGTAATGAACATACGGGGGGGGGGAGTAGTGTAGGTACTGGCTAATCCACATGGCAAAATGACACACTGCTCCATTTGAAGCTTTCCTGATCATGCTGCCTGTAAGACAAGCAGCAGTTCCTCCAGGCTTTTCTCCTCTGCAAAATGAACATCTTCCCTTAGAGACTCAGCATCTATATGAATATTCCACAGGCTGAAGAGTGAGCCACATATAATTCCTGTGGTCTTGTTGAACAGAAATAAAAGACACCACTGAGAAAGAAAAATGTGTACAAAATGTAATGGGCAATGATGGCATGTGGTCAGTAAGAAGAAATAAAAAAGGCAAGCTGCCCCATTATGTATAATTTGTGAGCAGAAAAGGAACAAAGGTGATTTAATTTCAGTTCTTCGCTTGTAAATGAGGAGACTTTCTAATACCTCAAACTACTGTGAAAAAACCAGTTTGGAGTACAGCATAGATTAATTAGTATTACTACAAGCTTTATGTTATATATTTTTCTGGTACTTGCAAAGAATGTAAATCTTTCAATTATATTTTGACAGTGGGTTTTATAAGTCTTAATGCATTTAATTGRCATGTTTGACACCCAAATGGATCTATCACTTATTTACTTTGCTTGTGTCCTCTAAACAAATGCTATTTTATGAACACATGGTTGCTAGGTTTTGTTTGATTTTATTCAGTAACCATTAAATATACAACAGAGTACAGAAATTAAACAGAGTTAGAAGTAGTTGTCACTGTAATTGCCAGCTGGGTAGAAGAAGGTTTAAAATTAATTTCTTATTTTCAAGAAAGAAGAAGTAATTCTTTTCAGTTGTTGTCACATTGATATAGGTTCACATAGGCAGTAATAATAGATTTCTTCAGTCCTTCGCTCTGAAGAAAAACAAATGCAGAGATACAGCGATGGGACAGCTGGAAAAAACTACACTCAAGAGTAAAGAACAAGCTCCTAAGAGGTCCACAGACTAGGAGAAGTAAAAAATACTGCAAACTTATTCATCAGCAATGGAAAGGAGTTACCAGAAAAAAAAAAAAATCCCTAAAAATGCTTTATTGATGGCAAAAGCAGGGTTATTATTCTTGAAATGAATGCTCTGGCTTAAAAGAGCTCTAGTATATTTCTGAGTCAAAAAGGAGGGGCAAAGAGAAGATAACCACTGTTCTTAGTTGTATTTAGGCTATTCTGAACTTTGCTATTCTGAAGTTTGATTAATTGATAGTGTTGGTATTCCTTCAAATAAGAGTGGACTTTTTCTACAGGGCATAAATAAAATAATTTTCTTTATGCCAGAATGATTGAGCACAATGTGTTCATTAATCCTCCTGATCTTTGCTTCTTCTGCTAATATATTTTATATATTTACTATTTTCCTTTATATTTGTAGGATAATTCTGATATTTGTAGTCTTTCTTTCATAACACATACACAATATATACACATTTTTTGTGTGTAGATATACCCGAAATATTAGTTGTAGAAATAAAGAGGAAAGAAACAAGTGCCTTCTATATTTATTAAAAAAGGCCTCAGTTTTTTTTATTTTGTAGAATGAGTAGCAAATGAAGCCTTCTGTATTTGTCTATTTGTTATTAAATAGAACTATTTTAATGAAATAAATTATCTTGGACAGCAGAACTTATTACATTTCTCTTTATAGTGAGAAAATGTCAGACATAACGTGCTGAATTATTATGTCAAATTATTTTTCTCTTTGTGTACCCATATTCTGCATTGAATGAGCTTAGGGGGTAGAGTGAAAGTGGGAGCTGTAACAAAACATCTGATCAGGTAACTGAAAGCTGTTTCTTGATACCCAGACTGACAGAATTAGGATTTTGCAGAAAAACCTAAATGTAGCATCTTCTCAATTGTTCTGCTTGATTTAATCTAATCTTTTCCAATTTAGCCTTTTAGTATAGAGTTTTCAATTAGTTGAACTAAGGTATTTTATTATGGAGAAGGGTTAAAAATAAATATGCGTAATTTGGGTCTTCAATTTGGCAGACATTCAGAGCTTGACTTACATGAGGTTGTCAACAATCTGATTTCACTTTGAAGTTAGACCTGCCCCGAGCAGAGGATTAAACCTTAAGACCTTCTGAGGTCCCTTCCAGGTTCAATTAAGCTGTGTTGAGTGATAATAAACCTTGCCTTAATAACACCAAGAAAGTAAAGATCATCATTTTTATCTCCATTTTGCAGAAATTATTATGTCAGTTACACCCTCTGCTTTGTTATTGGTAGTGTATGAGGTAGAAGATGCCCTACTTCATTTCACGGTCAAATGAGTAACTAAGAACAGATTACTTTTCCCCACTTTTATTCCCCTCCTTGTACTTGGTCCCAGTACTTCCCTCTGTGCCCTGTTTAAGGTTGTGAATTAGAACTGGAAGGCTGATCAGAGCCTCCCAGCCTTACCTCCTCCAGTCATCAATGTATTTCTAGGTTATTATTTTCCATTGTGGCTGAAGCCAGAGCATTGGCATCGGCCCAGCCCAGTTCAGCCCAACTCAYAGATTGGAATGTTCATGCTCAATTTATCTTGGTCAGTTTGATACATCTTTCCAAAGGAAACAAGGTACAAAAAAGAAATCTGGGCATTCTGCTGATGATATCACAACCACACCTGAGCTGAATGGCAGAGAGAAAACACTTCTCAAACCCCTGGGGTTTTTCCACATCCAATTTCAGATACTCATGGCATACTAGAGATGTGAGAACTTCTCAAAAGGTACCTCAATAAAATTCATAACAGAACATGTCAGGGAAACTTATCAGAAAGCTTCTACCAGATCACTTGATAATAAATAGACGAACTAGGAAAGCTTATTTAGAGTCACTAAATAAGCCATGAGATGTCTAAATTTTGTTTAGAGTTGGGCAGTATTGGAATGTTCATACACGCATTCACACAAAAATTAATACACACAAAGCTACATGGAGTTAAAATATAATATTCCTCAAGCCTAAAGGGATCGTTATTTTTGCAAGACTACTAGATGGCTTTTTTTTGGAAAATATTAACTGGTCATAGAAATTAAAACAATAGCAAAATCAGAAAAAAGCCAACAACAAAAATCCATGACCAACAGAAGCTGAGAATGCAAATGAGAATTTACATGACACAGAACTTTCATATTGAAGCAAAAAAAAAAAAAAAAAGATGGGATTTCCTGCAAATTCCAGAACATTGCTTAAAGTATCATTGCACAATAAATTATCATCAGCATTCAAATATACAAAGCCAAACTTTTCAATAGCCCTGAAACATGTAATGAAAGTATTGAGTTCAATGTGCTATTCTACAGAGGTATTTCTGAGAAATCCAGTGATGTCTTTGGATTTAAAAAATATATAGCAATAACTTCAATAGCCAGTAGTATTAAAATGAATTGTCTGTAAGTCTATTTATCGCTACTATCAGTAAAAGTAACTAATGATAACAAATGGAAGTAAATACTATTTGTAAAAATAATTTAAAAGCCCAATACATTCTACAGAAGTACACTTTATACCATCACATGGTAATAAACCCCTACCACCTATTTTACACAAATGGCTGTGCTCATGAGTTGTTCATGTAAGGAATTTTGCCAAATGATCAAATGTAAAGTTTGCTATAGAACAATGTGCCATGGCATTGTGCAGTACAGGAACTGATGAAATATTCCAACATATATTAGTTGACTTCTATGATTGAATTTAGACATACATACATACATATATACATACATATGTTTCTATGTATGTATGCACATAAATAAAGTGGTAACATTAGACACTGAGATCCAGTGCTGTACCCTCTAGTCTTTAGCCATCACTAATAGCAAAGCCCATGCCAACTCAGCTTTATTACTGAGTGAATGCAGTTTCTATTTGCCTGTGTAAGACTAGCCCTTTTGTTATGTTCTCTGCTGTGGGGATCTGAAGGCATTTGAATGTCTGGTTACTAAGCTTTATTGACTGAGGAGTCAGAGAAATTATTCACCATTTTTAACTGGTTTGGTTTAGTTTGGTTTGGTTTGGTTTGGTTTTTTTCCCCCATGACCTTACAGCCAGTTGGGCAATCAAAGTTTCATTTGCGTATGGTGTTCTTGTCAAAGTCTGCTGTCACAAAAGATTTTTCTAGCCATAGTTCCCCTCTCCCACAGTTTCAAAGGAAACTTTTTATATCATCATTTAAAACAGAAAATCACAATTAGGTCTACCTGGAAGATTAAAAAAAACAATAAAAATTTTAAAATTCCTAATTTACTATTTGTGGTCCCTGGCCTAGCACTGCCTTCCAAAAACACCACTAGAAAATATCTTCATATAATCCTACTGATCTGGCATTCTTCAGAGAATATAATTTTCTTGCATTCAGTAATTCATTCTTAATTGCAAAAGGGCTTTCAAATCCTCAGAATGAAAGCAATATAGAATTGCAAAATATTATAATTAATAATACATGAGAAAATTAAATGTTCTGTGAAGCACAGGTAACAATTTGTTTCTATTTCTGTCTGTGCATCCCTTTTTTGCTAAGTTTCTTAAGGAGATTTGTGGAAGTGAAAAGTAGTTTATATTACAAAGGTGTATTCCTAGGCTTTTATGCTCTCTTTTCAATGAGCCCCTTTTAGAAACTCACACTTTTGGAAAGGCTTCTATAATACTGTGAAAAGGGTGGTTCATGAACAATTGACCAGTTGGTGAAGAACACCTGAAGCTTATTTTCATCTGATTTATCTAAATTTTATTCTTTACTCTTTTCCAAGTCAAAATAAGCACCTTTTAATAGTTATTTACTTTTGTATCATTTATCTGTCAAAAAGTATGGAATTAGCTTTTAGTTAACCAGCCAAGTAGAGGATGAAAAAATAATTCCACATTCATTAAAATTTCAACACATATCTTGATCATAAATGTCCAAATACTTGCCTTACCATCCCCATATTTTTTAAATTGATAAATTCAGAAATATTAGTCATGATGTCATGCACAACTGTACCTAAGACTGAAAATCTGGATTTCATTATGTATACAGAATTTCCTTTATTCTATTTAAATCAATCTCATTCTTATGTGTTCAGAAATTACTTTTTAAATATTCATTATATACTATGAAACAAAATGGTCCCTTTTGTTAAAAAAGTTGGATGTTGTTTTTAATCTTATTTTATTGAAAATTAATTTGTTTTTAAATAAATCAGCTACTTTGAAAAACTGTGTAGGAGGGAGAAAAAAAATTGTGTTAAGTGTTGTCTAAATTTAAAAAATACTGTAGGGATATCTAAACAGAAGCTGAAAGTAAAATGTCCCAGGAGAATCTATTTTCCTGTTTATAAAAAAGAAATTCTATATTTTGATATTCTAAATTCTAAAAATTCTAAATTTGATATTTTAAAAACCATGTTATTTGAAGAGAAATCATTTTAGTATACATTGATATGTAAGATGCATCTGTTCTCACTAAAAATTTAAAGGTTAGGTGCTTACATCTGAGCTAGTCTTTTTTAGACAGGCTTTATAATCACAGGACAGAAACAGAGATACTGTACTGATCCACCTCATTACAGAATAAAAATTATATTAGTTTAGAAGTATTTCCTCAGTAGGTCATAGAAAACAATGTCTGCTTTTTGTTCTTCTTCCTTCCCTGTAACTGGAGGCCACTTATTTTTATGACAACCCAAGACTTAGATATTTCACTCTCAGACATTTAAAGTTTCCTACCACTATTCCAACAGAATTTTGTGATATCTATTTTTCTATCAATTATTTAAAATCCTAGAAAGGCATTGTATATTTGACTCTATCCCAGAAGTTTAATAATGCCTTCTTGCTAAAGCACAAATTAATATAAGACTGTAGTGAGAGTGTGTACTGTGTTTATCATGTTAGATCACTATCATTAATGATCTAAAGAGAAAAAGAAATAATTCCTTCAATAAAAACACATAAGCTTAGAATATGTGACATTCTTTTCATCAAAATATGGCATTGACATCTCACCACATTAAAGCAATCACAGTTTCATCTTTAGAAAACATTACAACTTCTATTAAAATTAGAACAAAAAAGTCTGAAATAAAATGTATGTAGTAAACTGCAATACGCATGTTCTGTTCTGTATTCGCACTGTGTTGTTGGTCAAGGTTGCAGCATTTTATACTGGAGTTATTTACAAAGTATGACGTCACAGTCAGTCTAATTTTTCACAAATGTCTAAATGAAAATTTCCCAATCGTTATGCCTGAAATTATTTATATATAAAAGGTTCTGTATTTTTGACAATTTTAATATAAGGGACTTGTAAGAGTTAAGGTGCAGTGAAAAATTCTGATACCTCATTCTGAAAACTCTTAGTATCTCTATGAAAAAAATTGAAAAATGCTTTCATGCATCAGTTTTAGATATACAGGTTAACCATATGGAATAGTTCCCACTTTCACTCAACTTTATGAACAAAAAAACTCATCACGGAACACAGTCGTAGAAATAAATACTGGGAAGAGTTGCCCATAACTAATTAAGTTTCACACTCTCTCCTGCCAGAGTTCAGCAGCTCTCACAATAGGCATATTTTGGAATTATGCCAACTTTTGAAAAATACCACCTGTCTCTCTGCTGGAGACTGGGAGACAACCATCAGGCTTGATAGGTTGTGAATCCTTTAAACACAAGTGAAAAGTTAAACTACAAGTTAAACTTCCCTACTTTGTTGTAATGTTCATCCMAGCATCTAATTCATAAACACACTCTTCCAATGGTTTCCAACAGGTTCAAGTAGTGTGGATATCATCCAGTGTTTTAATGGACTAGCTGAGTTCTCCTAGTCTGGCTCCCAGTTTTTCTGTAACACCAAGTTTTCTAAATCTACTGTTGTTTTCCTATTCCTTTTTATATCTTTAGCAAAACAAACCCATAAATTTTCCTCAAGAAAGCAGCTCAGAAGTTGTCAAAAGTCAGAATTTTTTTCAATATCTCCAAAGGACAGAGAGAGAGAAAAAAAAGGAAAAAGAGTTCTAATTCTGAATGCAAAGTAGAGATTTCTCATAGAAAGAAAAGTTTTGAGTGACTTTCACCCCTTTGCCTACACTTTATTCAACCTGACATCAACTGTGCGAGCTGTGAGTATTGCTGACAGAGAATTAGGAGCAGCTTGAAGTATCCTAGGTACTTTGCTGAAGGCATCAGTGGAATTCTCTATATTGGAACTGAGGTCTCTAAAAAGTCTGAAGGTTCTGCAGAGTTCAGATCTTCTGCTAAGTCTTCTCTCTCTTAATTTACTAAAGACCCTCACTGACTTCCAAGCAGGGGGGGATCTTCCTTAGGTAGCTTCCCCTGAGCAACAATCATTTCTCCCATATACCAAGATATTAATGGCACAGGCCAGTGAGGTTCCATTATCAAACTGTATTTTGCAAAAATGTAGACAGTCCCAGGAAAATGTTTCACATTTCTGTCTGAAAGTTTTACTGGAWAAACCCAACTTGAAGATTCAGATCATTAAGAAGTTGGATAAGTTGGTCCTACCAGTGAGGATTTCTCTCTGATATTGTAGCTCATGGCAGATCTCATTTCCAGGCACCTGGTCCTAAACTTTCTCAGTATCTCTCCAGTGAAGCCACCAGGAAAACAGGGAACATGTATGAACTTTTAACAGAAATTCAGGTACTTAGAAATAAATCTTTTGCTACTAAGTAAATACAAGCAGAATTATTTATGAGAGCTCTTTTTTTTTTATAATGAAAGGAATGATAAATAGATGTTTTGTAGACATAAAGCTGTTTCAAGCAGGGTTTTCCCAATTCACCAACACAGGGAATAGAAAACTCATTCCTCCTGGGATGTTATTGTACATTACAGTAATTTTTTCTGAGGTATAATATATTCCGTTGTTGTTCCACGGGTTTTAAAAGGAGAGAGAAGAACATCTTGACTGTATCATTTTGACATATTGTAGCAGATTGCAGTTGTTTTTCTATGCAAGAAGCATATGAAAAATGTTTCTCCACTTTTAAATTTTTAGAGTAAAAATGCATGCAGTATGAATTACCTCTGACCACAAGCTGTACTGAAGGTGGATCTGGGAGGGACAGGAGAGATTAGACTTCTAGCAGAACTTGCCAATATTATTGCAATATACGCAATTAATCTTTGTCAACAATTAGTATGACAGGCTAAATTGGCTTAAGTGATTGATCTACTCTCACAGTGACAGAACAGCTGATGAACCTGGCCATATAGGTTATAAAGTCAAAATGAAAATTATAATGAATAGCATTATGCAAATGTACATAAAGTCAAAGAATGGGGGGAAAAATCAATTTGAATTCTAAATCCACTTCTTCTTAAGAATGGTTGTTTTGACAAAAAAGAAGTGAAAAGGGACATAGGAAATACCTTGGGAAGTTAACACCTTCCTAGTTTTATCATAGAATGCTGCAAACAGGAGTAATAGAAACATTTGCATTTAAAAAAAAAACAAAATTATTTTTCTCCCAGTGATGCAGTTTATTTGCAGCTGAAATGCAGCTGTGTGAGAACCACTGTGAAGAATAGCAATTTTGAAAGGATGAACAAAAATCTGGTAAAATKATTTTGAATAAGAACTAGTTATGCATACATGACATAAAACTTTGGCTCTTGGAAGCACTAATCCATTAAGCTTGGGAGTGCCTCCACACTCCAAGACCTGGTCAGCCTCTGATTGCTCTCCAGCCTGCAGTGGGGATGAAACTGGAACATGTGTGAGCCTTTCACCCCATCACAAGAAAACAGTCCAGGCCTCGAGGACTGTGATTCGCCTTAGTTTACTCATAGGGAGAATGAAGAAATAGAAATTCCAGAGGCATCTCTACAAATGAAGCTGAGCAGTGAAATCATTGATATAGCCTTGGATTTTGTGATCAATGCAGATACTTGTGTTGCCTGAGGAGTACTTTTTCATGTCTAGCTTGTATAAGTCTTTGTGCTTGTTTATTTTTGTATCTAAAACATTAAGCCTCTCTAATGATTACACCCTATGCTTATCAAAGGTAACTATGTTATACATTTGCAAGAGACACAGTACTTTGTGAARTTTGAATCTGCTGGGAATGCACAGTGGCACAAACATTTATGAGAAGCTTTGGGCTGCTCACTATTCAGAAGTTTCATCACTTGTCTTGGGAGACCAAGAGCATTTTGTTTCCTCTAATGTCAGGGTAGGTAAGGCTGAAGTTATGCTGGAAGTGTTTGCTGAAAGTGTTAGAGATTTTATCAGTGTTTACTCCCCCAGTAGAAAAGGAATACAGATTTTAGAAGACTTCACATAATCGACTGTGATCTCCCATTTAATTTAATTTTAGGTGTGATCCACTTCCAGTCAAGATTAAACACACTTAAAGCCGTTTTAAAGTCCTTGCAGACTCTGCTTTGTATTCCAGAGTTACTATGTATAAATTTATTTTGCATAAGTGTATTTTCTCAAGCAATACAAAGCACTCAAGACACAAATCATGACACTTCCCCGCTTGGCATGCTTACATTTTCTAAGATCAGAGAGCAGGCTGTCAGAGCAGTAAGCAAGTGTACTTCTTCAATTCAGCGTTGCTAGAATTTTTCTCTAACATTTATCATCTCTCAAGCATAATCAGGAAGGAAATTATCTTGTCAGAAGCATCAGAGTCAGTTTTGCTCTCTAGAAGTTCGTAAGGTTCCAGTGTTTTGCTTTTCCACAATGTAAATCATGCTGCCCTTGCCTTTTACTGACTCAATTTTAGCAGACTTGGAAATGAAATTCAGTCTGATATGCATGTATGTTACAGCAGCAATTAAGTTCAGTCTCAAAGACTTCTAACACTAGATACCTGTTTTTTCAATTGCCACTGTAATTAGTCCTGCTTTCTGTAGTATTTTGGCCACTACTTGTAGGTATCCAATTTTTTTTCTTTGACTACAGGGAGAAAATAAAAGGGTAGAAAACAAAGATATAAAGTACTGTAATTTCATCTCGATGAAAAGAAAACCCTAGAGTATGCTCTAGGAGGTCTAAATTGCTCACAAACTGCTGTTTGTCGGAAAAATTTGAATGGAAGAGAGAACTAAATATTACTTCTTAGGTAAGGTTACTGACCAGGACAGCTAGAATAGCCTGTTAAAATAATCCTGGATGGGGAATCAAGAGTTAGAATGCATTCCTTTCAGCTATTAAACTCTGAATGAGTAGCAGCATTACACARCTCTGAAAACAGGGGGGAAAAAAAGATGAGGTAAAATATATTTTATGTACTTTAAGAAATGTACCTTCTCATTGAGAAGGCAAATAAGTTATGGCCAAGGCTGCCAAACATAATGTGCTTCAGTAAAAAAACAAAAACAAAAACAAAATCCCAAAACCAAAACAAACCAAACCAACAAAAAAATCCCCCTACAAAACAAAGCAAAAAAAAAACCCAAACAAACTAACAAAAAAAACCAACCAGAAAATAAAGAATAATAAGCAGCTGAAAAACTTAAGGAAGAAGAATGGACACTTGTGTCTGCAAACAGCTAGGTTTCTATACAATCTCATTTCCTTAGTCTGGAATTAGGATGCTTCCATACCTTGTTTCACTTTGGTTTGGAAGGGCAAAAAATATTTCTGCTGGCTTTCTACTGGTTCTGCAAAGGCAAAGGGAAAATGAAGCAAAGGGAAAGCCTGTATTGACTTTATTGCATTTTGGAACATTCAATGCTGTATCACTGTTTCAATTCTGCCCTGAGATCTGTGCAAGCTCTTGAGCAGCTCTTGTCCCCCTGTATACCTCAAGGTAAGAGAAAATTGCAAAGAGGACTTCCTGGTACTGACATTCTTTATGTGGGAAGGGGTACTGTGGATCTAGTCTGAATATGACACCATTCTTCTGAAGTAGGACGGGTTAAAAAGGTATTGCTGAGTTAACTACTTTATCACCCTTTTCAAAGGGAGCATTTCTTTCTGTCCTCAGGCAAATCTTTTTTTCACTGAGTTGGAGCATTTTTAACTTATAAGGAGCATTGACTGTATTGGTAGGTCGGTGTCCTCAAGCAGAAGTGCTTTTGAAAGGCCAGCTTCTCTCGAATCAGGACAGAAGTGGTTTCTGTCAGGTCTTTGTCATCACTTCAAAACCTGTCATTTCTTTCTGCTGTCCTCCTGCTGAACATTGAACACTGAACATACCAGAGCCTGGTTATTATGCTTTTAATAAAACATATAGCTATGGTGTGTTGCATCGTTATAATCCAGTCATGAAGTTCAACAAGTCTTCTATCATAAGGGTATGAGTAAAGCAATACTGTGAAAGGTATTTTATAAACTCCTCTTTTTCTCATGATAGAGGGTATGACAGAATTACTAACTTCAAGACCTAGATGGATGAAATTTGTTTAAGTGTTAGAAGAAGAAATAATATTTGTTCCTATTTCTTTTTAGAACCTCAAGATTTTAGACGTAGCCTTTTCAGTCATTTTTAAATGATAATAGTATTCTAGTCTTCTGTTTGCTTGCTAATCTTACATGAAAGCTGAATAAAATATGAATCGGAGTTTTGGACAAAAGCCTAAAGGACTTGGAAAAACCTGGGTACATGCATCAGATTTTCTCTGTGACCTTAGACTTCTTAATCTTTCCATGGCCTTTGTTCTTCACTTGTAAAAAAGGGATTTGATGGGTTTCTGCCTCACACAAGTGAAGTCTGTGAAATGCCTCAATACTAAAGTCTCCATGGCTGATAACCTAAGTAAACAGCAAACAGTCATTACTCTGGTAGCTGAAGCTTTAAGAAAAACACCATATGTTTTGAGACTCACAATAACACTATGAAAAGTGTCAGGATGACAGTACTAGCTGTGTTTGCACATCTTCAGGACAGGCTCCCTGGAGAAAGCCCACACAATCTTTTAGAGCGTCCTGAAAAAAGATGCAAGGAATGAGGAACCCTCAGACATTTAAGTATACTTGTTCATGAAGAAAAAAGAAAACTATTACTTTAGTTCAAGGCTTTTTCTGAGAAAGAATTTAATAGACTGCATGAAAAAAAACTGGAAGCAATGGGGCAAATTTTTCAGATGTTCACGTTGGGGCATCCCATAAAGTGAACATTAGGACAACATGTTGGCTTGTTTGTATATTTTTTCACTCACACCAAAATTGTGGGGTTCTGAAATGAGAAAGGATCAGTATTTTTTCAACTTAGCCAATGATAAAGGTCCTCAGGAAGAAGTATCTTCAAAGAAAGAGTTTGGATTGTAGTTAGTGAGGGCTTGGGAGCCGACATTTCTTTTTAAAGTGAGCATAGTACTGTTCTCTTTCATTCTTTCATTCTTTTCTCTGGGTCACAGCCTAAAATCCATCCTTCCTCTACCTTTTGCAACTTTTCCTTGTGACCTTGCTCTCATCCCAGAAAATGTTAAGTCTTGATGGGAACCTAGAGATTCCTGTTGCAAGCCAGAATGACTTTCTTTTGCCTCTCTGGTGACTCTTGCCTGCTCCCTGCATCCTCCCTCTCTCTTCCACCCGGATGGTCATTTCCCGCTTGCCATGCCTGTTGCTCCAGAATTGTCCTGTAGGCATTCCAGGAATTTTCCCAAGATGCATACGCACAAGGGATCACAGCTGTCTTTCTCTTTTCCAGCATTTCCCTGACTTGCTGCCCTAGACATTTTGAGGCACAAGGCAGTTTGGATTCCCAGATAATGTGATACGTGGATGCCCTGTGCTCACCGCACATCCTTCCTTTTGGTAACACAGGATAAACTGCAAATAGCTCCCCCTAGTAAATTACCCATCAGAAGACCCAATAAGAAATGCTATCTTTTTTGCTTCCACACATCAATCTAGCTTACTGGAGTGAAACAGAAAGCCAAGAAGGTAYTTTAAGCTCCCTCAATTTCTTTTTACCTTAAAATTTTAAAAGGTTCCTTCAAAACCTATCACATTCACTATGATGTGAGCAATAACATGTACTTTTTGAGGGCAAAGTCAAGAAATGTCGTTCTGAAGGTTGGGTTGGTTTCATTCTTTTGACTTACTACTCTCCAGGTAACATTAATCATTGTTCCTCAGTAACCATGAGATGCATTCATTAATAACAACTAATGAAAGGAAAGAAGGAAGGCAGGAAGTAGTACTTAGTTAAACTCTAATGCATTTGTGCTCTCTTAGAGCTTTCTTAATATTCATTAGTTTTCATTAAATGATACAAATGTGGATAATTCCTTCAGTTAATGGGTTGTACATACAAGAAGAGAATAAAGACCCTCTCTGAAACTTTGATGAGTCTGGCTACTTGGGTGGAAACTCAAGGATCTCAGAGCCTCTTGTTCTATTGAATACACATGACAGAGTTTAGGTAAAACTAAATTAAAAACAGTGTGAACTGAATATCCTCAGATGTCTTCAGCTTTTAGTTACCCATCAGTTTCTGGGACTCTGACAATACAGTGGGAAGCTCACACACATGCAAAACAGTAACAGGGTGATCTGAAGACCACTGTCATGGCCGTAACCTCTCCTTAGCATGGAGACCCTTGAATAAAAACAGACAATCAATTTGAAGCCTATGAGTACAGCGTGGAGTCATGCAAGAACTGATATGCTCAATGTTTCACACAAATGCTTACAGCTTTCCTTCTTAAAAACTAGGCTTCTATGAGTAAGCTGCTAAGATTTTGTGGGTTTTCTCCAGCAAATCTTCAGCTCATTAGTTAATAAAGCTCATGTAACCACTCACTTTAAACTAAATTAACAGTTTTCACTTTCCAATACACTAGTTAATGAATATAGCTGTCTAAAAATAAATTCCATTAGGACTGAGATAATTTATTGAAGGGAAAGCTCTCCTTTTAGGTTCAAAAAGATACGTCAATAGCACAGAAAGTTGGGGTCATTTTAGTGGGCAAGTTCTGTGATAGTGATGAAATATCAGTATACCAAAAAATCGTTATTACCAAAATGTTAATTGTACTTGTCATTGTAACCAGGCCAATGATCCTTAATTAGGAACCAGCTTACATGATTTCATTACAAAACTTTGTTAAGGATATGCTGCTGGGGATATGACTGTATATCATCAAGACAAAGGTTTGACTCCTGCACACTGCAATTTGTTTGACAATTTTTTACTCAGTATGTGTGTACTTATATGATGCAGATGGTAAAGTCTGACTAATGTAGAACTTGATAGCACTGTAGTATTAACAGTCATTCAAAAAACAAAGCACAGAAGAAAAACTTAACCCTGAAAATCTCCATGCAGATTTATAAAAAATCAAAACTTGGGCTGTATCAATGAGTTAAGTAGGCTGGAAATAAAGCAAAATGAAAGGTTAAGGAGAAAAGTAAGAAATTTATTCATTTACGTTATTGGTTTGGCAACTACCAATAAGGCAAAAAAAGTTGAGTCACAACAAATCCTTCTAAGGAATGCTGAAAATAGCACAGGACCGTAAGTATTGCACTGCTCGCGTGAAAATGTAGCAGTTTCTTCTACATTTTCACCTTTGTCAGTTTCTGTATGTATCAAGAACCTAAATTAACTCAAGACAAAATTGTATAGATGAGATAAGAAAAAGAGATTAGAAAAAACAAAACACCAGATATTTTGTTTTCCCTGCAAGTGGAAGATGACTAATGACCCCATGACGCCTATTTTACAGTTTAAGAGATGTTACTGTAACAGCTCAATTTCTGTTCACCTTTGCCGGCAGGGTTTATCATCCAAAGCAGATATCTTGGAAAAAAAAGTGTGGTGAATATGGATGCTCTTTATGAGGTTCCTGTATAAAACAGCTCGTTTCTGAAAAATCCATACATACCATTTCAGCATGAGCTAGTAAAACAGAATCAAAGTCCAGGAGTCATAAGACCTAAGGCCAAAGATGTCTTAAGTGATTGCTATTATTTCTTTGGTAGAGATGACTGGTCTCATGAGCTTGACACCTGTGTGTCATTTGAAGCACTGGCCTCCTTCAGGACTGTCAGTAAATGGATTTGCTCTTATCACAAGCTGAGGCATTATAATTTCTGCACAATGTACAAGTGGTGATAGCATGAAAGTGTCACCACCTTTAACACTGGTGCCTCTATGGGGTTTTACCCTGCCATGAGAATCACTGCCAAATGAGATTTGTGCATAAACACTCCATTCTATCAAATGCTATGGGGAAAAAAAATGGATGTGTGTATTTTTCTAGCACTTTTTCTGTAACCAGGAAAGGGGAAAGGCTTCTTACCTGCCACATAAGGTCACATCAGAAGGATTCTCCTCCAAATCAACTTATACCTGTCCAAAAATAACAGTTCATCTTCAAGAAAGCAAAAAAATTCAGAGTTGATTCTATGAGAAAAAAAACCTAAAAAAAATTAAAACAAAAAGATAAGCTTTTAATGTTTTAGAATAGGACTTAAGGTCTTCAGATGGTATCTTGCATATGAAAATAAAATAACTGTTCATTGAGATTGTACTTTGAGTTGCTGCATCCTGACAAGAGCTGCCACATTCACCAATGTACCTTCTCCATTAAACTGAATAAAATTTGGTTATCTCGCTTTATAGAGAGTGRTAAAAGTTAATTGTTTGTTGTGACTTCCTAAGGGAAGTACTTCAAAGCCTATGTCTTTTTGCAGTACTTGGTACTTGAGAACAAACATACAGCAGGGTCAGCAAACATGCAGCAGGGTCAGCAAACCTTCCTGCTTCAGGCAATATATGAAATAGCTTTCTGACAGTTAAGCAGCACACCAGCTTCAGAGCCAGACTGGTCAGACCAAGTTCAAAGAGCCAGGACTTAAAATTTTTCTGTAGGCAACACGATCCATGTACTGCGGCCAGAAGCAAAACTAACCTTGAAGGCAGCCCTACATGAAATTGGAACAGGAAGACAAGCCAGGCCCCACACAAAGTAATTCTTGATCCTTTTCACATCTGGATTTATTTTGCAAATGCCTGTACTTTCAATACAGAGCTTTGAAATAGAAGAACAGGGGTTCACTAAAGAAAATGGTAGCCACAGGAGATCCACTTGACAAGCCACACTGCATCTCTGGTGAGGTAGTTACTTTGCCTTTGCAGACTCTCCTAAAGACAGTTCTTTTGGGAAGGAGACCACAGTGTGTGAAGGATTTGGAAAGCCTAGCTAGTACATTTCCATATTCTGTGACTCTGCCAAGAACAGAGGGACTTTTTAAGATATGTTGATTTTACAATACCTGTAATGAATCCATGCCTTGTTAGCTATTAAAACAAGCTATTTGCCATGCATTTACTTTTGTTGAGTGAAAGACAGAGGAAGATACACCTTGTGGAACTTCTACAATTGTAAGTCTGCAATTATCAATTTTGAGTTTTCTTACTACTTTTTTAACAGAAAAGAGTTACATAGAGTGTATGATGATGCCATGTAATAAAAAGGGTAGAAATAAAATTTCTCCTTAGTTGTATTCAAAAGTATGAGTAGCAGTAAGTGATGGACAGTGTCGTTCTTTATTTCTTGTTGATGTTCTAATTATCAAAGGACAAGTGAGAAAACTTTATGGCTTGATTTCCACTTAAGGAACTTATTTTAATTATGCACTGTAAGAAAAAAGGCTAAGCCTTGCTTAGAATAATGTATAAGTGGAGGTTTTCTGTGGCTGCATGTACATGTAAATTTATTATGGAAATATTTTTCTGTGACCATATTCAATTGGGAAAGGAACCAGGGTTGTCTGCAAATAATTTATAGCAGGAGGTCACAGGCTGCTAGGATAGAAAATTACTTGACTATATGAGCAACATTAAGTAGCCATAGGTTATGTCCTCTGGAAAAAAAAGAAAAACCAACCATAGTATAGGCTAGTTTATTGATTTTATTTTCTCCTTCAAATTTTCCTCATTACCTGAGATATTTGAAAGAAAATTTTTGTGCACTTGAAATTTGTCTGTGCCAATTCTGAATAGTAAGACAGATATCTAAAATCTCTTACATTTATATTTTCAGAAAGAGTTTTTTGTGAAAAAAGTGTGAATTCTGTAATCATGGGCATAGCTGCATCATCATTACTACCATCAGCAGTCCTATTGAAATCTGTTCCACCATAAATATATGAAATTTTTTGAGACAAGGTCACAGAGAATATATTTTATTAGATCATTTAACATTGCTAGAAAATTCTAACATGCTCTTTGATTATTTAAGGTGTCTTTCTAGTTTCAGAAGGGAGATCATGTATCAGGTGCATTGCAGCTGTAACAACATTACCCCTTTAACCATATTTTTCTAAGTGACTGACAGCCTGAATCTTAATAACAAAAATATGCCTGAAAGTCTCTGCACCACCACTACAGATTTAGTACCATGAACACTTTTTTTTATTTAAGCAGTATTTGTTTAAACAGCTTTGGAATTCACATCTGTGCCCTATTTCCACATTATCCCTTCATGTGCAGAGCTAAAAATATGCATGTATCACACAGTGAACCTGAGTTAGTAGATAATATAGATGAAAAAGATCTACCACCACAACTGAGTAAGGAGCATGACAAYATGAGTAAGAAGGAGCAAAGGTTAAGATTGTTTAAATTGACATCGTTATTGAATGAAATTCTTCTCTGAGATCTAACTRCATCTCAGAGAAGTCCCCTCCCATCTGCTTAGCAGCATCTGCCATCATGCTTTGAAATACAAAAATAAGTCTCATACAGATGAAAGTACAATAAAATTCTTGATTATCCCAGATGGAATTTTTTTTTTTTTAATTGTTATAAATAGCTCTGACCCTTATAATAGCTGTACTGGAATTGTAAGAATCGGTGAAATTGTGACTCAGGAATGAAATTTATGTGTGCACGTGTAGGGGAAGGACAGGTAGAAAGAAATTTGTAACTCCACATTATAATCAACCTAATACAGAACCTGACAAGACCATGATGGGAAGTGGCCACTGCCCAATCCACCTTCACCCAAGTGCACCTGAATCTTGGTTTCCAATGTGAAAGACAAATACTTTCCACCATATGGTGCATCTTAGCACCTTTCAGGGGCGTATGTTCACAGCTGACTCAAAGAATATTACAATTTGTTGAATCATTGTTCAGTCTTTCATAAACAAGTAAGTAATCCGTGAAAAGCTTTCATATGCCTAAATAACATCTTGATTTGTCTACAAAGATGTCTGACATTGTAAAGTACAAGACAGCTGTGGAATTATTTGATTAAATAAGAAATTTTGAGTTTGATATCACATTAGAATTATTCATTAAGAACAGCTTTATTTTCTGAAGAGAGCAGTGGGAAAAAAAACATAAAGTATCTGTCATATACACGAAGATCCATTTTACATATAGTCCGAAGTAAAAAAATACACATGCATGTACATACAGAGCCCTCAAAGGCAGTAAAATATACATCAGTATTAAGAGTTGTTTCTAAGTAAGGGACATTCCTTTGTTGGTATAAATCAGTGCAGCTTTGCAGATTTTGTGAACTGCATTGATTTAAGCTACATGGAATATCCAGCCTTCTGACAGTTCCTCTGGAGTTATTCCTGGCACTGGAATGTATCRATAAAGTTCAAATGAAGACACATTCTGTGCTCTTATGTCAAGAGCTACCTCTACATAGAGCATAATGAATAAAGTGACATCTAATAGGAAATAATATTTTTTGGGAATAATGTCCCCTTTACTCAGCTAGAGGTAAAAGTTGTTTTCTGAGAGTTTAGTTTTAAGTGTTTGTCTTTATCTAAACTGAGAGTGAGTGACTTCCAATTTACCAAGCTAAGAAGCATATTAGATACCATAAAACTATTTCCTGTATTTTCACAAGATATGATTAAATCTCCCCTACTCAATCAGTTATTTATATTCCAGGCTTTTATTTACCTTAGCTCAGTGATATTTTGAATCTTTTAGTTTGTAGATATAAAAAGAAAGAAAGGCAAAAATTGAAAAAGTCTCAGTCCCAGATTTCAAAATTTTTGGAAATTTTTCACACACACATTGCTGTGTAACATCTATGAATTTGATTTTCTATTATTGTCTTTATTTAATCATTTAGAATAGTCATTCAGGACTATTTTCTTAGTGTCCCTAGGCCATGTAGTTGAGTTCAAACAAAATCCTTAAAAAAATTAGGGGAGTTGTGAGCACTCAATTCATACTAAATGTCATTTTTTCAAGCAGATGTACCAGATGTTGCTTGGCTTAGCAAAGCTCTTTCAATAGCTGTGTGCTCCTCATTATCACATGCACCCTTTCAAAAGATAGAAGATCATCAATACCACTGATATTTTAAATACCTGCTGTCTAATCTTTAACCATAAAATCAAAGTTTCCTTTGAACAAAAAGCTGTGCTGTCAGTCTTTCAAAAAAGCAATATGCATTTGAATGTTCTAACAACTGATTCTCTGACATTTGAAAGAGAAAAAAATGAGAGAGTCTGTGGAGTAAGATATCCAAATAATGTATAACTGTATGAATGAAATGCAGTGAATCCAAAGCTGTATTCAATRTGCAATGCTGTAACAAGAAATAAACTCCCCATGCCTACAAGATATTGCTAAATTAAAGAATTAGGCACTTCACAACTCCCAAAATTTGGCTGCTTTCTTCTCACCTGTTGTAACAGGATAGCCATCTATTCACATGCAGCCGCATCTCAAATGATCAAACTTAAAAAGTAATTTTTGGCACAAAGAGTTAGTTTCTAAGAATCACCGCAGAAAGCTAAGCATTCAAGGAATAACAGGTAACATCTTCTCTTGGAAGAAGATGGCTAAAGGCTGGCTAAATATTTGTCTTGGCCCTCAGGCCTTAAGATAAAGTCCAAATTTAGACCTACTTCCAAGGTTTTCAGGGATAAACATTAGGGGAAAAAAATAAACCAGCATTATTTGTTGTAAAAATCCTAAATATACTCATGGGTTTTGACTTAATTTATACTCAATTTTATTAACTGACAAATAAGAAAAAATAAAATTAGACAATTTTATTTCAGCTTCCTATTTGCCATCCAATTCTATTCCAATAATTTTATTGGTCATGCAATAAAATGCAGTCTCCTTGACACCAAACTGCTCTGGGATATTGAACAAAGCAGTATTTTAGATTATCCTGTGCTATCATATTAGTCTAAAGTTAAGAAGCTAATGAATGAGCAAAGTAGAACCTATTACTGTCAGGAGAAATAAACAACTAAAACCATGCAGGATAACACAGTAACATCTCCTACTGTAGAAGAGCTCTCATTAGTTGCTCTCTTGGGAAGACCTGTGATGAATCTCCCCAATTTGCTATCTGAAGAGAATAGTCTGTGCACTTGCCTAGTTAATCTACTTTTCTTCTCTTGAAATTATATTCTCCTGATTATTCATCACCCAGGTCATTGTACTGGTCTCCTAGAATAAAAATAAGATCTACAGTAGGCTCTGAATATTATGCCCATCTCTGTTTAATTTATTTACTTTTCCAAAGGGGAAAAAAAGCCAGTATTTGATTAATTTTGTGCCAAATTTTCTTATAAAATTATGTAAATTTTTCCATCTATGGCAGTTTGGCCTGGCCTGAATGCCAGGTGCCCACCAAGGTTGCTCTATCACTCCCCTTCTCACCTGGACAGGGAGAGAAAATATAAGGAAAAGATTGTGGATTGAAATAAGGGCAGGGAGAGATCACTCACCAGGGATCATCACAGACAAAACAAATTTGACTTGAAAATTAATTGAATCTTTTGCCAATCAAAATCAGAGTATAATAGTGAGAAGAAAAACAATTCATGAACACCTTCCCCCCCCTCCCGCCCCCAACCCTCCCTCATTCCTGATCTTATGGTTTGGATTTGTGCTGAAAGCCATGTTGATAATATAGGGATGCTTTTGCCATTTCTGAGCAGCACTTGCACAGCATTTAGGCCTTTGGGAGAGGACTGGGGGGGCAGGAGTTTGGGAGAGAGGGGGGAGAGGTGTTTGGAGGGATGGAGTTTGTCTTTCCAAGTCACCKTTAAGTGTGATGGACCCTGGTTTCCCAGGGGATGACTGAACACCCACCTGCTCATGGAAAGTGGTGAACTAATTCCATGTCTTGCTTTGCCTGTGCATGTGGCTTTTGCTTTACCTATGGAACTTTACCTTAATCCACATGTTTTCACACTTCTACCTTTCTGATCCTCTCCCCCATCCCGCTGTGAGGAAGTGAGTGAGCGACTGTGTGGGCTTAGGTGCTGGCTGAGGTTAAACCATGACAGTAAGTAACAGAGGGTTGTCTGGTTAATTTAACACAGGAAATAAGCACATAAATTTATATGTTTCTGAGGGGAAAAGCCTGGGTCATAAAGCTGATTAACAGTACAAAACTTTTTTTTTTTTKCTGTAGAAATTCTATAATCACTGTGGTTTCATAACAGAAACAGTGTGCAGAAATACTTCTAGTTTTATTAAGTGATAGCTCTTATCTGTACTTTAGGGAAAAAAAATATAATAGTGTGTCAGAGAAGTCTGCCGTCCTTCCTAATAAAATCTTTAAAATAAAAAAAAAACAATTTATGAAGTAAGATTTAAACCACTAGCAGATCAAGAAAACTCAGAGATGTAATTTACCCTCTGGTCTTGTGGTTGCCAGTTCTTGATTTCGCCGCCTTTGACCACTGAGTGCAGCATGAATCTCGTTTGGTGAGCTGAGTCATTGACTGAGACTAACCAATGGCCATTACACTCCATTCATAATAAGTGCATTTAAAATAGGAATCCAGAAGTCCTAGGGACATATTTGGAATAAGATGTGAGTGTCAATAGGCTGTCTTCTGGGAAAAGACAGAAGAGTCATTTGATCTTAGAATAATCTAAATATTGTTCTGTTCTTCTACACATCTTTCACCATGATTGCATCTTCTGGGTTAACCTAATCAGACAGCTGCAGACAATATATTGTCTATTAATAAAAAAAMCAAAACTGTGAAGAAATAATTTTAAATGGGAAATACCTATTTATTTGCCGTTCTTTTCTGTTCTTTCTCTTTTTTTTGGTTGCTGTTTTGTTTGGGTTTTTCCATTGCACGGCTGCAGGATTAAATGTTGACAAACTTGAAATCCATGCACCAACCTGTCTGAGACTGGTGAAATGGCAGACATAAGGTCTGGCTTAACTACAGCTAATTGAGGATTTTAAAATATAATGGTTATGGATGTGGTTTTATTTGTCAGAAAGTGCTATTTTTAGGAACTCTACGTAAGATTTTTGATCTGTTTCAACCATTTATGGTAGTTGTAGACAGAATAGAAATTTAGCTGCTTTCTTGTAAGCTTGCCTAAAATATTGTTAAAGAATTTACTTATTCAGATTAGAGTTTGCAGACCGATTTGCTGCAGCCTGTTTCTGAAGCTACACAGGCTTTTTACAACAAAGTTAGTCCTTCTCTAAGAATAAATATTTAATTTACATCCTTGCCAAGAGCCTTGATTGCGTGACCTAATAATCTCAGCAGTATCAGAATTGGCCTGAAGTACAGGAACTAGGAGTTGTTAATTCCTGTCCTTTTTAATCAGCTTTCTTATTGAATTATCATTTTGGTTTTGTTCAGAGCAGCCAARTAGCAGTTGTTAGTTGCTCCCTCTTCATTTGTTCCAGCCTCTTCAAAACAGAGTTAAGAATGGATTTTCATTCAGCAAATGGCTTTAACAGATGCCTTTGCAACACAAAATTCATACTTAAAAGCTGAGACTCTAGGCACATGATACTCAGCAAATTTTAAAAATACTGGCATGGTACTGATTTGTAGGTTAGTACTTCTGAGTGGCTCAAACACAATATTTGTGGTTCAATAAAACCCTTAAATTGCCGATTTGCAGAGGATAAACAATATAAAATAAATATTAAAAGAAAATATTGTTTATAACTCTTAGATATGTCTCTTGGAGGTTTGTTATAGCACTTATTTAACAAAAAGAAAAGGATGCTTGCATGTGTTCTTTAAAAATCGGGGATCTGTGCTTTCATAGTTAAGCACTTTCAAGTATATCAAAGACTATATTCTTGAAAAGTTTTAAATGGCAACTTGCTACTTCAAAATAAAAATTTAGTTTGGCCAAATCATGTTTTCGAAAAATTGAATAAAGTACTGTTCCCTATAAAAGGTTAAAACAAAAAGTAAATTAAACACAGAAATGGAGCTGATTGTCATTGTCAGCTTTGCTTCTCCTTTGGGATTTAATTTGTATGAGATCAAGGATAAATGTCTTTGTGCACTTCAAATAAACCACAAGAAATCACCACAGTATTAGTGGGAAATTTCCACCCAAATAGACTTCTTTTGTGATAAAAAAGTTGGCCACTGAGAGCTTAAAACACCTGGTTTTTTATCCTGACCAGTGGAAATTCAATTCACATATATTTCCAAAATCTTGGACACAAATTTCAAAGTAGCCTGAGCTTGAGTTCATATTTTTTTTGCCATAACCCAATGTTTTCCCTATTTATGTTGCAGAAATTGCACCTTTCTGCCCAGTAAAATCTGTAAGAAGTTTAACTGAGGCTTAAGTTTAGAGATTTCTTGTACAATCAGTGGATGTGAAGGGCCAGTTATCTCATCACAATGTAGATTTCTGTAATAAAGCATAATGTGGAGATCACTCTTTCTTTTCAAATGTCAATAATTATGGGGCACACCTGACCAGGTGGGGTTAAGAATGTTCTGGGAAGCAAGCTGGCTGGATTTAGTGGAAGTTTTAATTTAGATTTGGTTGGGGAAAGGGATGTACCTCTAAGTGACAAAGAACCAGGAGACATTAAGAGTTTAGTAAAACCTATATATCATCCCCAAACCATTAGGGAGAGGTCCAGTTTTCCCCTGAGGCATTCATGCAGATGGTGAAGGTCTCTCTYCCAGCAAGGGTATTTGTTGAAAAGTCCCAACCCACTGGCCACTCTTGCGAGCAGTGGTTTACAAAGGGTAAGGAGAAACAGCAAGGAAAGTTCTGCAGCAGCAGCGAGCCCTCTGAGCAGGAAAAGTCCAGCACCAAACACCACCACTGTCTGCCCTCTAAGCCAAGCAAAGAGTGAGCCACCCCCCGCTAAGGCACTGAAAAACCCTACCACTTCACCCCCACACCCAGAGCCATTCCAACTGGCTGCATCTTTTGTCTCTTAATCAAGGCTCATTCGCCATCTGCAAGACAACAAATGGGAAGAAATTTCCCTGAAGAAACCTAACCCACAAAAATCACACAACTGGAACACTGCAGTTGAGGGCTACAAGCTTTTTGGAAGAGGTAGGCTGGAAAGGAGGGGCAGTCGTATTGCTGAGAAAGGGACAGATTGTGAAGTGCCATCTCTGAGTAACAGCCTTGAGCTGTTCAGAGTCTATGGGTAAAAATCAAGGAAAAATTGTAGTTTGGGTCTACAAGATGTCACCTAACCAAGGGAGTCTCCTGACAAAGCTGCTTGTTTCAGCTGCAGAAAGCATTGTGGTCACAAGCTTTCAACCTGATGGGGGATTTCAACCACCTGGATGCTGTCTGGGAAAGCAATACAGTTGTCTATAAACAATCCAGGAGATTCCTGGAGTGTGTAGAGGGAAACTTCCTGATACAGATGTTAGATAAACCAACCACAGGGAAAACATTGCTGTACCCAGTTCTCACAAATGCAGATGAGCTCATTAAAGAGGTTAAGCTTGGGGACATCCTGGGCTGTAGTGATGATGCCCTGATGAATTTGTGATCCGAAAGAGAGTGAGCCTGGCATGGAGCAAAATCAAGACCCTGAAGCTTAAAAGATAAAACTTCAGCTTTTTGAATAATTATTTTAACTTTCAGCTTAAATAATAACTGTCCTTACGGACAGCATAGTGGACCAAAGCCGGCAGCTCTTTCAGGAGTTTTCTGATGTTGYTGCTAAGCATCTCTCCATCATATTTGAAAAGTTATTGTAGTTAGGTGACGTCCTGTATGACTGGAAAAAAGGAAACATTGTACCTATTTTAGAAAGCGTAGAAAGGAAGACCCAGAGAACTACAAAATGAATTTGTACTTCAGAATATCATGTAGCAGATCCTCATGGAAACAATGTTAAGGCCCATGCAAAATAAGGAGCTGATCCGAGACAGTTAGCATTACTTTACCAGGGGAAGCTCATACCTGATCAATCTGGTGGCCTTCTAGGATGGAGTGGCAGCAGCAGTCAATAAGGGAAGACTGATCAGTGTCACCTACCTAGATTTCTGTAAGGCCTTTAACWTGGTCATGCTTGACAGTCTTATGTCTAAAACAGAGTGATGGATTTGAAGGGTGGGCTATTTGGTAGATAAGGAAGTGGTCAGATGGACCCAGTCAGGGAGTTTTTGTCAATAGCTCTATGCCCAGGTGGAGACTGATGGCAAGCACTTGGGAGCAGTGCTCTTTAATACTGTCATTAATGACACAGACAGAGGGATCGAGTACAGCCACAGCAAGTTTGAAAATGACACAAAGATGAGTGATGCAGTTGACACTACACAAGGACAAGATACCATCCAGAGGGACCTGGACAAAAAGGGCCTGAACAGACTTGAGTAGCGGACCCATGAAAAATTCATGAGATAGACGTGTTAAATACCAAGTCCCATAATATCAAAAGAAAAGAGGGTACAAATAATAAAAATGTGTGTGAATGTTTTGTGGTGATTAGAAAAAAAAAAAGGCATGTATAACTACCTGGGTGCAGAATACATTCATAAGTGTAAAGATTATTTTGAGTTACTTTGGCCTATTTATTACTTTAGTTCTTAAATTTTTGTTTATGATTGCTCTAAAATAGTACTTGAAACAGTAGGCTTGGCTGGCATGTCTCCAAAATTGAGTCCTCACAATTAAAAAGTTTTTTGGACTATGCTATGCAGCACTGTTGTAAAATGAACAGAAACCCATCTGTGGTGACTCACTATTACTTGATTTTTTAAGTGTTTTGGTCTTTTTTCCAATAAAAAACAAGCTAAAAATATATTGATGATTACAATATACCTTTCCAATACGCAATGAGAAAAAAAGCAAAGGATTCAAAGATAATTACCCTATAAGAGCAATGTTAAAATTATCCTGTCACATCCCCATCTTTTTGTCATTGCATTAGCCGACTTTATTAGGACCTTTACAGGATCTGTCTTTAGAATCCAGTAAGCATTGAGCATGGTTTCCAAAAGAGACATTTTGCAGTTGTCTTTGTGGGCAATAAATTAAAATAAAAATCCTCAAAACAAACTAAACTAGCAACAAAAAAAAAATTATATTGTTTTCTTGGGAGGAACACAAGGAATTCCTCACATTTTTGTATTTCCTTCTCATAGTGGTTTTCCCCTTTGGTCTTCAGTCACCTATCTGCTCTGTCCATACCTTTCTTTGTAGCATTCAAACAGTCATTATTCCCAAATTACTTTATTTATGTAGCACCTTTCAACCGCATATCCGCTTTTATCAGTGTCTCCCTTGGACACTCTTTATCCACCATGAAATCTCATAGCCTTTAGAACTCTTGCCCTCCAACACACTATTCTTTTTATATCAAGGTATTAAGATTTCATATCCCTTAAAATTATCACAGTCCAACAGGTCAGTCCTCAGTTCTGATAGCAAGATTCTCTCTTCTCTCTAGGGGAATTGCAAGTAAAAGTAAGCATCACCCGCCCCAGAGGAGTAAGCAATCAAATTGCCCTCCTGGCCAAAGTTCCCTGACCCTTACAATCTTCTCTCCTGCTACTCTCTCTGCTTATCTACTTCTGCCGCCTCAGGCATCAAACTCTACAGTTCACAGTACCAGGCTGGGAGAGTACTCACTCTGCTCGTCATGTCCCCCTTGGTGGAACAAGGCTGTCGTGTCTCTCAATATTTATTGAGGCAGACCACCCTGCTACAACCCTAGCTATTAGACATCAGCTCAAAGCTGGCTGACTTAATTAGGCAGTCCACCAAGGTGTAGGTTTCTCACCTCAATGCACAGATTTAGAGGTGAATAATTGAATCATGTTGCATCAATTTTCTCTGATACTTTCCTAGCAGGAATATATATATATGAATGCATGTATTCATGTAGGACATTCAGCAGCTCTGACACAGATACATGATTGACTTGTTAAATGGATCCTTTGTCAAACATCTGAACTAAATGTCTTTTACTTTGAATTCTAAAATCCCAATCAAATCTCTACAGTATTTTCCTAGATTTTATAAATATATATTGAAAAGCTCTGCTTAAAACAGTAAAAATGTCTCTCTGTGGAAGTACACTAATTATTATGGGCAATATTAGGAAAGGGCTTGCCATCAGGTTTAAATGAGCAACTGATTGACACTGGAATATATTGAATTGTTCTGAAAGCATAATTAGAGAAAGCTCACTCTCATAGTTATTAGCGTTATTTTTAAACCTACTCAATATAGATGAGAAGTCAAATGAAAATATCTTCAAAGGCTTGTGATGGTTCATCCAAGTCTGAAAGGTGTTTAGGAATTCTTGGTCAGAACATCTTAAATATCAATGCCACAGGACTTTAGAATCATAGTATGGACGTAATGCTGCTCCAGGAAGCACTAGAGTGACATAGAATTTAATGTTTCCCTAGACTTCTCTTCGAAGATTAGAGAAGAAATAGTTTCAGATTCGGAGTCGATGTTATCACATCCAGACTGATATAACACAAAGCAGACAATATTATTCCAATGGCCTACAGGTGAAGTACATTTCCATAAGACAAATTTTTGCACATCTCCTGAAGTACATGTATTAGAAAGTTTACAGGATTCTTCCTGCTTTCTAAGGATTTATATTTGAGATGTCCATGAACAGTTCAGGTTTACCTCAGAGGGAAATCTGATATTTCAGAAATATAAAATATATATTTATATGCTAGAAGCAGCATAATTTCAAAGTGAAGTGTAAGGAAATCAAGGCTCATTTACTGAAGACAGGAGTCGAGGGAAAAAAAAAAAGACAAACCCCCCCAAAGCACAGGAAAAAGCCCTGTAAAACAAATTGTCATTTATATATATGCTTTTTAATATTTTTTGATATTTCCAGTCCATTTAAATAAAATGTAAGGATAAATGGCTGGTTTGCATAAAAAGCATGTGCTATGAAGATCTAAGTTAAGACTGTTTTACAGGTTCACTACTAACAAGACATGCATGCTGAAAACATGAATACAGAAGCTAAGGAGATTTGTAGGAGATCTGTTAGGACAAGGCTATCCATAGTGGCTAGATCACTGAGGCAAAAAGTGTCTGAGTTTCATTGCTTTCTCTAGTTTGTGTGGTTCATGTATTAGACAGTGTGTTCCAGTCTCGGAACACTTATATGGAGCACTATGCCTATCTTGGTCACATCCCTCACGAACAGCAAGAAGCATTTTGTTATTGGTCTGCACATCTATTGTTTACCTTGAAACATAACTTGGATGGAGAGGAAGGAAGGTAGGAACATAACTTTGTTGGAGTTTTTTAAGGGTGAAGGAAGGGGAGACCAGCAGAGTCATTTAGTTACCCTGAAAAGCTCAGTATGTGCAGAATTACTGAAAAAAAATCCCATATTCACTAATACTTGTTCAGCTACATGTAGTAAATCTGCTCTGGCAAGTATTCACAATCCCTTTTGTTTGCTTTCTGTGAATGTTCAGGAGAATAATGTATGATGAAAGAGATAGTGTTCCAAACTCTTTTGCAAATATGTATTTATGAGAGAAGTATTTGCATGGGGATCTTGAAAGCTGAGATTTTTCATGTAAAAATGAATTTAACTCCTATATTTCCTAAGCTTGCAGAAAATGGAAAGAAACTGTGCAACCATTCTATTTAGCTGTACTTTTCTCCTTAGTTAGCACATCATGTTAATAATCTTAAAACAAGTAGCTTCTACAAGATTATTGGCAATGGCAAAATTATCTCAAAAGACGTAAGTTTCAGGAAGGGACAAGTTATTAATGAGTCAGGATTTTGATAATTTATCTGTGTTAATATATTTAGATCTCACTTGATTTACCCAGATACAGAGAAACATCACATCTACTAATGTGGTGACCTCCATTGCTGCATTTTCAATGATTTTATGAACAACTAATCAGAGATGTTTCGTTTGAGATTTGTGGTGACATGATGTGTGATATTCATAACTGAGATTATCAACTTTTAATATTTGTTGAAAGTGTGATACTGTTAAAAATGGATTTATTGAGGAAATTGAGACAGTGGCAGGGAATAAAACAGGATATTATAAATCTAAAATTAAGTCTATTTTTTACAGGAAAAGCATTTAAAATATATTTAATATGGATTATTTTATTATGGCATTTTCATTACAGTATTACATGCAAAAAATTATACTAATGTATCAAATGCAAAATTTACATAGATTACAAAAATATCTTTTCATAACTCCTAATACAAAGGATTATGAATGACCAGCTACATCGACACTTATCTGTCCTCCAGGAACTGGAAAAGGATAGAGTAACAGCTGTGAATGATGTGTTAAATTTGATTTAGCAGGAATGTTCATTTGATTTAGGAACATGTTCATATGTGTATGTGCACACAGTATAAAAAAATCCCACATCTACAGTGTTCCTTGTACAGACCAAAATGATCCAAGTTATATCGCATTTTAAGAAACTAAGGTATTAAAGCAGGTTAACAAAGTGTTAGGAATAAATGACTGGTAAAACCTCTTCAAATATATCCCCCATTCTCAAACAATCCATACCCTTATCTCCTCAAAAATACCAGTTTTAGGAAAAATATGTATTCCAATAAATTAGAAGGGAAGAAACTTCTGTTTAAATTCTGTGCCAAAGGAGAATGATACTCCATGGCTTTTCTTTTCTATATGCATTAACCACACATAACTCCAATTGCTGTAAATTTCAAGTCTTCTGTACCAGTAATTTAAGGACTATGCACATTACATTCAACAATTCCACTGGGGAATAGTACATGAAGTAATTCCATTGTTTAGAAATTCCAGAAAATCACAAGTAAAATATAATCTAACAATATTGATATTTTTATTCACTAGAGTCATCAACTTCTTTTTTTTCTGACAGAAATACATAGAGATTGACAACACCATCTGAAATCTGAGGAAATGCATGTAAAGAAGAGACAAAAAAATCTGACACATAGAATTGCCATCTGATTAATATTCTTAGATTAATATTCTTAGAATTGTCACTCCCCCCCAGCTCTTCCCAAATGGTCGAGGTTGGAAGGGACCTCTGGAGGTCACCCAGTCCAARCCCTCTGTTCAAACAGGACCATCTACAGCAGGTTTCCCAGGACCAGATGGCTTTTTGTCCATTCTTTCTCTCCAAGGATGGAGACTTCACAATCGCCCCGAGCAACCTAAGGCAAAGCCCTGGCACCCTCACATTGATGAATTGTTTTCTGGTGTTCCGAGATCCTTCTTTCAGTTTGTGGCCACTCTCTGGTCCTGTCACTGGGCACTGCTGAAAAGGAACCCAGTTCTGTCTCTGTCCTCTCTCTTCAGGTTTTCATATAAATTGTTGATTTCCCCCCCCACCCCGAACATTCTCTTCTCTACGCTAAACAGGCTCTTTCCATACAAAAGCAAAAAGAATTTTATTTAATGTTTTCGTCACAATCATTCTTGAAGATACTTGCATAAATGTACTAGTCCAATTTTAATCAATGACTGGGACATTGTATTATAAAATTTTGCAATTCTCATTTCAACATTGAGATTTTAAATAACCCTCAATTATAATGTTACCACTGAGAAGAATTCATTTTCTAAAGGTAATAAACCACAACTATGTCTTTCACATTCAAACAATGAAATAAAATAAAATAATAAAATTAAATTAAAGAATTGAAAGTCATGCTTATAACCAATCACTAAAATATTGAGAGGAGATAAGGTGTGAATAATATGAGACAGATCAAGGCAGTGTTTTTTTCAAAAAAGGTGGTCAGAATGGAGGAACAGGAGAACAAGGCACAGCACACACAAACTGGGAAAAAACAGGTTTTGACTCGATATGAAGAAAATGTTATGCACCATGAGGACTGTCAGGCACTGGAACAGGTTGACAAGAAAAACTCTCAGTGTCCAACCATTGATGTTTTCAAGGCCAAGCTGGATAAATCTCTGAGCAACCTATTCTGTTCTCATATCTGACTCCATCTCTTTTAGTAGGTAATGAGACCAAAGACCTCCCAAACTTCTTTCTAACCTAAATTATGCTCTAATCCTATGGTTCTATCTAAAATAGAGGTGCAGTTTTACATCTGAGCAGTTTGAAGTGAAGTGACACACACTTTCATTCATAAAGTTTTATAAATTTGGAGTTGCTGCCATACCAACACTGTAAGATTTGGGTTGGAATTTTTTCCACATATGAAAGTTAGGCTTATTCTTCTTATAACATCATGTCTAGACAAACCCTTTATACCTCCATTTTGTGCCTATAATACAGAGTATTTTATAAAGTTATTGTGAGGATACAGTCTTTATTATATGTGAGAAGTTAAATTTATGTAGTTATAAAAAGCTCATGATCATAAATTAAATTAAACAAATCACATTTAAATTTTACCAAGTAATTATGTGCCTTATCTGAGAAAAGGCTGGAAACTCCATTTAGTTCAGCAGGATAAGCCTAGCCAGGAAAATGGGAAGCTAAACATTACTTCACTTTGATTTTGGAAGAAAGTTAGTAGCTTGAAAGAAAATCATTACTATCCTAGCTAGCATAAAGCATCAGAGAAGAGTCTGGTAATTTAAATGAGCTTAAAAAAAGCCCACAGCAGAGAATAGCTTTGAGCTGAGCTGGATTTCTCTTTCACGTGGAGTCACTTTTTTATGGTCTTTGGCATATAATACTGGAGAAAGTTCAGGGTGTGGCAGGATGAAAAGGATGTTCTTGGGATCTCTTGCTCCCCCTATGGACTGAGTTTCATTAAAATGGTTTCATTTTTATCAGCGATTTCTCTCAGAAAAGCTGTCATGAGCAAGTGAGAAGAGTCCATCTGACAGTCCAAACCAATTGGCAGCCAGTGAGGGAAGCTGCCGCTGCAGACCCTCTGACAGCAATGTTATCAGGCTCAGAGAATGTGCTCCATTCCCATGGGTGGGATTTGCACTGTCCGTGACATGCACGTGTGAGTTTTCCATGCTGCTGTCTTGGGGCCAACCTGCAAAGAGTCTGTTTAGCCAGGCTAATAGCAAGTCCTGAGTATTCATCCATGTGTAAAACATCCCACACTGCTCAGCTTTTAATGTTCTTCCATATTTCTCTTCCTCCAAGGAATAGAGATCTGAAGACCATCTCTTTAATTTTAGCCATCCAGAAACTAGTCTTGTTAGGAAAGAAGGAACTGCCCTCTGAAAGTGCTTTTATTTCTAGTGATAATAGATGGAGTCTTGATGTCTATCTTTCAGCTGGGATAAAGGAAGTGAGCTGAATCTTACATAAAATACCTGCCCATAATAGTCTAGAAATATTGTGGCAAACCTGGGAACTGAGTGTAGATCATGTAGGTTCTTATCCAGTACTTCAATAACAAGACTGTATTTTGTTGACTGTGTGTAATTCAGGAAAAAAAAAAAAAGCTGTCTGTTACTATTATCAATATTATCCTATCTTTTGGAAAGGATAGGCTAAAGATGAGAGTTGGCTAGTTGTGTCTGAGAAGCCTGGTGATTTCCCAGTTCATTATTCTTAGAGAATTTTTTTTTTTCTTTAAGATGATAAGATCTATCTAAAATGTGCCTGGGAAAGAAGCACTGCTGACCACTGTTTCAGGCTCTGAACAAAATGTATTGATCTATAGATTCCTCTTTCATAACAGCTACTTTATTTATAACTTGAGATTTCCGTCTGCTATGGTGGTTCTTATAATAAATTCCCTTAGTGATTTTTGAAAAATGGGAAAAATCTAACTGTATTCTGTCCAGCTGCTCAGAAAAAATAACAATGCTCATACTGAACTTAGTTAATATAGTAGGTAAGGCTGAAGAGCATGTCCTGAAATTATTTGTATGTTAGAAGTTTGTGCTCCTTATATAATGTCAGTTTAGGAGGAAAGACAGAGTCAAACAAAGGTGGCATCCAGTGGCATTGAATCAACTCTCTTTCCCAAGATCTCTTCACAATTATTTATTTATTTTTACATTTTATTTTCCCTGCTCATTGTGGAGGTTTTGTGTTAAGCTCTATAGCTGCAGGGATATGCAGACACCAACTCAATCATGAAATTCTGTAGCTGAAAAACTTTATATTTGACATATAAGTATAGATATTGTACTAAGGGACCTMATTTATCCTGCTCAGATATCCTGTGCAATCTTCACAGCTAATGCTTTACCAGTTATTACAAAACCAATTAAACTGGAAGTAAAATAAATTTTATTTTGGCATGTAGACTGCCACCCACAGGAAAAATTAATTAATCCTCAGAGTGAAGTTGCAATATGCTGGTGAAATTAAAGCTATGTTTGCCAGAAGGAGACCAAATAAGTACTGCTTCAGTCCTAGTTGAAGCACATACTCCAAGAGAAATATTAAGAATTTGAGGGAAARACAAGGAGGGAAGGTTAACTTAGGTAGCCACTGGAGAAAGGACAGCCTATTCATCCCATGACACAGATCCATTTTCTGTCAAGTGTTAAAAACACAGTCTCCAAACACATCAAGTCCAAGCAGTGCAGAGCAGATCAGGGCCACAGGCAGCAGTGAGTGGTTTCAGTCTCTGCAAAGCCAGGGAGCAGGGAACCAGCCCATCATGAAATCTTTATATTCAAGGGCTTCCCTACTTTATTATAGGTCCTCTGATCTATTTACTACAAAAAATTTATAAGGTGTGGGAAATTCCCCAGTATCCTTTGCATGCAGTAAAAGTGAAAGAAGTATTTCACTGAACTTCTCCACTATGGTCTTATCATTCATGATTTCCCCTTTTAAAACTCTTGTCATCAAATAATCCAACCTATTCCCTAGATGGCTAATTTTGATGTATTTTAATAACGTCTCATTATCATCTTGAGCATCCTTTGCAATGTGCTCTTCAAATTCTGTTTTAGCTCTTTTAATTTCCTGCTTCTATTTGACCTGCTATATATTATGGATTTTTCTGTTCTCCTCAGCTGAAAAAGCTTTCCAATTCTTAAATGCCAGCATCTTCTGTATGAAAGCCTCTTTAACTTTTCTATTGACAAATGCTGGGGTTTTAGCTGGACAGTTTTTATTTTTTCTCTTTATTTCTTTTTTTTTCTTCTTTTTTTTCTTTTTCTTTGTTTTGTTTTGTTAATTTCTTTAGTCTTATCTTGTCTTCATAATGCAGTATTTTAAGCTCAAATTTTATTCTTTTTTGGATTTATCCTTTCAAAATTTTGCTTTTCTTTTCTTTTGCTAACTTTTTCATTTCTATGTGCTTCTCTTTCTTTCAACTGCATATCTTTATACCACATTTGTTTCACTTATTCTTTGCCACTGCAGTGGAAAACCTACTTGTAGCTGTATCTGGTATAATAGACTGATATTCCTGGTAAAACCAGTTGGATTAGACCTACTGCAAGGTCAAGACCAAAAGAGAGAAGAGGAGAGGCAAGGAGAGAGGATGGAAGAGGAGGGCTTTTGTGGACATATCTTATGAATGGCCTTATCATCACAAATCTTGTGCTGTTTAGCCAACAAGCTCAATGATATAAACAATTAAAGAAAGGTTTAACTGAATAAGAATTATGGGACATAAAGCCCCCMAAAAAGTTGTTTTTCAATATGCAACTAATAATTATTTTTTATATACATTAGCTTACATATCCAGTCAAGGGAAACAAAAGTACCATCTGACTTAGACAAGCTGTGCCATGTGTTGTATATGATTAGCCTTCAATAGTCAATTCAAGCAGTTTGATGATTCAAAATTTTCACACTAACATGTGAATGACTGTGAATAACTAGGAGATGCATAAAGACAGAATTCAATTCAGAATGGCGATTATTTCTAATTAATTACAGTGTTAGTGCATTCTTGACTCCATGGTAGCATATCCAGTAGTATCTGTGAGAGCACATATTGTTTCTATTCCTTTCTTTTCATAGTGAAAAAATAGGAATAGCTTGACATATAAAAAGATTTAGGATATATTATTTCCCTAATATATCAATTTCTGATATATATGTAGGTGATTTGTAGTCATATGGGATATTCAACTGTAAATATTATAAGAATATTTTTGGCAGTATTTAATCTTTAGTTTACTACACAGAAGTATAACAATGGCAGAGAGAAAATAATCTTAAAAAAACCCCACAAAACAACTCCTCTCTTAAAGAAAGATTAGATCAAAGGCAATAATTATTAAACTTATAATTAAATATAATTAAATTAAGAATTGTTTATTTGAGGGAAGACACAAAAAGAAAAAAAGTCTGAGAGAAAATTATTTTTATTATATGACAGATTTCAGAAGATGTGTTCCCCACATGGTTTTAGATTTCATATTGTTTTGTTGCAACTAACTATTATAGAGAATTAGGATAAATATGCAATTTTAACAGATCAAAGCCAGAAATAACTCTATTTCTCATAAAAGTGCAACTCTCTAGTCTCTGTTGCCATCATTTGTTTTGATGGAAAATGTCAGAAAACTCTTTACATTTTCATATAATCATTACCTAAAACAAAAAAGGCTTACAATATTAAACTCCTGCCCATACATTTGGTGCACCTTACATRTGTTTAAAAACCTCTGCTTTTGTGAGGTAAGGGAAACCTATTCTTTCAAGGGTCAATCATTACAAGGCTTAGGAGAGGTGATATAACCTCAGTCTAAATGAAAGGAAATGGCTACAGGGCCACACATGCGTAGCTTGCTCACCGACAGCAAAAAAAGGGGTTGTGGATTGGACAAGGTTGTGGTTGATGCTGAAGAGAAGCAACAGGCAATACTGCAGGTTTTCTCCTTTTACTGCCAAACTTAGGTCTGACTTTCTCAGATAGGAACTCCCAGCAGTGTCAGCTTCACCAGCCAAATTGGTGTTGGCTTAGGTGTTTCTGAAGGGCAGTGGAGGCCTTCAGGTGACTTGCAGAAACCATCTGGGTAATGCAGCCATTGATAGTGGTTTACCAGCTATCATAGCAATAAATAATACAGACTGACTTAAGGGAAATATCATGATTCCTACTGCTTGATTTTGCCAAATAGTAGAAGCATACAGATGGTGAGTTAGGGTGCTTTGCCATATCCCAAATGAAGAGAAATCACTTCTCAAAATATGCTGACTCAAAAATTGGAATAGTATGAGATTACTGGGAATCTATGATGTGAATTCAGTGTGCTATCTTATGCTAGGATATGAGCCAGCTCTGGACCAGAAACCAAATGGCTGTTCTAATGTGGCATGGTACACAATTCCTGAAAGGCAATGAATATCAGTTTAGTAGGTTAAACTATTGTTTCTCAAGAGCTTCCAGAGTAGTCAGTTAAAACTTTATGAGACTGAACGCATATCCATCTGCATCTTCCAAACAGATTTAACTTATGTAGCTTTGTTAATGCTGTAGAAGTTGGTGGCAGAGCAGGGAATTGAATCCTGATTACCAAAAGCAGCAGGCATGCTAGTGCTGGATCATCAGCCCCCCCACTATTGATATTCATGAATGCCACCACTGCTCACACTGCGATTTTCACACTGCGATTTGCTTTGCAATACTGATAGTTCCCTTGGTAAAATGGAAATCATGTAGGAGCTCATCAGTATAAGAACAGGTGGTAGAAGCCTGCTTTTAAAATATGATCAAATGTTGTAATTTAGAGATAGAAGGCTTAATGTTCCTGAATTTAGCTCAGAATAAAGCCAAACTGACAGCTAAGAATGTCCAGCATGGCTGGATTTTTTTTCCGGTTATGTTTTGTCACCTTGTTTATTTGGTTCTTTTGCTACCAGTGCTGTTGCTTTATTTCCCAGCAAATTTTGATCCAGCATTTTATTTTATGGTACAAAAGATACATTGTCCCTTTTTCAGCCTGACAATATCAGTATCAAATCTGTAATAAGAATGTTAATAGCTTAACGCTCTATGAAACAGTGGGTATTGATAATATTCTCACATATCTTGTTGCCTAAGCTTTTAATGCTTTATTSCCCTGTGTTTCAAAGTTTCTCCATAAGTTTTACATATACTGAGGGATAGTTTATTCATATTTATGCCAATTACCTTCCCTCAGAGAAAAGTACACTGGTCTGTTTTCTCTGGACTTTACATTAGTTTAGAAGATTGGTAACTTGTATCTATTAGAAATCTGTCTTTGTAGAAAGTAATTTATCTTTCAGGGGAAACTGTTGGTTGGTATTCTGAGAATCAGTGTTCTGCATATGCTTGCAGCAGACTTGGCATGTGCAGGAACTACAGAAGTGTCTTCACATGGTTTTTCAATAACCTTCAGAGATCATTCCAGATGGGAAGGGCAAGTTAGGAACTTCTGAAACATTCCCAAAGCTCATTCACTCAGTTTGAGACCAAGCATCATGTCAGTTACATGTGCTGTTATCCTTTACCAAGGACAGAAATCAGCCCAGTAATTTAGCACTTCAAAGGTCTGACTGACTTTCAGATACTACTGATCTGGTCAAAATGCTGAACAGTAACAGACTGCACATCATATTCCCGATCTCATGCGGTAGCTTGGGAAAAATTTAATGTGCAGTTAAGAAGTAAAAGCATATTTTCAAGTATCAAAGGGACTGTCAATCTTATTTTCATAATATTACTATTAGAAAATAAATTCTGAACTAAGGAAAAAAAATGTTTAGCATTCATTTGGCAAAATATCTCCCAGTTTTTTGCTTTTCTGTTTAGTTACTTTAGATTAATGGCTAATGATAGAAAGTCTTGAGTAAAGAGGAAAAATAATGGTGTCTACAAGAGACTACAATAAGGCATACCCAGTATAGTCTTCAGGGAAAATTTGTGTCTTTCATAGCCTCTCTTGAAGATGGAATCAATTTTTCTTTTTTCTGCCTCTTTGCCAATTAGCCATTTTTGTGCAACTCCCTTAAGTAATACCAAGCTATTTGGTCTTAAGGTTTACTTCAGTCAGCAGCTCTGTCTTACTGATCAAGTCAGTTTTCTTTTTTTTGGTGTGTTGAGCTTCTGTGCTTCAATTATTCCTTCATCATTTTACTTTCTGTCTTCTCCTCTGCCATACTTTTGATAAAGTAGAGAGCCTTGTGGGGTTGGAAAGCCACTGAATCATCTTGCACTGTAACGATGGATCTGGATACCTGCCACCAGGGCAAAGTGTTACTAGATTAAAATTGAGAGAGCCATATTTAAGAGAGAGAGTAATTTTAATTAAGAGACTGTACTCACACTAAAAGGTTTTATATATGTTTACAATTTTCTGGCATTCCTGCTGAAGGAGAGACAATTGTGAACTTGAAAAGATACAATAAATCTGTTCCTTTTCCCTCCCTGTTTTTTCTTCATAAGCATGTGATGGAAAAAACTGCTGCCCTAGTTGTGCAAGACCAAAGAGAAAGAAGTGATTGAAGTAGGTTAGTCTGGTGGGTGGAGCATTAGCAAAGTGCAGCATGCTCTATGAACTCAGTGTAATAATTGCCCCTCCATTCTATGCAGAGGACAAAGACACTGAATAGAATCAGCCTGTACAGTAATAAGGATCAGGAAAAAGTGGATTGAGCAAAAATCAGACTTTATAATAATTGTGCCTCAGTCATTATTCAAGCTATTTTAATGAATGTTCCTCTTGCCTAAATTTTTACTTCAACTGTCATTAAAATGTTTTTTAAAAAGTTGAACCACAGTGAGTCTTGGCAAAACCACTTTACTAGAAATCAGAATCTTCTTCCTTGAAATAGTTTAGGAAAGTAAAATGCTACTACAGTAAATATTTTGTTTCAAATTTTTTTGTTGATTTGGGAAAAAAGAATCCAAAAGGTCTGGAAAGGATAGAACTACAGTAAAGAGCTGAAATTTTACATTTTAAATAAATCATATGAAAATGAAATATTCTCTTTTCTGTCATTTTTYAAAATATGTGTGACAAAACAAGGATTGACTGCAATAGTGAAGTTTTTGTGAAGATTTCTCACATCTTTTGAATTGTTGGAGAATTTCCAAAGCTGTCTTATTATACATAAAACATGAATTATTTGATTTTACTTGATTTTGTTCCAAAATTGTCTACTGTCTATTGTTCAACAGCTGGTACAGTTTCTCTTGGCCCAGAACTCCAAATTTTCAGCATCTTGTATGACCAAAAGTTGTGTTGTCATAGAAATTCACCATGTTTGGTAAATGTCTCTTTGCTTTCATGATAGATGAGTTTGACAGTACCATCAGCTGCCTCAGAACTAGCCAGATATTGTCTGTAAGTTCTTGTCAGGACCACTTTCCTACTAATTGGCACTATTTTTGAATGTCTTACCTCCTGTTTCATGTTTTCTTCTCAGTTCTAAATCAACTGATTTGTGGTACTTTTCTTCATTCTATTTTCAACACCTATTTTTTCTCATGTAGATTTGCTACAGGCCAGTCCTAAATATTTAGGACTTGGTAGACCTACTAAACTCAAATATAATAAAAGCCATGCCCAACTTGAGATTGGGTTTAAAATCAGGTTCATTAAGTGCAACACATTCTTTCTTTTCTGTTTTCATCTAGTTCTGAGCTTTTAAAGATTCTTCTGCAAATGCATAGTTTTAATAAGAACTGGTTATTACTTAGACTTGAAAAGATGACATTATCACAATATTAAATATACTTGTAAAAACAACCTATATCAAGAAAATAGACAATTAATTTGTAGTGCCTGCCAAATTTTTCTTCAGTGTGGGCAAATGAGAGCTGAGTACAAGCACAGTTGCATGGATAAATCTTCATTTGTTCTCATGCTCAAAAGGATAGCAATTTGTTTTAAACTGGAAGTAAAGATTAGGACTGCAAATGAAATTTTCTCAAATATACACCAAATGGTAACTTTAAAAAATGTTTATACAATTGCAAGCTTCTATCTAGGTTAAGAAATCCACCATCAATTAATTCTTCTGTCTTTACTATCTGTCTTACAAATGTTCAAATCATAAAAAGTTTCTTTCATCTTCATCCACTGTATTGGTTTTGCACAGCCCAGTTCATGGTAGCAGGGGGGCCACAAAGATAGCTCCTGTGGGAAGCTGCTGGAAGTCTCCATTATGTCCAGCAGAGATGGCTCTGAAGATGGACATGCTGCTGGCTAAAACTGGGCCAATGAGAGAGGTTGGTAACACCTCTGTGATGATGTATTTAAGAAGGAAATCAAAACAAAGTCACAAGGTGTTTGCTTTTAGTCAGAGAGGAGGAGGAGGAGGTGAGAACATGGTGGCACCAAGGTCAGTGGTAAGGAAGAGAGGAGGTGCTCCAGGAGTCAGAGCTGAGATTCCTCTGCAGGCCATGGAGAGACCATGGTGAAGCAGCTGTAGGAGGCTGTGATCCTGTGGGAGACCTGGTGGAGAGAGGGCCTCTTCTTCCAGGCTGGAGGAGCCTGTCCTTGGAGCACTGCACCCCATGGAAACACAGACCCATGCTACAGCAGTTTTGGGAGGACTGTCTGCCGGTGGGGGGAATTCATGCTGCAGCAGGTATGGTAGCTGCTCGTGAGAGGGAACCCAGGCTGGAGAATTTCAGAGAACTGTCTCCCATGGGAGAGAACTCATGACCTCCCAGGGGAAGGACTCTTCTCCTAGGGCAGCAGAAGAAAATCTTGGTGATGTACTGACCAAAACCACCCTGCCCTGTCTCTCTGCACTGTTGGTGGGAAATAGGGAGGTACTGGGGGGAAGAAGGTGTTTTAAGGGCTTATTTTACTTCTCATTATCCTTCTCTGATTCTGTTAGTAGTAAAATTCATTTTGCAATTTAAGTTTACCCTGCTTTGCCCTTGAAATATTTCTGCCAGTCCTTATCTCACTCATGAAGCCTTCGTTATTTTTTTTTTCTCTCCTCTGCCCAGCTGTGGCAGGGGAGAATGAATGAGCGACCCTTATGGGTACCTGGCATTGGGCTAGTGTCAAACCATGACATCCACCCACTAAGAAACCATCTAATACTTGAGTTTGACTGTAAAATATTGTCAGAACTTGGCCATTAATTCCTGCCAAGAATTTTCTTTTAGGCAGAAAAACCTTTGTCCTACATATCTTTGTTTGCTGTTGGTCTTGTTCCCATGTCAAATGAGCTTATTCAAATCTCAGCTTTGTTTTGCATTTTTTACCAAAGTGAAACCTGTATTTTAAGATTTGTTTATAAAAAATTCTGTGAAAATGTAATGGTTAAAGATGTGAAACTCATGCTTTGTTGTCTCTATCCCTACCTCCACCTCCCTGACTCTATTTTTTTTTACTCTGTTTATTTTGAACTAAATGTTCACATTCCACTTGTGTGACAGAACAGTCCCGAGTTACTAGCTTTTCACTGCATGGGCACCTTCCAGAGTGGTGTCCATGAATTTTTCACTTTGCATGGTCTGGCTGACAAGGAGATCTGGAAGCCTCTTACAGGAAGCGAAATCAAGAAAACAGACTTCCTAAAAAGGTGCTCAATGAACCAAGCCTGTCAGTGTTTATCAGGCATTTGGACAATGCCCTCAATAAAATGCTTTAATTTGGTCAGCTCTAAATTAGTCAGGCATTTGGATTAGATTATCCCTTCCAAATGTAGGTCCCTTCCAAATGAAAGCCTAGTCCCAGAGTGTGACCCTCTTCCAGAGGCAAAAATGAGCCTGGCTTCCTTGTTCCCTGCAGGATTCAGCACCTGCCTTTTGCTCTCTCTTTTACAAGTGTCCTTCATGTGTATTGGAAGTGTATTCAAACTGCACATTCAATCCCTTCATGACACTGACTGCAGCTTTTTTAATGTATAAAGATAGAATTTTACTGTATTCAAATATAATTTTGCTCATGTTGTGAGAGATTTAAGATTCTATAACACACAGACTCCTTCTACTATTCCTTTGGTTTGCTTTTCTGTTTCCAAACATTCCTTGAAAAGAAGTTTTTGATGGTGTATTTTATTCCTTAGTTTTATCATCTTTTCTTTAATTCTAATTCAATGTAATTATAACAGATTTTTTTTTCTAATGACTATTTTCTCCTGGTATCAATGAAGACAATGTCATTGATCTGTTGAAAACAGCAGCAATGTGAAAAATGAGTGCATAATTCTTTACTTCCAAGTATCATTTCTGGAGATTTTCATATGAAAGGCAGTCTACAAAAAGGAGGATTGTGGAACAGGTAAAATACATAACAATAGTTATATTTCAAAACAGCGCACTTCACTAGGCAATACTGAAGCCTCTGTAGAGATATGAATTTCTTGCTTAAAGTAGCTAATGTGTGTTATATATTTGATCTGTCCTTGAGGGAGGCCCACCAGGAGTCAGAGGACTCCCATGCCTCCCACTGTAGGCAATAGGAGGACACCTGGTGGATGAAGAGGAGTGGAAATTGGTCCCTATTCGAGTAGGTAATAAAAGTTCCTCCTGATCCTCATCACCTATCCAGGTGCCACTTCAGAATAGGAATGAGGCCCTCAATCTAGAGGGTCAGCCAGATGATGTAGAAGAAAAGGATCTGCCCAGTGAGCCTCCAAAATATGCTTCATGTGTCAGAAGGATCACCACCTCTAACGTTAAAAAGAAAAGGGTAGTCATAGAAGGGTGACTCCGAGAGTTACAGAGGGCCCCATATGTCAATGGGACCCATCCCATAGGGAGGGTGTTGCCTCCCTGGGGCCCAGGTACAGGATATAACTGGGAAACTTTCTGGGTTGATACAGCCCTCTGATTACTGCCCACTGCTGGTACTTCAGGCTGGCAGTGATAAGATTGTAAAAAGGAGCATCAGGGCAAATAAAAGGGAGTTTAGGGCACWGGGTCAGGTGGTTGATAGGACAGGAGCACAGGTAGTGTTCTGCTCAGTCCCTTTGGTGGCAGAGAAAAATAGTGAAAGGAATAGGAGAGCCCACATTATCAACAAATAGCTCAAGGGTTGGTGTCTTCAGCAGAATTTTGGGTTCTTTGATCATGTGGCAACTTTTATGGCACTTGGCCTGCTGGAACTGGATGGGTTCCATCTCTCTGTTAAAGGCAGAAGGTTTTTAGCTTATGAAGTAGTGGAACTTATTGAGAGGGCTTTAAACTAGGTCTGAAGGGAGAAGGGGATGCAGCTGGGCTGTCTGGAAGCAGGCCCAAAGGTGGTAAGCCTGAGTTAGGGTGAAATTAGTAGCCCAGCTGAGGTGCATGTATACTATTGCATGCAGCACAGCTAAAAAACAAGAAGAGCTGGAGGCCATGGAGAAAGAGCAAAGCTATGATGTAGTCACCATCACTACATGGTGGGATGACTCCCATAGCTGGAGCACTGCACTGGATGGCTACAAGCTCTTCAGAAGAGACAGGAAAGGGAGAAGTGGTGGAGAGGTGGCCCTTTGTATTAGGGAGGCTTTTGATGCCATGGGTACTGAAACTAATGACAATGAAGTTGAATGCCTATGGGWAAGAATTAAGGGAAGGCCAAAAAGGCTGACATCTTACTGGGAGTCTGTTTTCTTCCACCCAACTGGGAAGAGGTGGTGGACAGCTTGTTCTGTAAGCAGCTGGAGAATGTTTCAGGATCACCAACCCTTGTAGGTAACTTTAACCTACCAGACATCTGCTGGGAACTTAATACAGCAGAAAAGAGGCAGTCCAGGAAGTTCTTAGTGTGTGTGAAGAACAACTTTTTGTCACAGCTACTGGGTGAGCCCATCAGGGTGGGGACTATGTTAGACCTCTTGTTTGCAAATACGGATTGGCTGGTGGGAGATGTGGTGGTCTGAGGCCACTTGGAGCATAGTCATCATGAAATTATAAAGTTCTCAATATTTGGTGAAATAAGGAGGAACATCAATAAGACTTTTACACTGGACTTCCGGAGGGCAGACTTTGGCTTATATAGGCAACTTATTCAGAGAGTTCCCTGAATAAGCCCTTAAAAACAAAGGAGTCCAGGAAAGGTGGGCATGCTTCAAGACAGGGATCTTGATGGCACAGGAACAGATTGTCCCTGTGTGCTGAAAGATGAGTCGATGAGGCAAATCTCCAGCCTGGATGGGCAACGAGGTTTTGAAAGGACTTAGGAATAAAAAGAGGATGTATCATCTTTGGAAGGAGGGTCAGGTCTCTCAGGAAGTGTGTTGCTAGGGCATGTAGCAAAAAATTAGGGAGGCCAGAGCTCTGTTAAAACTTAATTTGGCAACTTTTGTAAAGGATAATAAGAATGTTTTTACAAATATATAATTGGCAAAAGGAAAGGTAAAACCAACCTTTGTTCTCTACTGGATGTGGGAGGGAACTTAGCAACTGCAGATGAGGAGAAGGCAGAAGTGCTAAATGCCTTCTTTGCCTCAGTCTTTGGTGGCAAGAGGGCTTGAAGACATCTTCAACTGTCAGTTGTCCTGAGGAGGACAACTGTCCTCCTGGGTTGGTAGATGGTGTCAGGGAGCAGAATGGTCCTCCTGTTATCTAGGAGGAGGCAGTCAGAGAATTACTGAGCACTTTGGATATTCATAAATCTATGGGACAAGATGGGATCCAGGGAACTGGCACATGAGCTTGTGAAGCCACTCTCCATCATTTACCAACAGTCCTGGCTCACTGGGGAGGTTCCAGATACCCCGACCCTTCAGGGTGCTGGTTGGCAGCTGGCTGAATATGAGCCAGCAGTGTGCCCAGGTAGCCAAGAAGGCCAAGGAAATCCTGGCCTGTATCAGGAATAATGTGGCCAGCAGGAGTAGGGAGGTCATTCTTCCCCTGTAGTTGGCACTGGTGAGGCCACACCTTGAGTGCTGTGTCCAGTTCTGGGCCCCTCAGTTTGGGAAGGACATTGAGAGGCTTGAGCACCTCCAGAGGAGAGCAACAAGGCTGGTGAGGGGCTTGGAACACAAACCCTGTGAGGAATGACTGAGGGAGCTGAGGTTGTTTAGCCTGGAGAAAAGGAGACTCAGAGGTGACCTTATCACTCTCTACAACTTCCTGAAACTGGAGCACTGTCAGATGTCATCTCCTGCCTCTTTCCATACACTCACTTCAGATAGTAAGCAAACTTAGTAATTTTAGGTCAATTTCTTTGGTTAAAATGAGGTGTTTGAGGCTGAAAGATTAATTCAAATATACCACTGTCACCTTTCTGACTGCTTCCCCCTTTCCTCCACTATGAGCTTTCTGAGGTGTTTGCAAAGTTGGGTTCATTCCATAATCCTTCCTAACCTTTGCGCACCTACCTCACAGTGGCCTCATCTGTCTCACCTTCCACCAGGACCTGAGAAGGTCTTGAACATCAAAAACCACACTGTAATCAGGATTGAACATAGCAGTAGTGCTAGACTGAAGGTTGGACTTGATAATCTTAAAGGTCTTTTCCAACCTTAACAATTCTATGATTCTATGATTCCATAATATCTGGCATCCATTTCTTCCCTTTTGTCAGCAAAGTGAGGCAAATAGATTGTTACCAGCAATCTTCGGCTGCCTCCACAGACATCAAGCTAGCACTGCTTAAGACCCACATGGCTTGGCTTCTACAGGGTCCTAAGAAATTATTATAGACCCCTCCACCGCTCAAACAAATGTGTCTCTGAATTGCATTCCCCCAATGAGTAGCATTCCTTAAGGAGTACGTTTTGGAGCCAGTGGTGTTTAACTTTTTTGTCAGCAACAAGAACAGTGGGATTGAGTGCACCCTCTGAAAGCTTGACAATTACATAAAACTGTGTGGTGTGGTGTGGTGTGGTGTGGTGTGGTGTGGTGTGGTGTGGTGTGGTGTGGTGTGGTGTGGTGTGGTGTGGTGTGGTGTGGTGCGGTGTGGTCAGTAGGGAAATTATGCCATTCAGAGGGACCTTGACAGGGTTAAGAGTTGGGTCCATGCAAACCTCATGAAACTCAACAGGCCAAGTGCAAGGTCCTGCACTTGGGTCCAGGCAATCCCAATAACAAATACATGCAGAGTAGAGAGTGCAGAGCAGCCCTGAGGAGAAGGACTTGGGAGTGTTGGCTCACAAAAATCTCAACATGAGCTCCAATATGCACTTGCAGCCCAGAAAGGCCAACCATGTCCTGGACTGCATACAAAGCTCTGCGGCCAGTAGGGTGAGGGTGGGGATTTCCCCCCTCTATTCCGCTCTTGTGAAACCCTACCTGGACTACTGCATCCAGCTCTGGACCCTCAAAGGTAAGAACAACATGGACCTGTTGGAATGAATACAGAGGAGGTACGCAAAGATGATCATAGGACTAGAACAACTGTCCTGTGAAGACAGGATGAAAAATTGTGATGGTTCAGCCCAGAGAAAAGAAATCTCCAGAGACACCTTACAGGACCCTTCCAGTACCTAAAAGGGGCCTAACAGAGAGCTAGAGAAGGATATTTTGCAACTGTACATAGTGATAGTGATATATTCTGGCAATAATAGRACAAAGAGTAATTGATTTAAACTGAAAGAAGGTAGGTTTAGATTAGATATTAGGAAGAAATCCTTTGCTGTGAGGGTGGTGAGGCACTGGGACAGATTGCCCAAAGAAGCTGTGAATGCCCCATCCCTGGAAGTGATCCAGGCCAATTTGGGTGAAAGAGGTGATGAAGTGGTGGGCAGATTACCTGTGTTTACTGATTACTGCTACAGAGGAGGGTGAAGGAATGTCTAGCTGTCTTAGAAGGAAACTTGAAGCACTGTCAATTTATTGCTGAGAGTGGAAAGGTAGTGTCTGTTCTCAGAGTCACACAGAACAAAATTTACAAAGAAGGTTAGGTGCATTTTGGAAAAGAAGTCCCAGCTAAATAACTAGGAGTAGACATTCTGAAGCTGTCATACTTCCTGGCTATGATGATTGATCCAAATCTGAGGAATTATATTCTTTTGAAGCATATGGAAGTAATGGAGGCTGAGTATGTCTTTGAAATATAGGTTTTGAACACTGGCTTCTACTTTGTTACTTTGTCACAGGGTATTTGATCTTTGTTTTACTCACACTGTTCACTCAGGCTGCCATGTTGGCYCTACCCCTAAAGGCTATTAGAGGAATATTGACCAAATTATGGTAGTACTGTATTTCCTGCAGTATTTATAAAAACAATGGAATTGCCTACTTGGCCTTACTTATTCAAGCATTATCAGTCCCCATCTTGATAGTGTTCATATCTCACATTCAGTAAAGATGTATTGGACTATAATAATAAAGTCATAAGATTATTGCACAGTGTTGGTATCCCCAGTATATTTATTTTCTGGTGTTAATGAAAGAAGAATACAAATACCTCCTCTGCTCAAAKATACATCCCATTTAAATAGTTTAACTACATGGATGTACTGAGTTCTGAAAATTGCATAAATTTTACTGGAGTACCTAAGCAACAATAAATGGCATGATTCATAAATCACATTTTTGCCCCCAAATTCTGGTATTCTATTTTCATCCTATAGTCTCTTGAAAGCAATATCAAGTCATAAACCATGAAGCAGAGCAGCTGAGCAGCAATAAGTATTGCAAGTGGAATGTCAAAAACTGCTGAATTAAAGTGGAAAGAGGCCAAACTAGAAAAACACTCTCCTTTCTGTAGACCAATCACAGTCCAATAATATTGAGTCTAAAATCTTCTCTAACACAYTACAGTTCCTTCTATTTTGCTCTGCTCTTCCCTTTTTGACACTCCATCCATTCAAGCAACTGCCTCTGAACTCTGCAAAAGGAACTTAGATAAAATAGTGCTTGATCATAATTCTAGTATCAGAGCTCTCTCTAGTGGTGGCTATGTTACCTCATTATGCATTATTCATCAGAGCTAAATACAAGGTGGAATGAGTACATCTCAAGGGGGATACCAGTAATTTTCTTCCTTCGGTGACACCCAGAGATATTTTGGAAGCGTGATGGAAGTGTGTTAGGATGAGGATACAGAAGTATGAAGAGAAGGGAGATGGATTCCTCATTGAATTGGGATCCTGAATTTTGGGCAGATGAGGTAGGAGTACAATCATCATGCCGCCACCACCTACTTAAACTAACCAAAAGGCAGAACAGACAAGAACCAGTGAGAAATTCACCATCTCAGATCTCTGCTCTGCTGAAAACTGCTGTTTTCAGCAGCAACATCGACAGAAGAGAAGGTCATACAGCTTAGGGCAAAGGCTGGCCAGTTATTTTTAATTATTATGTTGATACTTTTGCTCTCCAGAATCCCACTTTGCATTAAAAGGACTGAAGGGTCAGCCAGCTTTTCTTCTGCTGACTGTGATTTGCTGTTTGTGACAGGAGGGAAGGAGTGGTTTGAGAGGTTGTAATGTAAACTTCAGTATAATTTTGGTCAAGGTTGGTTGGTCAGCCAGTACCCCAAGAAAAGCAACTAAAGCTGTGCAATTTCTCTTTTTTAGTGTTTCCTACTGACAAGAAGATCTTTGAAGGAAAAGAGAAGCCTAAAAAGAATGCCAGATTGTGTAGATGTCACTAGAGCATCGTAAGAATGGCTGGTAAAAGGCACAGGAATACAGCGGACAGCAAAAGAGCCTAAGGAGCTCTTTTTTAAGGAGCTAAGGAGCTTTGTACAAAGGGATGTCAAAGTAACTTAACAGAAGTTACTTTTTAGGGGAATGAGGTGGCTGCAATAAGGCTGGGAGATCTCTAAATATGAGGGAGTGGACATATACTCCTAGAGTTTAAAAACCAAAACAAATAAAAAGAAAAATTAAAAGAACTTTACATACTTCTCCAACTACAGAATAATGCAATCATTGGACCTAAAATCAAATGCTCTATATTTTCATTTTATTAGAGAATTAATTTATCAGAGAACCTGACAATTCTGCAAAGATAATGCAAGTATGCCCTTACAACAAAAAGACCAAGAGTATCTTGGACTGCATCAAGAAGAGTGCTACTGGCCAGTGAAGGAGACAATTTCTCGTCTCTCTTTAGCCCTGGTGACACCACACCTGGGGTACTGAGACTACTTCTGGGCTTCTCAGTGCAACAAAGAAATGGATGTACTGGAGAGAGTCCAGCAAAAGGCTATTAAAATGTCTAAGGAATTGGAACATCTCTCCTGTGAGGAAATGCTGAGAGAGCTGGGACCATTCAAGCTGGAAAAAAGAAGGCTCAGGAGGATTTTATCAACATATATAAATGTCAAAGGAAAAGGTGCAGGGAGGACAAAAACAAGCAATGACTAAATTGTAGGATCAGTTCTCTTGTATTTTTCAAAAAGGCTGGTTTTGGGTTGAATATACTGTCTCATGTATGAATTTCTGAAGAATATTACCGACTTTAGACTCCTCAAATGAGGTATTTGTTGCATGTGAGTCATTCATATGGTACGCCTTCACATCATAAAGACCTTAAGTGATAGGAGCTGTCTCCTCCCTTCTTCCAGTCTGCCAGACAAGAGTCTTCTTGGTTTCTGTGAGGAGTTTATGAAGTCAGGCAGTATAGCTKCCAGGGAGGAGGATGGAGTTTGGCCTTCACACCATTGTTATGAACATTCTTCTGGCCAGGTATGGAAACATCCATGAATATTCTTGGGTACAGAATAGGCAAAAAGGGACAGAGTGAATAATTTCCCTCAAAAGATGTAAAGCATGAATAAAACAATTTTCATTGTGCAATTCCTATCTCTGGGCAACAACACCAAGTATTTTATCTTAAACTCTGTTCTCTGGACTTCTATTTACGGCCACTGAAAAGGGTTTTAATGGTGGATTTGAAAGACATAGTGCCATCAGCTGGAAAGTTATAACGATCTACTTTCCATCTATTTTTTTCAGATCAATTTGGTGTGGTCACTTAGAAATAAATTGAGTCTCTAAATAAAACTTATTTACTACTTTTAAAAGATCCCTTTCCACTCCTCTTCTTAAGCAGTGACACCAACTCTTTTAATCTAGCCATTTTAAATCATTTGATTCATACCGGTAATAGAAAATCCCTAGAAATTTAACACCCTTTGGATCTTAATTACCAAGAAAGCCATTGTGTGAATTAGATTGGAGTATAGTATGCTTTTATATAGCCCTTTTCCCACATAAGGTGCAGTGGCAGTGAGACATTTATGATGAACTGAACAATGTCTGATAATAAAGCTGCATCACTCCACTAATCTGAAAGGTCCTAAGAGTGATACACTTTTTGTCAAGGTAGCTTTATAGTAGGATTCTTCAGTCTGGAAGGCTGGCTGCTGTCAGGCAATATGTCATTTTGCAAGTCTTGTTGGTCACATTTCTCAGGCTTGGCAAGGTAAGAAGTGACATGCTGAGTCAAAGTTCTGCTATCTATATCCAACTGTACATTCAGATTGACATGAGAGCCTTAAAGATTCACAGAGTTATTGTAGGTAATAAGCACGTTTGCTTCTCTCTGTCAGGGAAATCAAATACATACATTGGARGATTTCACTTGACAATGGCCAAAAGTTATATAAAAAACCTTCTGTATAGCTAAACTTACCCTCCATGCGCAACAGTAATGAAGAAATCCTTTTTTTAATGCCTCTATTAATTGAAATAGAAATATTCTGCCATTTTTTAGAATCGTCATCATAACTTAAAGGAAAAAAAAGYAGGTCCGTCAAACTTTACATATGTTTCAGGGGGTTTTTTTTGTTGTTTTGATAGAACAGAAAAAGTATTTGAATATAAAACACACTTATTTACACACTTTTGTTTAAACTACAAATTATTCTGTCTCTGTATGTTTCTGTCAAAGAATTTTCTGTAGGCAAAGAATATATTAATATATAGCAGGTTAGATTGCTATATCAATTTACTCTGAAAATTAGCAATGTCTTTGCCTTGTACTGGGAAATCTTATGCACATGATACACAATTGTCTACTCTTGAATTTCAGACAGACAGTCAAAACTCTACAAGTGACCTGAATAGTTTTGGTGAGATTTTAATATTTGTCTAAAACTTTTCATATTGTTGGCCTATGTCTTTTATTCTGCCATTTCTCACTTTAAAGTTGGGATCGCATTGACCATAAACCATGCTTTGGTACCTCATAGACAATGTTTTAATGTGATATTGCCAACAGGTGCAAACTTCAGGTATGTATTCTCCGTACTAAGTGTCTTTGGATAGCAAAACCACCACACCAGGATCCAAAATATCCTAATTTGAAATAGTTGCTACTTTAGCGACACATTATTAAAAGCAATGAGGTCCAGGCTCTGTAGCAATATCTACTGCTTTTTAGGTATCCAGGCTGCATAGATGCAGCTGTAGAGGCTCAAGGGCAAAGAGAGAAGTTGAAGAGGAATTATCCGCTATACTTAATTTAGGATGTAAGCTGRAAAGTTGAACCATCAAGAACTTGCTTTGCATACAACGAGGAAAGTAAACTTTGCTATTCAAACTGAATTTCAACTTTGATGGAAGACTCTATTTCCAGTTTTTTCTGTATCATTGTATGTATTAAACCAGAACTTGATGATCAAAAATACCCCAAAAAATCAACAAGCCTTATTATTCAGGGTCCAGTGGAAAACACTATAGCATGAGACTGTGCTCCTGCAGATGAAGAGGTCTGGCACAAAAAATGGCCAGGAATGGAGTAGCTCTGATAGATGGCATGACTTTCCAAACCTCAGTCTTGAGCAGAAGAGGKAGAAGTCTTTTTTTACAGTTTTATACCCTAAAACCAGATCGTTTTTCCCCCTACAGGAGTCTGGTGTGGTTGTCTTGCATAGCATATAATACAAAAAGGAGAGGAAAAAAAGGACCGCATTTTCCTGAATTCACAAAAATCAAACTAAAACTTCTTATTCATTTAAGTGAAGTGTTTGCAAACTTTGTGCAGTATTTTTCACTGTAAAATGTTATAATTACAGTAGATCTTAGAATATAATTAACACCTCCCTATGCAGTACAAATTAATGGAGAATGAAGGTAAAACCTGCATGGTTTTTATAATAAGTTATCATTGTGTGTATGTATATATATAAATATAAAAAGTATGTATGGAATAAAAATAAGCCATTTCTGATTTRCATAAGTGGAACAGAGGGATGAATACAGTCTTTGAATGACAGTTACAACTRTAATGCTCTTGCATACTTTCTTGGTTTCTGTATTCTCAGTTTTGAAGGCATCATTATTAGCGTCCCCAAAATATTGCACATCAAAATAAATGGACATGGTTATATTATAATATTATAAACAACCACTATTATAGCTATCCAAGCATATTAAAACCAGTACAATCACAACAAAAAAGAAAAAAAAAAACCAATAAATTCAACAAAGTGTAATAAATGATAAATTATTATCAATTCCTTTAGTTTTGCATATTAACATGTTGGTCATAATAAAAATGTTTGATCTTTAAGACAACATAATATGAAATCCCATTGGTATTTCTGAAACTGATCTGTAATTCACTATAAGCATGGTAGGTGTCCCCAGCAGTTTGGCCTGATGGAGAACAAAGGAGATAAATATACTCTGACCTTCACAAGTCAATTGATATTATGTAAGGAGGTCTGAAGGAGGAATAGCATTACTTAGAGACACGCTATGCAGAAGAAGAAAAAAGAAGGCAAAGTAATAGGTAGCAGAGTAGTGTCAATTCTCATAGGAATTTCAAGTCATTCAAGAGTGTGTTTCTCCTCCCATCATGAGAAAATAATTTAAAAATGCATTGTTAGAAAAGTAAATGCTTTGCCAGAGTGTTGTTTCTTGTGTCTATGTCCAGCATTTCCTGCTCTGCTTTCTCAAATACTGCTCTGCCTCAGAAAGCTCTCTGTGATATTTTGCCCCTCAAGTTTTTATCTTGCTCAGCGTTCAGTGTTCCCAAACACCCACTCTGTGCAGCACTTTGCCCAGTCAACATTTCTTGAAGCTAGAGGAGACAATTACACCCACATTTCTTTTGGCAGTTCAGGCATCTTCTAGTATCTTGTCCCTCATGCTATCCTTGATGAGTGCTGGCTTCCTTTCCCTAATCAGTTCTCTCTATAATTATTTCTCTCCTTAATCAGTTGTGTGATTACTATTAACTCTCTACCAAGCATGATTTTTCCCATCATCTGACATTGACAGTCAGCCCCACCTTGCTCATACTAGAAGCTTCCATTCTCAATTCTTTTGACACCCACATACTGCTGCTAAAATTAGTATCGACCTGAGTATCTCATGCAAAATTGCAAGTATGGATTAGACAAGTGGTGGGAGTCTACTGGACCACTTCCGCTAAGAATATTGACACCTGTACTCTTCTASTGAGAGACAGATTTTTAGAAACTCAGTGGAGAACTAAAGTAATGAATGCTTAAAACAAACAAAAAAGAGTTCATTTTTTTTTTTTGACTGAACTGGTCTAGAGCCATCATTTCTGCTGGAAGATGCTCTGAAGAATTCTTCAACTGGGCAACCTGCAACTTGTTAACTACATCCATTCTTCCCCACTTCAATTAATAAAGACCTTAAGATTTGACTACAGCAAATACCTGCACAGTCTAATTCAAAAATGATGAGGCAGTCTGAGCCTGTGAGATCTAAATGCATTCTGTAACATTATTTAGTGGCAGAAAAAAACTCACATAGTTTACTGAAATTGCGATGAATACTAATAAAATACCAATTAGATTAAGATTTTTAAGACCTGGTCATTTTAGATCCTTGACATGATTACACACATATTTTCTTAAATTCTCTTCAGCTGTTATGTTTTTCTCCTTGATATGCAATTAGATACCACGTTGTCAGGAAATAGATGCTTACCATTTTAAGATGGAATCCTGTACAATGTCCCATTTTGTTAAAAAAATAATTGCTTTTTTCTGAGAATAGCCTCTATCTGTAGTTTAATTTGCTTTAAGAACCTTTGCACTATGCTTGCTGAGTTCTTTCCAGAGAGCTGATAATATGGTGGTGAGTGGTGTCATGTTCCACTCCGAAAGAGCAGCCAAGATTCCTAGATACCTATGATCAAAAAGGAAAAACAGAAGTCAGAAAGGTCTGAAAACACAAAGTCTTGTTAACAAATTATACATGCGGCATAGATATAAGTATGTTATTCCCTTGATTTCTAGTAGTGAAATAAATGAAAGAATGAAAGAAAAAAGGGAAAGGAGAGAGGGGTTAGATACGAGAAGAAAGGAGATCACCTGTCCTGGGTCCAGAATCAATCCAACCAACAGGGTGTCCAGGATCTTGGGGGTCACATCCAAGGCTTTGTTATTATACATTTTAATAGGTAAGTTTTCCCCACTCTGAGGCAAAGTTTCTCACTTTCCATGCAAATGAGTTATCGGACACAGCCCATTCTTCAAGGCTTTTCTGGGTCAGAGGGGGCCTTTCAGGGTCAGAGGGCTTCAGGGGTCTTTGGTGTTCTCATTCCCCTCTCCTTGACCTCAATCCTGCCCTTACGCAGTAGTGTGTTGCACTTATCTGCAGGAACCAGAACAAGGACATTTATCACAGAAAAGGGCTGTCACAGCATGCCATGGCATGGCCCCTKCACCGCCCACAGCCTGTATCTCCTTTCCTGTTTGCACAGCAGGCTCTTACGCAGCTTTAATGGCGGCTTATGTTTGAGACATGATACACCTTAACCCCTTATTTTCTGGGCTTCTACAGGTGCTACATGGTTGGAAGCTGTAGTAATCTACTGGGTTTCACTGCCAACCATTTCGCTCTTCTCTCAGGATTACCTTAATTAAAACCAAAATATTGTCTCTCAGAACAATGACAATCTCTAGCAATTCCTGAAAAATGGACAAATGAATTTGTTTTGGTTTTGGATACTTGTCCATGCTATGGGGTTAACTGACTAACACCAGAAAAAGAAAGTGCAATTTTCATTCTCGGTTTTCACTCATGGTGAAAGAATGATTTTTAAGCATTAAGCTGCAAATATATGGAGCTCTGAGGTCTAAGTMGAATCTAGGGATGAAGTGAATTCATATATTTATACTCAGATATTTGGGCTGCTTTTTTTCCTTCCCCTCTCCAGAGGGCACATACTCATGCTTCTAAATCCATACTTGGGGATTCCAATAAAATTACCTGAGTTTACAGATAACAATTCACTTCTAGTAACAGATGGCCCTTTGTGGGGAAGATCTTTTTAATTCAGGCCATATGTATTAGAGATCAAATTCTAGACTTGCTAGTTTTCAGTAGAATAGAAAGGTAAAACTGCCTCCCAAGGCTCTTCTATGGATTAACAGCTAATGTTTAAATAGAGGTAAGAAAGGCTGAAAATATTAGTATTAACATAATACAGGAAATGAGCCACACTTAAAAAAAAAATCATTAGTGGGAGCCATGCATCAACTATCCTTCACATTGCATTGAACACTGTAGCTCATTTAGTTCACTTGTCATTAACAAAACAGGAGAGTAGATAYTGAAGCATTGCAGCACTGATATAACTTGTCATAATGGAGTACTTCAAAAGATGTTTATTTTTAAACAATTATTCATTCTTTTTTCGAGTAGCAAGCATCTGATCAAAGAAAAAAATGCAAACCAAGAACAAAAGAAGGCAGACAGTGAGGAGGTAATGATCMCTCAACATGGATCACTGGTTGTTCAGATCATTTCCAGGTTGTTTGGCATACCTCCAGGGGTGCAATTCAACTTGTACAGGTTACAGAGGGAAATCCATTTATGTTTCTAACAGAGCAATTTCACAGCGTGATCCTAAAACAAAAACAAGAAAAAACCTCTTAAAATGGTCTGACTGTTAATTTGCAGATGACATTTCTTAGGCTTATGATTTTTTTTTTTTTATGTTATTCTTTGCAAAAAAAAAAAATGGAGACAGCACTGGAAAATAGATTTGGAATTAATTGGGCAGGTGGAGAACTCTACTTTCCAATTAAATTCTCTGTTTTCTAATAGTATCATTTTGTTCAGTTTGCATGGCAAAGTTTTGGAGCATGGGGGCTACAGCCATTCYTCAATGAGAAGCTGCGAGGCACCCGCCTCTGGCTAAGGACACACCCATCAGCAATGGGAGTACCACCTCCAGGATAATGTATTCAAGATAGAAGAAAAAAACCAAAAAAAACAAAAAACCAAACGAACTTCTGCAGAAAAAACAGCCAGAAAGGAGTGAGAATGTATGAGAGAATCAGCCAGACAGATGTCAGGGTTGGTGGAGAAGTAGTGGGAGGAGGTGCTCCAGGRCCTGGAACTGACGTTGCATGCAGTCCATGGTGAAGACCATGTTGAGGTACATGGAGGTCCACAGGGAAGCAGAGATCCCCCTGCAGCCAATGAAGGCACAACCTCATAGCGGAGGTAAATGCCTGAAGGCAGCTGTGACCCAGTGGCAAGCCTGTGCTGGGTCAGGAGCCTGGCAGGACCTGTGGACAGGTGCAGCAAGGAGYCCATGCTGGAGCAGGTTTGATGGCAGGACGTGKGACTGCAAGGGGGACCCACACTAAAACAGCCTGTTCCTAAAGGACTGCAGCCCATGGAAGGGACCCATTCTGGAGCAGTTCTGGAAAAACTGCAACCTGTSGCAAAAATACACATTCATGTGTATGACAGACCATGACAGACTAGGTAAGGAATGAGAGGAGTTCCCTCCCTGAGGAGGAAGGAGCGGCAGAGACAAGGTGTGATGGACTGACCACAGCCCCTATTCCCTGTTCCTCTGCTATGGTGGAGGAGGAGGGACAGAAAAYGCAGAATGATGTTGAGATCAGGAAGAAGGGAGTGGTGCAGGGAAGGGGTTTTTGGTTTTTAWTTCCCATGACCCTACTCTGGTTTGATTGGCAATAAGTTAAACTATCTTTGCCCAGCTGAGTCTGTTTTGCCTGTGACAGTAACTGGTGAATGATCCTTCCCTGCCTTTATCTTGACCAATGAGACTTTACTTATATTTTCTCTCCCCTGCCCAGCTGAGGAGAAATGTGAGGGAGTGGCTTCGGTGGGCACCTGGCATCCAGCCAGGGTCAGCCCACAACTATAATTTTCTTAYGTTTTTCATCYCATTATTTTGTTTGCTTTTGTTTGCTTTTGTCATTTATATAATATTCCACCTGACATCTTCATATTTTATATTTTTCTCTCTTCTGAAAGAGATTTGTAAGAGAAATAGCAAAATTAAAGCCTTAACTTGAAAATTTCTCCTTGTATTTTTTGTTTCTGCATTACTTAGCATAATATGGGTCTTTTCCGTGACCAAAGATATGAAATTCAGCATATGCAGTAATTTAAACTAGAAAAGCAACACACAGGCCATAGGAAAACCAAAAAAAAAAAGCAGTAAATGTATGTCTTTCACAAATCTGACTGCAACACAAGGAGACCAAGGCAAYATTAAGCCACAATAAACATAGAACAAAATAATGCACATTTTATTCTTTACAGAATATTGTGGGAAAGGAGGTGTATTTTTGTGCTTCACTTTGAGAGTTCTTGTTTCATATTTAGTGTCTGAYCTCTGAGTATCAACTTATAAAGCTTTGGTACATACTAATAGAACCAGAATCTCATGAGCTGAAGAATTGCTCTGGCCCTGTAGTCCATCACTAAATTAAAAATAGCTGAAGTTCATTGGGGTTGAACTTTCCATAGATAGATAGATAGCATGGGCTCTTTCAGCATTTGGAAGTTTCTTCGCTTGTCCATTTCAGATAGGTGAAGTTTGGAGAGTGTGTTTGAAGGTGTTTTCGCCTTCTCTAAGATAGTTACTAAGCATATTGCCTTTTGTTGCTACGTTTTTTAAATCAGAGTCAGGCTGTGACAACAGTGGATGTTCTGGCTGTCACTAAAGTAAATGATCAAGAAGGAAAAGAGGAATAATATTATTCATAGYACCTAGTTAAAACCTTTGCAATCCTGAAAAGAATTTTATCCTTATCCTTTATTTGTAGCTTTTGTTACAAATGGATGGCCAAATCCTCCTTATGCTTTCATACTTCAAGGAGAAATAAATTCATAGTAATTTCAAGTTAATATTTCCAAACTTAAGGCCAGAGAAATACAAGAAAGTAGTGTTTTCCACTTATCTGAAAGCAGCATCTTATATAATGGCTCTCTCAGTTTGAGTATTATGAATTTGGTTTATCTAGCAGGTGCACGAAGGTGGCCAGGGAATATTGGAATTTCTTTTCACAATACCTTTATGTGCAAGAGGGAAGATTTAACTGCAGATTGATTCCTACAACCCTAAGATACAAGAGTCTTCAARTACAGCAAAGCACCTGAGTACTTTTTAAAGAACCAGCTTAAATATTTTTTAAAATACATTATTAATACTCCAATGTACTTTAAGTGTGAACTTGATATTTAGCACATATAAATAGAGCATTGCTGAAATTATATGCTTGTAAATATGTCTTTTGCTCTTTCCCAGGAAAAGGAAATCAGGACAGAGAGAATTTTGTGAAACAAAAGAGAAATAATGGCATCCTGGCAGAAGAAAGTTGGGCAAGCAATGGCTTCTGTGCAGCACCAAAATAAACTGACAAACACAATAATCAGTGTATAGTTTTAAAGGTCAACTTCTCAGCTTCTTTGCAGAAACACTGATTATCAGAAGGGTTACTTAAACAGCTTTCTTTTACTCACTAAATCTATCATAGAAATGAAGCATACAGAGTACACCTAATGAGTTTAACCTTCTACTTTTTGATATTGAAAATTACCTTTAAGGATCTTTGAAGACTATAACGTAACATTGTTGTATCTTAATGCTGAACACTGTTTTGAACATTTACTGCTCATTGACACCTGCAATCATTTTATGACAAAGGAGAAGCTGATTAATTAATAGCGTATAATAGTTTTGTCTTGTGTCAAATGGGGTATTTACAGTGGAAACATCTCATTAAATATATTTAGCTTGCAGATGATTTGCTCTCTCAGTCCACAAAAGCAGGCTTCTCAAAGCTAAAGAGATTTTCAGGTAGCTTACACATTACCTGGTAGCACATTTTTGTTGACTTATGAGTTTTAATTAGGTAGTCTGTAGCTAGGCTTTTGATTCCTTTTGGTAACAAATCAAAATATGTCTGGAGCCTGGATGATCATGCGATAGTGGCAAATACTGAGGAATCAGTATTCGTACTGAGCCATCTCCATCATTTCATTTATCATAGGAAAAAACCCTCCTGTCTTTCACTTCTGGTCTACTGATTGCCTCTTTCAATCTCCAGGCTAGATCCAGTCCTACTTCACAGCATGGGAGTCAATTCTCTGAGTGCAGRTCTCTTCCTCCCCTGCTGCCTTCTTCCAAGCATGTTCTTCTTTTTCCTGGCCACTCTTCACAGCAGTCATGACACCAAGGGAAAACCTCTTAGCGGTGTCCCGTGAAGGGGTGTGTGTTGCCACAGGATGTGTATCCTATCACAAAATCCAGGCAAACTGGATACTCCCAGATTATCCCTTCCCAGACCTGCCCCCCATATCTTTGCTATGAAGGGAGTGGTTTTCTCTTCCTTTTGGGTGCCGTGWCTTATTTAAGACTCTTTATTCTAAACCTCACATGCTTAACCATGCAGCATGATGTGAATAGTGAGTGGCAATAAATGTAAGTCTCTGAAGTGTCTGTCTAAGCATTGCAGAGAAAAGTGTAGTGCACAACACTGCATGAGAATAAGAATCTAAGCTATGGATAACAAGAGAACTGAATTTTAATTTATATGTAAAACAAAGATTGCAGTTATTAAAAAAAGTCAAACAGCTTTGGAAGAAAAATGGATATTCACTTTTTTCCCTCTTATGCAGTAGCATGGGTACTATATTTGAATAATAAAAGTAGCTGGAGCATAAAATTAATAATTTTCCACTGACCTCCATATTCATTTAAAATTATTTTTCCTTGCAGACAGGTAAAGCTTTGTGTCAATTCTCATTTTCCTTAAGCTCTAGACAGTTAATCTAATCCAACAAAATAGAAAGTGAACAAGAGTGTATTAACAGGCTGGTAAGTCTCAAATGCCCCGTTCAGCAAAAGTTCAGGACTCAGGACTCTTGTGGAGGCTGCAGTCGCACATAAGTGCAAATTTTCATGACATGACTCTCACACATAAAACAAATTACTAAAARCCAGTCATATAAAATGTGAAAAGTCAATTTTCAGACATCCTCATATCTACCATAAATCCTATATCCGTCTGGGTTGTAAAACTTTCTGCTAAATTATAAGAAACCGATTATATATGATTCAGATTGCCATAATCTAAATAATTTATTGAAAAACCTCAATGTTTTYCCACTTAATTTTTACATCCATCTTAGAAAAAAGACACATGTGACTTCATATAATATCTGGAAATATTTTTTCGTCCAGTGCTCAAGTGTCCTAATTTTTCCTATGCAGAATAGAAATTCTTTAACTRAATGACATCTTCACTGCAATATCTAGTCAGTGACTCCTTATATCCAAATGTTTCTATCCAATATATACTCAGGAAGCTAATTTGTTWTGCTATGTGAAAGCCAGGTCCAAACAAACAACAGTGCATTTTAACTTCATTAATAACAAATATACATGTTTTTTTCCTTAATGTCTCTATTTAGTTGATTCAGCATAGTCTTCCACAGATCAAGGTGGAAAAGGCAGGAATAYCAGAAGAAATATGTACAACATAATAATTAAATAGCATTGTTTACCAATCACCTCTTTTAGTTTCTTCATCTCTAGATTAGGGTTCTTTAAAGGTTAACGTGTAGCCTGTACAGTCATTATAAATACTTGAGATTAAAAAAAAGTAAAAAGAGGACAGAAGTAAAAGGAGAAAGGATTCAAAAAGTACAAAGAGATCTAAGATGATGGCACATAGAGTGGTTTTATTGCAAACTAACATGAACACAGCTTAAAAAGATAAATTTTCAAGAGAAAACAAACCACTTTATTACATTCCATAGTTTTATGTCACTTGTTTTCAAAGAAAAAATTTTATAGAAGCCAGTTTGGATAGGTACACTTTGCTAATCAATATGAAACTAGGGATTCTTAAATAAAGATCCAAATTTATCACCAATCAAGTTCTTCTGCCAGTGGAATCATAGGACTGCTAATGTTAGTTCAGTCAAATCATACTAATTAAAATTCAGACATTTAAAGAAGTCACTTAATCATCAAGGACAGTAASCTCATTTCAAAACCACCTTGCCCCAATGATAGTTGTAGCTCAGGTTTATAACTTACCCATCCCAAAAGACTCCCTCACATTATGGTAAGCATCTGATYCGCATGTAATAATTCTGATGCTAACCTAATTTCTCTAGAATAGCCCAAGCAGTTCGAGGTCTTAAGCCATTTCCCTCAAAAATTCAAGTGGTAAAATTCCTACCTTGCAAGCTAATTCAAAGATTACTTTTTCCCCATTTTCCCTTAGGAGATTTCATTTTTCTTGACCATAAAATCTATGATTTAAAAAAAAAAAATCTCTTGGAAACACTCACCACTAAATTTTGATAATCAGCAACAGAGAAAACTAAATGAAAACATAAAAGCACCTGTATGGACCTTGGTGCAATTCTACAACAAAATCAAGAGAGCTGTATCAAACACAGACAGGTTTCTATGAAGCTGCCCATCCAACTGATAATCAGACCTTGGGATCTTACAGCACTTTGAAAGAGTCATCTTAAAATTTTATTTTTCTCATTGGATTTTCACATTGGATTTTCAATTTGCAGTTTTAAAGGAATAACCTATTTTAATATAAATGCTTGTCAGGTATGCCCTTGTTAGAGCTGGGGTTTGTATTTCATATTGATCCAACCTAGTTTAAAGAAGAGAGATGGCAAAACCAGCTGTCAATGTTTTAACTGCCGGGCAAAAACTTCCACTGAACCGAACTATGCTTCCACCTTGATTTTTTCTACACAGCTTCCAAACTGCATCATTAGTATTTCTAAAAATGTTGTACATATTCTTTTGAGTAAATGACTCTGTAAATGACTCATATTATATCTTCATTGAGTGCTAATGCTAAAGCATAGCTACGTAGCATATACAATTTTGAAACAATTTTTAAGATGCACCCAAATAAGTAATGAGTCGATTCTTRTCAATGCACTGCTATGAATGAACTATAGAATGTTCAGTCTTTACAATTAAAACTTTTCCTATAAATATTGGCTATAATATTCTGCTTATTCTGTGTATAACTTTTTCTTAGTTTCAGAACAAACAACAAGAGCTATTAAGACCATGCATTTTGATATTCTATACCTATACGTTCTTTTCTGGCCAGCTCTTCCTGTTTTTAATTGCAGCAGACTGTTTCCAATGCTTAAATTAGTAATGTGATAGCTTTGAAGAGATGCACAATGCACCACAAAGACGGATGAGATCAAATAAAGGTGAAGTAAACTTCAAAATTGTGCTAATTCTTTGCAGTTTTGACTGGGTAGAGTTAGTTTTCTTTGCAGGACTTGGTGTGTGGCCATTTTGGGCATTTGTGCTGCAAACAGCATTGATAATACAAGGAAGTTTTAGTCACTGCTKAGCAGCACGTGCACAGAGTCAAAGCCTTTTCTGCTCCTTACCCCAACCCACCTGTGAGGGGGATGGCAGGGTGGCCCAAGAGTTGAAAGGGGACACAGCGGGGAAGCTGAACCCAGCTGACCCAAGGGATATCTCACACCCTGTGCCATCATGCTCAGCATATACTTCTGGGAGAAGAAKGAAGGGAGGATGTTCARAGTGGTGGCATTTTTCTTCCAAAGTCATTGTACCTAGGATAGAGCTCTGCTTTCTTTGGGTTCCTGAACACCTGCTTGCCCACAAGAAACAGTGAATGGAATCCTCGTTTTGCTTGTACACATTGTTTTTACTTTCCCTTTTGTTCTGTTGCCTATTAAATCTATCAAACATAAGCTTTCTCTTACTTTTCCAATTCTCCCCCCAGTACTTCTTGGGRTGGGGAGAGAGCAAGCAGCTGTGTGGGAATTAATTGTCAGATGAGGTTAAACCATGCCATGCTATAATGTTTTGACATATAAAATAGTCTGAAGAATTGCATTTTTATTTTACTGAAGACAATTTTTAACTTTCAGCTGATATTTAAATTTTGAAATTATAAAATTGCAAAATTAAAAATGGAACCACCACTTTGAGAAACCCCTGTGTTTCTTCTTGTTATAAACAGGAAATCCAGCAATCAGTTAAGTTTCTCTAAGGATGTACATATGTTGTACGCTGATGCAGAGATTTTCAGAGAGAAATTTTCTGAAGCACTGAGTCCTACAGCTGCCTTATTTCGGAAAGAATTTCCCTTAATCAGCAAATAGTCGGAAATTTAAGTCTCCTTCTGGCTGAAAACATATGTGCCAAAAGAATTCTGTCTCAGACAATAAACAGTTATGGAACACTAAAAATTAACAGTAACACTTGCAATAGATTTAGTAAGAAACCTAACTGTATGGTATCCAGTTAATGAACTTTGTGGGGTATTCCTGAGGACTTTTTCCACAATGCTTAGAAAAGAGACGTAGAGGAAAATCAGCACAAAAGCTTAAATGAACAAATCCAGTCTGAGGACTAGAATATCATTTTGTGCTGCCTGTGAAAACACCCTGTAAGGCTGAAAATGGCTTGTGAGAATATCTGCTGGAGAATTCTGTGTGTCTGGTTAGGATGCATGCTGTGGAGGCAGCACACTATCCCGCACTTGGTCTCCTATCCCGCTTGCAAGCATGAGAAGCTTATTTTTCTGCCTTCTTTAGACAACAGCATGAGAAACTGAACACCTTTGCATGTTCCTTCACTGCCTGAGATGTATAGCAAACACTAATCTGTAGGAAATTATTTTTAGTGCTARAGAAACAGAAGGGCGCAAGGTAAACTATCAGACAAGCAGTTTGCTCTGTCCCAGATGCAATATTGTTGTGAGCTCCCCTCCCTCTTCTTGAATACTCTGGATAAAAAGTTGCTGATACMCATTAAAAAAAATCCATATCATGGGTATGATACAAATCTATACACATGAAGCAAAATACCTAGCTAAAGCTAGATTCAACAAAATTACAAGGGAAAAGAACAATAAGAAAGAAACTTTATAAAAACTGTTCATTTTCCATTAGGGAAAAGTGGAAAGTAATGAATAGAAACAACCTTGCTTCAGGATTTAGATCTGCAATGTAAGCAGAATATCAATAAAAGAAAAATTGTGAAAATGCTGAACAATAAAATCTGAGAAGCTTGGGAATGTCTGCTGCATATACCTGCTCATATAAGAAAAAACAAGTTTATGGAAACAAAGCTTAATTCATCCAGCAAGAGCCATGTGTATCCTCCAAAAAACAGCTGAAAATATAGCCTGAAATCAGTGAAAAGATAGTATTCATGTTATATATTGTGTCTAGTTGTGAGAAATTGTTTATCTGGAGATTAGAAACTTTTCAAATGTTGTTATTGCCAGGATAAAAACAAGATTCACAAGTCAAGAAATATTGTGGCATTTTGTAGCCCTTCCTTCTGCCTTCATTGTTCTATGGAATTCTAAAATATTTTTTTTATATGGTATTTTCCAATAAAGTTGCTTAAGAAATATTCCTTGATCACCATACACAATGCATTTTAAAGACAGTTATAGTAAATCTAGACTAAAAAAAAATTATGCTAAATGCCTTTTAAAACAAAAACAGTTTTCAAAAAAACACCAAAAAACAGTTTTCAAATACTTTAATTGCCTCAGTCAAAAATAATTATTTATTTTTTTCAATCTTGAAACTGTTCACGGGTAAGACTGTGCTAGCTCCTTTACACACACACACATAGTTGTAATTATAGTTTTAATAATGATAGTTTTTTTGTCTTTATAACTGCATGTTACAGAGAGAGCAATGATGTTATAGGCATCCAGCTACCTCAGGTGTGCGCATATTCCATTTTAAGTTGTAGAGTAGCGGTGAAAGTGCTCAGGCAAATAAGCTGCWGAAGAAATCCAAGCCTAAATAAAGGTGGAATAAGTGGAGATCAGCAGATTGAGTCTGAGAAACCAGACCTTAAGGATTGTTACACCTGCTTCTTTTCCAGATGTCACAGTAAGACAAAAGGAATGAATGTTCATCTGTAACGTGCTCAGAATCGGATCTGTGCCAAGTCTTAAGATAAAGTGTGCTCCATGGTCTTATTAACCTCTAAATATTTTTGGCTATAAGTCATATAGAGGCTTGTCAAAAGATTACTAGGTAACCTCTGAAAAGGTGTTTTTATTCTTAAATTTTTATAATTGTTCTAGAAAGTTGAGCCAAAGTCAATTTCTCAATACTTTGGCTAATATATTGAATATGATGTAACGAGGATCATTTATTCAGGATAACATCTTAATATTTGTCAAAACTCYCCCTTGTGAAGGACAACAGTAACAGTACAGGTTTTGAACAAATCTTTCTAAAGGCATATAATTTTTACTACATAAGAAATCTRAGCTGTGAAAGAAAATTTCCATGCTGTAATATGTGCAAAAGAAGAACTCAGAGACACTCCTGGTAATCCTAACTTTGATAAAGTTGTGGGTATGAGTTCAGGTTACAGATAAAATTAATGTAATTTTCCAGAGCACTGAGTAAATAGCTATTCACCAATCAAACCTTACCCTTAATTGTCYGGACTTTGGAGCAATTAAAAATGCTCTAATATACCAAATAATGAAAGTTATTAAAAATAACTTCTTAAAATTATAACATAATTTTATAAATATAAAATATATGTTATCGATATACATGGAAATATATATGTATACACATGCATGCACACATCATTTATGGAAAATCTATAACAGTCATATATGGATATGTGTGGGGTTTTGCATGCATATATATACATATACCAACAAATAGTTATGGTCACATAGGGCAAAAGCATAAAAAATGTATAGGATAACTGCAAATATCTTTTGATTGTTAATTTGAGAGCCTTTTCTACTCATGTATGTGAATTGTTAACAGTGAGCAGGTTTATGTGTGTGTGTGTGTGTGTGTGTATTTTTACATATTTGTAAGTTCTGTTTTTATACATATTTTGTTATAACTACTCTTGAAACTTGAGCCAATGTCTAGTTGTTCAATAATTTGATGGGTACATTGCATGAAAAGTCACAGCAGAGCAATTAAAACAATACTGAACTAGTTGTGGCTGCCATAGCTGGCTTATGGTTTTTTCTGTTCTGCAGATGACTTAGCATCTTACTGGTTCAATAGTCAAAATTCCTCTTTAATAGCTAAAAAATGATCTGAAGGAACRAAGGCAATAGTACAATACTTTTCTTTCACTATTTTCAGTCTCTCACTGGAGACTTCTTTCCACTTTTCCAAAAAATTATCTCCTGCAAGTGTTCTGATTGTAGATAATTCCTGCTATYTCCTCTTTGTTAAAGAAACACACAAAATTTTCCATATTATAAGCAGCCTCCCATAGGTCCATTAATTCCCTTGTAAAAATTTATTTACTATGCTCATATCTCATTTGAAATTATCTTCTTTTAAGTCTAGTAGTGGCATTTTAAGAAATTAATTTAAGCACACTGATTTCTCTAAACATTCAGATGTATTTTGGAGACACAGCATCTGTTTATTTACACTTTATTACTAGCACCAAGGGATTGATGCATTATCCTATAATRTAACTTTTGTGTCTAGCATTTAATGCATTTACTAGAGAAGATAAATATGGGCTTTGCTGAAATAAAGTCAGCATTTTTTTCCAACTTAAAGTTTTAAAAAGTCTGCAGGTAAGACTTCATCCTAAATTTTATTAAATGCAGTTTTTAAAATCATTCAATTCAATGAGTGGTTATACAACATTTCCCAGCATTTGCCGAAATAGTTTGCTTAGGAAAAAAACCTAAACTGCTCTGTCAAGAAATGTACCCCAAACCCACCAGTTGCTGTCCTCAAAATRGTACTTCTTTTCCAAATGTGCTAATCTAAACTTTGTGCTTTATCTCTAAATTCTGAGGAACAATGGCAATTAGTTACAACTGCTGTCAAAGAGTTTTCTCAGTGCTTTAATTTTAGGAGGTAATTGGTAGCATTTAATTGGTCATTAATTACATAGAATCATTAATGATTTTATGATGCTCTTTCTCAGTGAGKTTTAAAATATTAATCAATGGCAGAAGTAAAATATCTTGGCTTCTTCTCTCTTAACTTCCAGGGATATTTTAGCTGGTTAACTGGACTGGATTTGTCTTAGTTCACTATGGATTTCTAAAACTAGTATTGTCGATAGCACTGTACTGGGAGGAACTGGAGACACCTACAAGGGCAGAGAGACCACAAAAAATTAGAGGACTGGGCAATCACCCACCATATGAAGTTCAACAAAGAAACTGCTGAATTCTGCACCTGGGATGGAGGAATCCTGGATGTACACACAGACTAGGGAACAAGATGCTAGAATGTAATGTCAGAAAAAGGGGCCTGGGTGTCCTGGTCGACTTTATACCAGCAAGTTGAACACGAGTCAGCAGTGTCCTGGCAGCCAGGAGGGCCAGCCCTGTCCTGGGGGCATCAGGCACAGCATCACAGCCAGGCAAGGGAGGGGATTGTCCTGCTCTGCTCTGCAGAGCTGGGGTAGCCTCACCCCAAGTCCTATGTGCAATTTTGGGAGCCACAATATAAAAAAGACATTAAACTGTTAGAGAGCATCCAAAGGAGAGCYGTGAGGATGTTGAATGGCCTTGAGAGGAAGCCGAATGAGGAGCTGTTGAGATCTCTTGGTCTGTTCAGCCTGGAGAAGAGGAGATTGAGGTGAGAGAGAACTCATTGTGGTCTTCAACTTCCTCATRAGGGGAAGAGGAGGGGCAGACACTGATCTCTTCTCTGTGTTGACCAGTGACTGAACTTGAATGAATGACCTGAAATTGTCTCAGAAGAGGTTTAGACTGAATATTAGAAAAAGTTTCTTTATCCAGTGGGTGGTTGGGCACTGGAACAGGCTCCCCTGTTGGGAAGTGGTCACGGCACCAGCCTGACAGAGTTCAAGAAGCATGCAGACAGTGTTCTCAGGAACATGGTGGGGTTCTTGGGATGCCCTGTGCAAGGCCAGGAGTTGGACTCAATGATGCTGATGGGTCCCTTCCAACTCAGCTTATTCTGTGATTCTATGAAATGAATTTACATGGTAAGTGTTAGGAAAAGAGGGAATGCTTTTAAACAAAAAGACAGATTTAGATCAGATGTTAGGAAGATTTACTGTGAAGGTGGTGATGCACTGGAACCTGTTGCCCAGAGAAGCCATGGATGCCCCATGCCGTGAACTGTTGAAAGCCAGGTTGGATGGGGGGCTGAGAAACCAGATCTAGTGGAAGGAGTCCTTGCCTATGCAGGGGGGTTGGAACTAGCTAATTTTTATGGTTCCTTCCAACACAAGCCATTCTAGGATTCTGTGATTCTATGATTCTTTGAAATGCTACAAATAAAAAAATAATGCTGTGGGTTTAGACTGTATGGCTTCATAACAGTGGCATATCTGCATATAGACAGTGAAGGTTTTTGAGCTGCCTCTTCCATGGGACGTTTTAAAAGACTTAGTGAGGTTCTGAGCTTCCAGTGTTTGGTGTGACTTGATCTTTTCCTTTTTCTCACTTTTCATTTTTCCTGTAGTAAAAATTCACATTGATRTAGCATGATGAGCAAGCGAGTCTTTAAAATCACCAGTTAAACTAATTTTATGGCTTGCAATATGCTCTTGAATGCTCCTGCCCAGTGCATGCATAAATATTTGATGTTGTATGACAACATATGAATTAGGAACATAACATTAGTTTAAGAGTAGAAAAATGAGTTTTTATACACTAAATGAGTTTGTATACACTAAAGCCTGATTCAAATGCTAAATTGCCCGATTTTCTGCTATTTGAAGTGGAGCTGTAAATTATTAATTGCACACAACACTGGAGCTTGTGTTAGCCTGCATATCAATTTCTAATTGACCAACTTCTCCCTTCAGAATAAAGACATGACATAACTGCATAAAAATGGACTGATGGACTGTTGCATGTAATTTCTGATTCACAGGTGAATGACTAACTAACTGTTAGCTTGAATATGTGGCTCTCCTAAATTCTGTGGCATTAACCCTCTGAAGAAAATTTTGAGARATTATTCTTAGTCAGAGAATCAGTTCAATATTTAGAGGAAATTCACATTTCCAAGTCCGAGGTATATTTAGTAGTTTCAAATCTTGCCAGATGAACATTTAAGACAGAATGCAAATTTTCACAATACTGACTCTTCAGTTACTATGGKTGATTTCCCATTGTCAAAATTTTTGAAAACCATCCACACTTAGACAAGAACTTTAATGAAGAACATACTCCTATGTCTTTAAAAAAGAAAAATATTCCTTTYAAGAAAAAAGTCACAACATCTTACAGTGCACATAAGAAAAACTTAGTAAATTTTGCATCTTTTTTTTTATTCACAGATGTAGTATCATTTTCTCTAACACATTAGTTAAATTAATTGCATACTATTTCCATGAGCTTTTAAAATATTTGTTAGCTCATTGAAAAATTTATATTTAATGCTGAATATTGAAGATTTATATGTTAAAGTGTGTCGTTCCTATGCTTTGAGTGAGAGAACTCAATTTGACAGTGAGAAGGTATGCTTAAAATAAAAGCAGAGAAAGAAAATCTTTCCTGAGAAAATAATAATTCAGGTAGACACTTGAGAAAATGGAGAAAAAAAMCACAGACCTTTTTTCCAGTGGGAARCATAAATGTGGATTTTTGTGTGAAGCTCTAATGGCTGAAGTCCTGACCCAGATGTCAATTGTCTTTCTGCCCTCAAGTTCCTGTTCCAAATGTCAAGCCACTGCTACATTAAGAGTATCTCAATAAGTAAAATAATCACTAAATTTTAATCTCTCAAAAGGCTGAAATATTTGGTGGAAATGTACCAGAAAATCAATGCTAATACAGCTTGAAATTTTTGATCAACAGATTTGTTTACTGGATTCTCTTACTGGACAGACTCACTAATATGAGAACATCCTTATATTAGTAACACAAATAATAAACATTTTATATTAAGCTTAATTCATTCTATTTACTCTTAAAATATTAAAACAAACCTTTTAGGATGTCCTCAAACTTAAACCAAGACACRAAAATTAAGCAATATCCAGTAAATAATTTTTAAATTTCTAATCTAAATTAAAGTTTMTTTCTATCCATGTCAGAATTTTTTACCTGCTTCATCTATGCCTGTAATTGTTTTCAGATAAATTAGAAAATTGTAGTATTCACAAATCAAGTACTATTGTCTTCAATTTCCTCAGTGCAGAAAATAATACATTTGAATTATGAAACWTGTGGTTGTATATTCAGGGTTTTTMATTTCTGCCTTTATAGGTTTATTGKCAGCTGGTTAAAAAACATAAATAGAAGCTTCATCTCTGCCAAAGGAGTAGGTAGAGATTATAGAGAAGGTCAACAATAATATCAATTAATCTATTTGACAGTTTTCAAGACATAGTTGTGTTTTACCATGTTGCATTGATGTTCAAAGCATTTATTTCTCCAAATTTTTGCACATTGTGTATGACAATGGATATTCTTAAAAACTTTCATGAAAGATTAAAAGCCCTGCAATAAGGTTAAAAGATAATATGACTAGGGAAAATTTTTCCTGCTCTATTACCCACAGTTTTTTTTCCTTCCTTACTTTTTACATGAAACTGAATTGTCATATTTTAATTTTTTAGTAAAAATCTAGATTGTTCTACTATATACAATACATATATAATAATTTATAACCTAGTTATGATGATAACATATTTGTGTTCTGAGSCTTTAAGAAATGTATAGCTACTATGGTAGCACACACGGTTATTTTGTATTTAGCTATTCTTTAAATCTTTATGAGCAGAGCTATCACTTACATAAAATGTTTACACTAGAACATGTGCAATTTAAARTACATGCAGTACCAAAGCACCATAAATGAGTAAAAAATCTAAGGCAAAATTTTAAGGAAATTTTAAATGRATTTAATTTACARATTCAGAGATTCRCAGAATATTCTGAGTTGGAAGGTACCTGCAAGGATCATCAAGTCCAGATCTCAACAAGGATGTGAAAATCAAACAGAAGAATAATCCAGAAACACAGGTCTGCAGGGAAAGAAGACAAGAATAGAGTCATAAATTGATGCTTAGTGTTTGAAATCAATATTTTGAGTGTAAATAAAGTCATGTTGAGAAATACTACATTTTAGTTTGAGAAACTTCAAATATTAAGTTAATGACAGGAAAAATCATTCTTCAGGTAAAAGTTCCAACAGGACTCATACAATTCCAGTAAACCTTTGCTATCACTTGGAATGAACAATCACTGGGTTTAATACTTGAGTACCTTACCTCTAAAATAATGCTTAAWTTTTTTAATAGTTTGAATATTGGGAATTAATTAAAAGATTCCAACCCCTAAACTATTTTTTATTGTAAATAAAAAAGTGCATGTTAAGTACTTTTTGATGATTGATTAGCTCAAGGATTTGTTATGACATCATTATATGATAAGAYGCAAAGGAATAAAGACTTAAGAAAGAAAAATATTCAGGAAAATCTGTGTGTGAAGCATGACAGAATCAGGTTTTTTAAACCTTGATCTGCATAATTCGCATACTGAGAACTATCTCTACATCTGCTTTTTATTTTTTTAAATATTATAAAATGTTAATTATCTGCATAAGAAACTGCAGGCGTCTCACATTTTGTGTTGCATGTTAAGACCCTTTAAGAGTTATTTAGGATTTGTTATTACAATAGTCTACTTTGCAATGGAATCCTTATCAAATTTCATCKCCCTTTACTCACAGAGCTAGTAAGATCTTGTTTCCTGAGAAAATAGCCTTACTCCATTGGTGATACTTTTGTTTCTCTTTACAATAGCAATAATCATCACCTCCAACTATTCAGACCACAAAACCCTGCTAGAGATGGGCATGATGTTAAAATCTTTGAGAGTTTCAGGAGAAATCCCAGAAAGCCATAGCTTTGTAAGGCCAGAGAAGAAAAAGGAAAGGATCTAGGTTCATGTCTGTGGAGACCAGAAATCAGGAGTCATTGTTTCATTAACATAATATTTCCTTCCAGTAGAATACATGTTGATTTCTAAAAAGCACTTAAAATAAATCGTTTGGATCTATTTCAACTATATAATCTCTCTGATATATTGTTAGCTTTAAATCTCTCTCTTATCCCATTCTGAAAGACCTCATATTTATAAAAGTGTTCAAAGGTTTAAATTTRAGGCGCAAGAGCAGGCACCTGATTAATTCTGCATGGAATCTAATGGGTTGATTCTGAGCAATTGTAAGGAAGATTCACAGCCCCTGAATCAGATTTCTGATATTTAGTGCTCTCATAACTCCTGCYTCTTATTTTAATGGAAGTGGCAATATTAATTGAACCAGTCTCATTAAGAATGAACTTACAGCAGTTTTAGCACTCACCACTGTACAGAAAGAACAGTTATTGCTTTGGTGCACCTACAATTTTTTCTTTGTAATGAGATTAATTGTTCTGAAATTCATATAATTAGAATGTGCAGTACATATTTCCCTATGGATAACAAAATGATAAAAAAATATATATCCTCCCTAGAATATGGAACTCATGCCACACTAAGAAAACAATCTTAAAACAAAATAAATTTCTCTGTAAGTGTTTTGAGTCAGTCCTAATATTTACGTTTCAAATGGACCTTGGCAACCAATATGTGCAAACGTGACATATACATTCATGTATATACATATATGCATTCTTTCTATAAAGTACAACATCAAAAWTAAATGAGAAATAAGATCCTTTTTTAAAAGACTCGGGTTAATTTAACCAGGAATCCTTCCCTGCATTTCTACTGGTAGGGAAGATTATTAGCATTGTGTTTGTCCTTCATACTATAGCTCTATGCTTAATGCTTTTCGCATTTACTTTCAAAGAAAAAAAAGTCTACATCCAAATATATTATAACTTTGCCAACCTTTTTGTGCTCAGCACTGAGCAGAATTTCTCTCAGATAATTTATATTAGAATTGCTGAATATTCTAACAAAGCATATGGCCTCTGATGTAGATAACCCAGTGGCATGTTAACACTTTTGGAGTTCTTCAAGTTCCTGGCCTCTGTGTTCATCCATGATAGCATCAGAAAGAAAAGCATTTCTCTTGACTAGGAAAGGAAMGAGCAGCTTATCGTATATCATGATGACTTCTCTTCTATTTCTTTTTAACAGAGCTGTACTAGTTCTTTGTATATAACAAAGGGATATCTATAGGTAGTTATAGCAATGTTGTAAACAACTACTTCACTAAGAATTGCAATTACTTATTCACAAGCTTTTAAACTATTTTATTTTCAGTCAACAGGGGTTTATTGCTTTGCCCCAGTCTGAATTCGTGAGAGAATGTAAAGCAAGACAGCTACCTCAGGTCTYGCTTAAGCTGCAGAATTAATCAATTAAGAGGTTAAGATTTATGATTCAGTATAAAAATGGTTCTTTGACACATGATGTACTTCCCCCTCTCTTTACCTTCTCCCTCYCTCCATTACTCTCTGGGCAAACTCATTTTGATTTATAAATCAATAGTCACGTGTTTTGAAAACAGAATAGAGATGTACTTTAAACACCAGTCTATTTTTAAATCCTTAGATTCCAACAGAATTTCCGGTGCTTAAAATGATTATTCCAATTCCACTGGGAGTATCTTTAGGACTAGAATAAATTTTTGATGTACATCCACTATTACAGACATCCGCATTGAAGTTCTCTTTAAGCTTTACAATGGCAAACACACAGCAATTGAAGACAGCATGAAGACTCAGGTTCACTTAAAAGCTTCTTAAGCCCTCCAGTCTGTATGCATATGCCTTTCTGGTTTTCCTTTGTAGTTTGAAACATCTTTGTGTCATGTAGCATTAAAGAAATTATATTATGCTATGTATATGAAAAGCATACAAAAGAAATAAAGGCATATATGTATATAAGCTTATGACAAGAGACATCTAACCATTATTGAATAGAAATTTGCAAGTAAAGTATTTTAATAAATACTTTGCCAATSTAAATGCACATACAGAGAACTCAGATATTTTAAAATCCAATTCCAACTGAAGGATCACTGAAACATACCAGGAAAATATGATACATTTTAACTTTTGAAAATAAATTTAAACATAATGAATGTGCTTGCACAGCTAACCAGATTAGTTTTCCCCAGGAGGAAGTAAAGAAACAGACCTGAGCTTTCATCCTCAAAGGAGTATATATAAATATTCAAATATTTCACATCTAAGTAGCTTACAGAATTACAATAAGAAAATCATACTGAAATACATAAATTAAAGATAAAATTAAACAAATCTCATCTAATGGCTTGTAATATTTTTCCTTCTTTACTATGATATTGTATGTAAATATCCCTCCACATATGAAGCAACACAACTGTGGTATAAATGTGGTAGGGATATTTATTACAYCATTATTAGCCCATTATACTTGTTCCATCTGTGTGATTTTAAAATAAGAAAAATGTTTTATTTGTTTATATAGAATAGGTAATCAAGCTGCAGAAGTCAACACTGATATGTAGTATTAAATCAAACATGGAAACACCAATAAAAAGAAAAATAGCTATCTCTAACAAGTTCTGTTTACCTGTGCTAAGAAAAATTTATCATATCACATGCTGGAGGACAAATGCTATGCAGAAACACAGGACCTAGATTAGCAAATTGTTGCATGAGTGTTATGATCCAATTATAAATGCCTCTGCTCAAATTAAGGTGGAAACGATACCATAAGCCAAAGGCAATGATACAGATTTTATTTAAGAGTAAATGGGAGGTAGAGAGATAGAAAGAAATAGGAAGAGAGAGTGAGGAGGGGGAATAGAATGTGAGCAAGAGAGAGAGACATTAAGCAAAATWAATTCCTGCAATGTCCAGCTAGTCCTCCTTAACCCTGGCATTCTTGGTGGTGGAGGTCCSCAGGTTGTTTTTCTGGAGGTACCACTTTTATGCAGTCCAAGTCCTGAGCACCCTTGAGGCATAGATGCCACTCCCATATCTTTGGATATCACACATGTAAGCAGTTTCTTCCTTTCTCCCAGTTTGCCACTGGGTGAATTTTTGTCTGGCTAGCCTACCCAGATCTGYCTCACCAGGCCTGGAATCAACATCTCCCTTTTGTTGCCATTTGCCCTCATCTCAAGTTCTGTTGAGGTGACTTACCTTATGGGCACAGCATTCTCAAGTCYTCACAATGAATATTTGTTATGGGACAATTACAGCAGTGGCTGTGGAGTTCTTAGCAGCACTTGACAGCAGAGGAAATCTGCAAAGGATCAGTCTTTGCAGTACAGCAGAATCCGTATGTACTGCAAATGGAAGCCTAGATAACTCTTTTATGCCAGTTTCATGCATCCCATCACATTAGATTTACCTTTCCAAAATGTCCATGTGCAAGATCACTAACAAAAGTAATTCCATCAATTCCATCAAAAAAACATTATATCAATGGTTTAATAAGGAAATATTAGCACGTGAAAATCTGATGCAGAGATGAGTCAGTATGCTAAGAGGGTAATGCTTCTTATATTTCCATGAAAAAAACGAAAATAGATAAATTACCATGAGTTTTTGAATGAAAGAGAAAAGCCTGACTTGTATGTTTTTATGTGGCACTGGAATGMAAACAAAATGAGACAGAATTTCCAAGAAAGACTGTGACAGAACTAGTTTCTAGGACCCAAGAGAACAACACTAATGGACTATGAGTACTTTTTGCATTAATTTCTTTCGAGTATTTGTTGTTGTTAATGTTTATTTGAGCAAGAAATTCTATTACTACAATGTCAAACATTAGTGCTAAAATATTAAATAAATATTTAAATATTTTTCATTATTCCTTTTTCATAGCTACTAAAACATTAATATGATCTCATTTAGGAAGGGTTGTAGGTAATGAGGAAACATAGACTTTTACTGATATATTTGAATTTATGGATTTATTTTTGTTTTCTTTCTAATAGCAGTAATCTAACCTGGAATTTCAAAGTTAATCCATCATTATTTCTTATTCTTAGATGCTTTCATACTTAGGATTTTAACCCATGGAAATGCAATGATTTTAAAAATAAAAGAGACATACTGTACACATACTATATGATTTCCTTTATGTTTTCTATTCGTATTTTAATAGATAAACTAACTTGAAAAAAAATATGTTTGAACCATATTATATTTTAAAAATAGCTAGCAATGACAATTGCTCAATTGAGGCACTGGGAATGAGGCACTGGGTTATGCAAGAGAAAAACAATCTGCTTACAGCTGGAGTGGGCCTCTTTAGGCCATTTCCATAAAACAACACTTTATTTCAGTTATTTAAAAGGGAGATACCTAAATTTAAACTAATCACTCAACACTTCCTGTCAGTCAGCTGAGAGAAGAGGGTACACACAGAGCTGAGTCATTTGATTTATTTTAGCTGCTATTTGTGCGAATGACTCACCTTCTTACAACAGGTATTTAAGTCCACTGACTATAAAGGCATCCTAGGACAGTTAGCTCAGACTTTGATGTCTGATTTTTTGATATTTGGGGTTGAGAAGGACTCATCTCACTGTCTATGACCATAACACTCTTTCTTTCTGACCTTCCCCCCAGGGCTCAGCCGTTCATGCTCCGAAAATCAACAGCACATCTCTGATGTGYTATGATTATGTGCCTTTGGCTCAGGATGCCACAGAGACTCATAGATTGTGGGAAACAGCTGGGAGAAAGCCTGCAGAGAGGAGCCTTGTAAGTTATGACTATAGAATTACAGACAGAGGTAGAACCATAAAGATGAAAGAGCACAAGTAACTRAAAGAATGAAGACTAAAAAGCACCAATGGGGAAAAGTACAAAATCTGAAATGGGAAAAAAATGAAATAAAATATGGGAGCATGTGGGTACCATTGAATTTTGTGGATGATTTCAAGTTACTGATACTACAGATCTGCTCCTGGAAGCAGTGGAGACTAATTTGTCTTCTGGCTCATAGCTGCCTGGCCAATAAAGACTCTATTGTCTAGTCCTGATAAGAAACTGAAAGGTCTTAGGGATGATAATCTCTGTTACTTTTTTTAGTAATCCAGTGAAATCTAGGTATCTTTTGTATTTACAAGCCAGGAAAAAAATCACAAACCAAATCTGTTCTGTATTTTTAACAGAGATTTTTTCGTGTATAGTTCTAGATTCCAAACAAAATGTCCCAGAGAGGAATCATAGGAATATGATTAATGAATATGCCGTCTAAAGAAATGTGTAAGGCAGACTCTCTAGTTGTATGGTTGAAGCTTATTTGAAACTTGCACTCTGAAGCTTGTCAGGCAGAACTTTAATGGAGTAAGAAGAATGGAAGAAAATGTGCCAATATAAACGAGTAATCAGAACAGCTCTCTCCCCCTTTTAAGACTGATCTCCAGTTAACAAACTGACATGAAATTGCTTCTTGTTCAGCATTCTGAGATGAGGCTCCTGAGAGGCTCACGACTACGTCACAAATGCGATGTACATGTCTTTTAGGAGGAACACAATTTTTAAGAGACTCTTGAAGACCAAGAAATGGTGCACACAATGCATACTGAAGGACTGCAATACAAGCACTTATCCYATTGGACTATAAAGACATCACAATAACATATCTGTACACAGCAACTTGAAAGGTTATGAAATCTTTCTATTAACTTGTTGATATGAAGGAGAATGTTCCTGATATCTGCAAAAGTAAACCTTGATAAAAATTCTACTGATTGCTCAGCAGTTTCTGTTCCTTGATAGTTTTCATCTCATTAATTTTTGGTCTGGAAGATTTTTTTATGTTTGCATGCACATGTAGTTTTTAATTTTAAATTCTTTAAGCCCTTATTTTATACTATATTGCATTCTGRAAGCTTCAGTGGACAGAGAGAGATGTTGGCTTACCAAACAAATACATTTTACTCATGTTGACTCTCAGCATTTCCTGGCCATCCATTTCTTAGTGGTATGAAATCCTCCAAAGCCAATATTTTCTGTCAACACCCTGCCATGCTTTAAATATGCACTCTTAAAAAAATTATTAAAATAAATTTCATTCTTCCTCTTACTGATTGTTTAAGTGGAGTAGTTAGTACTGAATTTTAAATAAATATGAAATATTTRTTTAATATKAATAAAAATAAAATATTAATTTTAATTTTTTAATAAGACTGTAAAGCTCACAATATTCTCTATATCTGTGTATTACGATTTTATTAAAACAGAAAATCTCAAATCTAGAGTGATTTGGTTGGTTGGTTGGTTGGTTGGTTGGTTGGTTGGTTTGTTGTTGCTTTGCTTGGTTTTGTTGTGCTTTGTGGGTTTTTCCCTTGTTTGTTCTTGCTTTTTCTTCTTACTAAATGTCAGTATGAGTGATTAGTTCTGTGTAGCAATACAAGCAGTAAGTCTTTTATGATTCACAGGTTCGATGCCTTTTGGAAACAATTAGTGTGCCACTAATGGCATTATTACCAAAAATTGGAACTGCTGTATTAACCTGCTCAACCCTCACCCCTTTTTGCATTTGCTTATGTTATTAGTAACAAAAATTTTATCCACTATTTTGTTGTTGAAAACTCATGTAACTGCTTTATGTTTTGTTGGATTTTCATAAGGGAAAGAGGTTGTGCAATTAAAAATAATAAGTACTGAATGCTATTAAAACACAGTGAAAACATTTATCTGAGCTCATAGTTATGATRTGTCATCATTTAGGTACTTAATTATCACAACATGGGTTTACTTATTTTTTAATATAACTTGAAGACTATTTTTTGCTAAGGTCAGATGTGACCTGAATCTTCTAACCTCATATTTTCCTCATTTTAGAGGAACATTAGATCACTTATCAAGATTGGTATTCTTTCTACATTATAAATTATTTCATTTATGATTTCATTTCTTTATGAACTTCCCTTCAGGATCAGGAGGTACAGCTGACTTGCTAGTGAATTTATTAATTTCATCAGGGAGAAAGAGAGAAGCTGGAGATTATAGCTGAATTTTTTTAACATTAAAATAAAACATGGTGGCGTGTCTGTTCCAGGGACAAAGAGAGACTGATAAACTGCCTGCCCTTTTACTGTATTAGGAGTTTTATACCATCTGTACTTACTCTCCYCGGGAAATAAAAAATGATAAGGGTCAACAAGGTACATCCCAACTGTATTTCTTAATTATGGGAAGCATTTTTATTAGTGTTACTGACCTTRAGTATAATTAAAATCTATACCCCCACAACCAAGAATCCTCCCTAAATTCCCTAAGCAAAATTCTATCTAATCTGACTTTTATTATTGTACAGCTGTCTTGACTTTAAACCCAGAAGGGAATCTCAAAATCAACAGATTCTGTGGCATTCAGGGAAGCTGTTTGGGCTGGATGGAGCTTACAGAAAATTTTTCATTCCATTCTGTCYTAATTTTATTATCCCATTCCTTTTTTCTTTTAACTTATTTTTAGCATTTCGTCAGAATTAATCCATTACTACAGCTTTATTTTTCTTTGTGTATTTTTTTCCTACACAATATATTAAGATTTCACTTTCTTTTGCTTTTGAAAAAAAGCCTGTAAAGTCCTTGCCTTTTATTCAATCACAGTCACATCTGCTTTACTAGGATGCTTAGAGAAGAAGCAAAAATTTCTTGATTAGTAGTAATATTTTGGTCTATTCTAGATTCTCCTGGAAGTATTAATGCAGAGATTGTAGTTTAGAGATTGTCATTATAATGTAGATTGATTTTACAACTGAAAAACAGATTTCTTTTAAACCTTTAAAAAATATCTGTGGCTAAAGAATATTGAAACAGAACTTGTTTTCTATGCTGGTGAGAAAAATGTCACAAATAGGGTAGCACTTATTTCCAATTAATAGCAGGAGAAAGATGTTTGATAATGGATTAGCAGCTTAGTTTTGAGCTCTTATGAATTTAGGTAGGATCCAATACTCTTGTAGAAGCGTATTTTAAGAATTTAAGGGATTTTTAGCCAACACCTTTTGAGTCTAAGCAGTGGGCTTGTTGCCAGAGTTAAGGCAAAATGAAACGCAGTTCCTGACATGTCTTTGTTCAGCATGACAAGAATTTACAATAAACATCAGGCTCCCATCAATGAGTTGTGACAGTTGGTGGCTCATTTCTCATTTCAACATTGGGTTTATGGCGAGTTGTTGGTGCCTAGAGTCTTACACTGGGAGGAATTTCACATTCATGTTCATGATTTCTTCCCCACTCTGGGATCCACTTGGATTCCTTTCTGTCTTTACTTTATGCATTCACCTTTCTTTTTCCTCACTGACCCGCAGCTCCAAGTTATGTCTAAATTTAGTATATATAGTGCCTTTCACATATGTCACGTTCCAATACTATTACTTTKTTCTCCAAAATAACAAAATAATCCCTAAACCAGTTTTGTCCAGATCTACATCTTTTTAAGCTGACCATTTGTCTTTTTTTACATCTCTGTGGTCCCCAGTGTTACCCTGACCATCCCACATGTGTGCTTCCTGTGTGGTGTCTTCTCTCCCAGCTTGAAAGGTTCCACCACCGCACCAGCTCTGTACCTTTCGGCATTGCATCACAGTCACAAAACCATGACAACACCATATGAAGATGAGAAACAGTKAAAGAAGTTAGCCAATTAGAAAATTCGAATTAGTCAATTAGAAAATTGCTGTTGCAGTAGCTACAAGTAAACAAAAAAATGCTGCAAGCACTTCAGCAGAAGGTTCAGACAGAGCAGACCTGGAAACCTTCAGTCCCAAGGCAGTGCAAACTCAGTATGAACCTGATAGCCTGTTACTGGCACAGGGCAACGTGTGAGAGCAGAGTAGATTGTGCCAAACACGACAAAGGGCACTAACGTGGAGTGCTGGCCATGGCCGGTTAGGGGCACAGTGATAATTGGTATGTGTTACATACAAAACACAAAATGTGTCCCWGAAGATGGGACTGAAGTAACAGCATTTTTTGGAGGGTCAGGAGCACTGAAGAAGTYTGTTTAAAAAACAATCATTAAAAATTCAAATGAAAGTGAATAGAATATGTTTTTGATCTGCTTTATGGTATAAGATCTGATCTGAAATTGAGGCTGAGGGCTTCTTAGAAACTTAAGAAAATAAATCACACAAACCCTATATTAAAACATTTTTKTGTATTCAATTACACATACAACTGTGAAAATACAATACACATGTTGTTCGATCTCAGCTTTCTGAGGTTTCACCTAAACAGACAATTTTTCTAAKAAGCAGAAGTGTGCAGTATGCTTGAAAGATAGTGTTTACTGGAGCCAAAATGCCACCCTACAGCCCAAGATCMCTGTTGTTTACTTCAAAGCAAAGCAATCCACTTATCTCAGGCCTCAAGCCACCCTGAACAGAGAATGGTAGAGCTATCATTACCCAGAGATGTTGTGAACACCCCATCTCTGRAAGTCATGGCTAGGTTGGATGAGGCTTTGAGAAACCTGATCTAGTGAAAGGTCTCCCTGTTTGTGAAAATTTAACTATTTTATGATTATATGATTAGGACTCCATTGAAGAAACAGAATAATCAAAGTAGTGGAAATGTTACTAACAAATAAATAGTGTTTCTAGGAAAAACAGAGGGTAGAGCTAATCTCTGAAGGCATATTTGGAATTAAATGCAACTTCTGCATAGTTTCTCAGGTTTGGAGAAACACCCTCTAAAGGGGGATTTCTCATGCTGCATATTTAATTTGTTGACTATAATAATCTTGAGCAGCTGCCACAGAAGAAAAGTTCAAGAAAGCCTCCTTGTCCTGCATTCTTATTATGACAGTAATAAACAATCACAAAACCACAATAAATATCTACTTGAGAGCTAACTAACAAGTTAACAGGTTAGACTCTTAGGCTGTCCAAGTAGAAAAAATAGAATGCCTACAAGGAGACAAAARAAAGAGTCTGGGAGCTCCAAGAAGGCCACATATTTCCTCCTTTTGATTGGAAAAAAAGGAAATAGATTATTTTACAGTTCTGGATGGTACAGAGCTGARGCTTTCTTTCTCACCTTGCACCTGCCCAGAGTGTTATTTTTGCCTGCCAGAAAGGGAGATAGGACATAAGCCTTAGTCCTTTTCCATCTCTTGCATTACTTCACTCTTTTTTCTAATAGGAAATATCACACTTCTATGAAGTGTCAGACTTCCTTCTGTCAACCAAAGTAATGAGGAGAGATTTTACCCCCAAATCACTGAGTACCCAAGGACAAACCAGTCCTAGCTGGCATAAAACCATTTACTAGAAAATAATATGAAGTAGCAGCTAGAAATAACTTTCCAGATAGAGAGATCATTTGTATATACAGAATCCTAGAGCTTCTCAGAATAGGGCATTTATCTTTAAATAAATAAAGCTATGCAGAACATCTTGTAGCAATATATAGCGAACTAGTAAGCACTTATTTTTCTCCAAAAGCATTCAGTTTATGACTTCCAGCTGCTTATTTCTTTGCAGCAATAATAGAGTGCCARGCTTTTATTTATGGCTCAGCATGCAGCTTTTAGCTGTTGATAAACAGCTATCAATAATATTTAAGAATAGACAACCATGTAATATACACATTAGTTTGCGCCAGAGAAAAGGTGGAAATACCACACAAGAAAAAAGTGGTTTTGTGATAAATGCKCCAGAAAGAGTGTCTGAGATCGAAAAGTGAGTCTGATTCTGATTTCAGAGTGATGAGACCACGAATTAACCATATTGGAATATATCACCTCCATTGTCATGTCAGATATGATCAACAGAAGCAAGTGCACCTATATTGACATAAAATATCCCAGCAGTGTTATAACCTAAAGAGAGATCAAGAGAAGGTCTTGATGCTTCTGCCTTAAGATATTATTTTGKCATACCTAGAATGGTTTATGACCTAAACATTATATTCTAGGAATCATCAAAACTGTAGCATTTAACTGTATTTTGTTTGAAATTAACTCAATTAGAACTGTTGGACATTCTGTAAGAGAAGCAGGTAAAATAAATTTGACTATGTACTTAAATTTTAAAGATCATACACAGAGAAAACGAAAGTTCCTGATTTGGTGAAGTTAGACTTTTTTTAATATGCACATGCATAAGTAGCCCTCTATGTATATAGCTAGTTTTGTTATTTTTGTTATTTTTRGATGAGAAAGATACACTTTACTGGTAAGCAGCATCATGTGAAATTTAAAACATATTAGATAAGGATGTGAAGGAATCTCTTCTTGACATGGTGGCCAGAATTCTCAGTTTGAATTCTTGCAGTTTAAGAGACAGAAGTTTCAAGAAGACCCCTGCAAACCAAACAAAATAAAATGAACAAAGGAAAAAATATTCATTTAAACTCCACATGCAAGAAAACTTTTGCATTTTAAAGCACTATTCTAAAATATTGGATATAAAAGTATGTCGATTCTGCATCTCTCAGTGTTTTCCCATACCCTTCATATGGAGTCAGATTTTTTTCCATTATTTGTTTTCAAAATTCCCACTGAGAAAGAATTTCATTGCAACGACAATTCTTCTCTATGAGAATTAATTTATTATGAAAAATCAACAGGAAAATGTGTATAAACCAAGCCCTGGAGCAGTTACAACAGTGGTAAAAAAGCTGTATCACATCAGCAGATACTGCCATACTCTACTGAGTGCACAGCGGGTGGCAACTGTACAGTGGACATTAAAACTTCAAAGGACCAGGGTCCTAAGAAATAAATAAGTGAAATAAATTTTTTTTTTTTAATTTTTTAATTAAAGAAAAAGAAAAAAAACCCATAAAACCACTGTGTGAAAAGTCTGATAGTATGGATTCTTTGAAATACTGCAATCATGGTAGCTGTGCTGCATAGGTATGTCACTAGCAAGAGATAGTGCAAAAGCTGGATCTCTGACTTGGCAGATAATCTGCCTGGATATTAGATTTAGTCAGGGGACAGCTCTGGTAAAGAAATGCTAATCTGTGGAGGTGATTAGTGTTGCCACAGCAAATTTGCAGCTGTAATGTGAAAAGAGAAAGTCTACCTTTTTTTTTGCTTGAATTCATGTCAAATGCTGTTTACTACTTAGCACAATAATCCATCAAGTGATCCCTGTAGTATTTTCTAAATCTTCATTAAGTTTAACATGCAGAATGGTTATGGAGCTTGTAAACAGTTATGTTAATTCCCTGACACAGCACTGTATCCTTCACAGAATCCCATGAGAAGCATTGGTGCTGCACCTGTGAGAAGAGAGAAAGATGCAGAAAGGGCAGGGACTCACAAAGTTCTTGATGCCCATGGGTAGGAATCAATTATTTTCTCCAAACGTTTGAACAACATAGGGAGAAAAAAAGCAGATAGGGAAACATTTTTGCTACCTCAAGTTTACTTCTGCTACTCTTTTGTATCCAAAACTGCAAGGCAGAATCAAATGGGTATTAGTATTCAAGGGAAGCATTATGTCCTCACAGGGAAATTGAGAATCTTCACAGATGACCATGAAAGGAGTGAATTTCATTACTTTTCTCAGCCAYTGTGATTTTGTTTCAGCTAAAAATTATAAAGCATGCACTGCTATTGTTCCTGCTATTCAGAATCAACTGCATGGAAATTGTCAGACAATATAAGGATTGCAGAAAAATAAAAGGAGTGTTTCTTTTGAAAGAAGTACAATTGCAAATGCTTCATGGAACAATAAATGTGCTATTACTGGTAAATATACCACCCAATCAGAACCACACACATCTAACACAACACAAAAGAACAGCCATTTTAAAAGTATGAAAGAGCAAGGATATTGACTAGCCAAAAGTAAAATTTCCCCTGTAACCAAGGACTGTGATAGCAAATTATAAGTAAGATTAGGCCCATTGTCAGAACTTCAAACAGTTGGAAGAAAAAAGTTCAGAATTTCCCTAGATTGTAGTAGCATCAGCAAGTACAAAAGTCATGTGAAAGACACAAAAAGTAGAACTAGCTCAAATAAAACAATTTACTAAATACCTGCAGTGTTATATTAAAAGTAATGCTTGGAATTAGGGAAATTCAGGAAGCAGGTTTGTGAACATAGGCAGGATTAATGTTTCAGCATATAACAAAAAACATATTCCAAGTGAATAGTAGGGGCCTTCTCTGATRTTGTAGAAAGTTTTAACATCTTCCATGTTATTTACTAAAGATCAGAATTCCTTAGCTAAAAAGTCACGTGGGTCCTAAAGTAGTTTCATTTAATCTAATTACATTTCGTTTCTTTGTAAGGTTTCGTTTCTCYGTAACCAGGAAGCTAAGTTGGGCTTTGTCTTTAGTTCTGCTGGGACAGCTGCCTGCTATTTTCAGCCTTTCCCAAGAGGTAAAGCAGAGCACTGTGTATGTTCCTTTGACAACTTCACACAGCCAGAGCGCAGAGGCAAACTCATGGCCAGTGTTGTCATGGAGTAGAGGGAACTGGGCTTCTGTCTGGGCAGAAAACAGCACAACAGCTGAGACCTTATAAAGTGAAAGCTAGTGAGTTACAAGCTCTTTCATTTTTGGTAGTGCCATTACAAATAAAACCCTAAGATGATTTGTAAGTACCATTACAAATTCTGCAGTCCATGTTACTGACTCCAATGAGCGCAGCAAAGATGTGAAATCCAGCATTGTAGCCGAACATCTCAGCTAAAAATAAAATTTGCTAATATTTACTTATCAGTATGATTTCCAGCTAAGAATTAAAATTTACAGAGTAGATGAAAATGAAGATGAGAATTTGAATAAATTAAGGTTACTAGATAATTCCAAGGCTCTTGTTGTGAAATCTGGTCCCACTGAGCACAACAGTGTAATGGGTTTAGAACACAGCCATTCTGGATTGCTGTAAGACACACTGACRCCTACATGGGGAATGACAGCCTGTCACACTGATAGTGCTGATGGCTACCACCAAGAGAGTCTTTATTCACAAGCAATCACAGACATCATTAAATACAATGGGTGGGCCAGCTACTTTATTCAGGGCCAAATGGAAGGAGCAATTAAACCCACAGAGACACACATATGAAGTGTCAGGAGCTGTACAGAAAAAAGCATAAAAGTATGCTATCTTCCCTCCTAAAGCAGGACTGTATGCACCCAGCTTCCTGTGGCGAAGGTATATGCAATGTATTGAAGGATGAGAGCATGGAATGTCATTACAGGGAGGGATATTAGAAAGATCTGCTAAAAATGGCACATTTTCAGAAACTTTTTAAGGCAAAAGGACAATGGTGGTTCCATCTTGATACTGTCTGATACTGGCTTTGTTAGACATGAGGGAAGCTTCTGGCAGYTTCTCACAGAAGCCACCCCCATAGCTCCCCCCCTACCAAATCCTTGCCATGGGAACCAAACATATAACCATAAAAAGTGTAAACTGAATTTTCTCCACATTAAAAATAGAAAATTATGATTTTGTGTCAGTAAAGATAGCTGGAACGAGTTCACAAACTGTGACATGGGAAAGTTAAGGGCTCCAAAGAAATTCTTTTAAACTACTGTAGAGAATACAGATGTATAAAATAGAAAAATTCCTGTCCAAAGAAGTAACTTGAAAAATCTTTTTAAAAAGCATCATCAAAAGAAAAATCTGTTAGTTATATTTGTAAATATACACAATAAAATCCTTCTTTCCAGAAGTAAACACAGTGGTCTCAGATTGGCAACTAATTTCAGGTGTAAGAACAGGCATTCTCCTCTATAATAAACAAATTATCTTGTGGACATATCACAAAAAGTGATAGTGTACATGTGACAAGTACAACACAAAAACTCTAGAATATTTTTGGGATTCCTCAAAACACGGTTCTAAAAATCAATTTGTGATGACAAGAGACCAAATCGATTATACTTGTCCTGGACCATATCTAGCAGGGAAAAAACACAAATCTCTGCTTCAAAACAAGTAATTTACAGCTCCAGTACTGACACATAGTTCTTTTCAGCAACAAATATACTTAATTTTGCATCTAATTTGCACTCTTAAAGCTCTTATTTACATAAGAAAGAGCTGAATGCACTTGAAAGAATGTGACATCAGAAATGCCAAAAGCCAAGCTAACATTATAAGTTCTGGAATAAGATGTTGTCTGGTAGTCTTAAACAATAGTCATAATCCAAACTGAACATGTGCAAAAGAAACAGTAGGCTATTTAACATGTTATTAAAAAGACCCAGTAGAAATGAGCAATCTACTTTAAGCAAAAGACTATTTATGGCTGCGAATATTGCAGCTAAAATTGCAAAAATTGGCTCCATGAGCATGAACTCCTTGACTGGTAGTCACAGTCTGTACATGTTAGGTCAACTCCCACATTGATCTCAGAAAAGTCCAGTTACTTTTCTCTGAAATGGAAACTTGGAGAGGTTCAAGGGTATGACAGCTCAGGGAATTTTCAGTTGCTGAAAGTTTGTTACTAGTTAGAGAGAGCTCCTCTTGTTATTTTAGATGGTCTCTCAGCAGAGGACATTCTCCAGTCCCTTCCCAAAAAAATTAGGAAACAATATAAAGCTGGGAGTAGTTCTATCTCTATTTCACCCATTGTGGATGGGATGCATGGATGGGAAATGAGAGAGCTTTGTCTATCTAGTTGTAYGACTTTCCACAAAAGTAAGATAGCATGCCAGGATTTGGGTGCCATGGAGGACCAGGACATGTCGTATCTGTCTCTATTATGATAAACTATATGCAATGTTTTGTCAAGAGTATTCTATGAAGCCTGTGGTTATCCATGAATCACTAAGCCTATGTCTCTACTTGAGCAGGGATCATGGAGAAGAAATATCCAGAAAATATCTGCAAAAAGAAATATCTGCAAATRGGCCATAATGGCTCAAAAACACCAACATAATAAGCAGCTGCAATGACCACCAAAGACTCCAAAAATTTCCTATGGAAATGGCAGGATTACATCATTCCACTGTGAAACTCCCTGACCTGGGGAAGGAACTGAGCATTCTTGCCTGAWTCTGAGCATATATATGAGGTCTGGGGACTTGGACTACCATGGCCAACACCACTCAATGGACTCAGAGGAGAACCAGGCCTTCTCCGGAACCACCACTTTCAACAAGTACTGCAACAATCACTTCAACAGGACCACAACCACTGCTAAATCAGACTGCAACCACCACCCTGTGCAAAAGGTTGTACTCTGTGGGTTTAAATAGCGAATAAAGCTCTTCTGCATCATTGCATTTATTGTAATCTTTCTATTAAATTGTTACTCTGACCTGAAATATCTCTCAAGGTATTTGTGTGCGATTCATTTCCCCTGCTGGTTTACTTTCAAACCAGCACAATGTAGTAGATGAGGTAATGGTCCATCTGTGAGCACATGTGAAAAAAATAGTGAACTCTTGACAGATGAACAAGGATGTAATACAGTACTTGCCCAGATCTATAGTATGGGCCCATGCAGTCCCAAGACTARAGAAGAAAAAGCAAAGTGGAAAGGAAAAAGAGAAGGTTGAGAAAGAAAGGAACAGTCAGGAATGAGGCTGGATAAAGGGATTACATATAGCAAACAACAAATCCACATCTAAACAAAATGTTCTTTTGCTCTGTATATAGCACTAGGTTTGAAATAAATACAACCACACCACTGCTAACAATGATCTTTATTGGACCCCCATCAAGGAATTAGACTGCACTCTTTAATCACCTCAACCCATATTTTTTACTGAAAAATAAATTGAATTCTCAGTTACATGGGAAAGCCTTCTGCCTTTCCTTTTAAGGACCTCCTAAATGTAAAAAATGTATTTTTACACTTAATCTTTACATGATGAAGACAAGGTTCATTATCAAAATCCCATTTTTCAAAACCAACTGTCTATTTGTAAAGACGAATTTAGCCTGTACAGGCAACAAAATCAACATGAATACTTTTAAAAAATATTACTGAAATTACCCTAATAAGCTAAATATATATGGGTATTCATCTTTAAAATTTCTGATGGTTAGTGTTATCTTCGGTAATTAAAATCCTACGGAAAAATGATTATTTTAGAAACAGCAAATAAAAAAGTTTCAAGCATTGAAAATTCATTTGACAGAATGAGCTAGCAGGGGATAAATGCTAATTTTGTTATTTACTTTCAGTTAATGCCTTAGAAGGTTTACTTATTTATGAGATTTTGATTGTACAAAGATATCTAAAAATATTTAAAGTCATAGATGCTGTTGATAGGGAATCAGATTTTATATTTGTTGGGGATGGAAGGAAGCTGTTAAATTGCTTTATACTTTATTCAAATTCTTGGTGGTAAAATACAACTAAGTACTGCTAAGTTCAATACTCCTGTTGATTCTCATTAACTGTGGTAAGTGCAGAGAGACATCAGACCATGGTTTTTGCATATATGTAACTTACCAACCTAGGACACCTAATGTGCATCTAATAGCCCAACCAAAGCAATCACAATTTTGGTGTGCAAAAARCCTGAAAGGAATCACGCCATACTGCAGAAGTAACAGTCTCCTCTCTGACTCCAGGTTAGTGACAAAGGCAAGATGCTTTTCCTTTCTAAATGTTTTGTTACAAGAAGGAAAAAAATATAATGCAAAGAACTGACAGAAACATGAAATTATGATTAATATAAAGGAAGAAAGGCAGATGTTAATTGATCTTATTCAACAAATATTTAATATTTCTAAACAGTAAGATCTAATGGATTTCAGTCAGTATGATAACAAAAAAATGTGTAAAAAWTTAGATGAAATTAAGGAAAATTTTTTCCTGATTATTCAGAAAATATTTCAGAACAGAATATATTTGAGGACATAAATCTGTATTTCAAGCCATAAATGAGGAAGCATCTCAGAAACTAGTCATTCCATGTAGTGTTGTGTTTGCTTGAGTTGGACTGTTCCGTTTCCCCCTGTTCCGTAACGGTTCTGCCCTGGTTCTCCCTCCCCTCCCTGTTACTGTCAATTACTCCAGCTCCTCTCCAGTTGCTATGGTAGTTATTGCATCCTTTTGTAAATTCCTCCCCAGTGCCTTGTCCTTCACTCTCTGCTTCCACCTTTATCTTTAGAAACTTCTACCTAGAGCAGTGAGTGATTGGCTCAGGGACCGGGGCCCCTCTTTCAAATTGTTYCTATTGGTACTCTCCATAAGTCAGTCTTTTGTATCCCACTCCCCCCTGCAACCCCATTCATCCAAGGATGGACTCCTCCCCTGTATCCCTCCCTCTTTATAAACTGCTGTAACCTCTCTCCTTCTCTTTGGTTGCTGGTTCTCCCTGGGAGACAATAAGTCTGGACTCTTCCCCAGCTGAAGAGCGCTCTCTTTATTCCTGCTGGCTGAAGCTTTGACGCAGCCACATCCTCTCACAAGGCAGCGCTGCTCCTATAAAACAGGGCGTTCACCTGAGGTGCTGTCCCGAAGCGCTGCTATTGGGACTGTTAGCGTTCAGAAACATGCAATCACGTAAGCAATTACGTGCGGTGCTTTTTATTAAGAGCTCTGGGAATTGGGGTAGTTTTCTACCCAAATCTAATTCCGACCATACATTCGAGATGAGCGTGTTTTATACTCTATGGTTATATAWCTTTCTTSTTAATTCTTAAACTCATATTGCTCTATTGTATACATAGATKTCAGCTAAACATAGCCCCCTTTTAMYTTCCAACATAGTTTCTCATGATTCTCCTTATGGTTATGTAATAATTATATTTAATTACTAAACAATCATCACATCTAACAATTATATCATTTATCATACTGCTTACGCAGGKGCAGTTGATCTGGGAAAACATAAAGCTTAACATTTTAGATTCTACCTTTAACTTTTTCCAGGGCTCTACTATCAGGACAGTGCCCCTTGAGCTGCTTGCGGTGCTGGCCAGCTAGCCGGGACATCCGGGAAGGACAGCCCTTCTGCGGCCGGACCGCTTCAATCCCACATAATAACTTTAGAGAATATTCTTTAGTGACCAAACAGAAGAAAGTCTCAGGGGTATGCACAGACTTCTGAAAGCCCAATGAGGGAAGAGACCCCTAAAGGACACTTATCTTTGAAAAGGGTAAGTGGGCAGCCRCAGGCTACCAGCTACATGCTTTTTGCCGTGCTGCAATTATCTGGCCCCCCAGGATAGGGTGAGGGTTATACGTTCACTATGGGTGAAGAGAYGTGGCATTAATCTCTTAGAGAGGGAGACTGTGGTAGAAAACAATGTATTTAATTTGGATAAAATCACCCATGCTTCAGAAAATGAACTTAAGAGTTACAAATTTTTAGCAACTAATGTCTATAGTCACAGTCTTGCCTTTTCRAGTTATTTTCATAGCTGCAGAAATGCATAATCAAGAGTTAATTTAATCGAGTTGATATATAGACATTAAATTCACATATTTATTATAGTGTATAAACAACTTTGTGCTAATGTGAAAACCAATGCTATTATGTTAAATGTGTTGCCTATATTTCAGTTAATAGCCTTAAATATTTTAGTGTAAGAATACATTTCTTTTTTTTAATTAGGCTTGGGCTAGTAATAAAAAATTATGATTGGAAAATGTTTAATGTAGAACAAAATTTGTAAAAAAGGCTCATATATTTTACACTGAAAAGTAGAAATATTCATTTTGTTAGAGCATTAATTGTAAAAAGACAAATAATGAAATAGGAGATTTGATGTTAGAGAAACAAGAAAAATAAACATGCTGCAAAATGCGCAGAGTTTGTTGCTAGTTACGGATGTTGCAAGTGGAATTCAATAGATGACAGACCTAGATTTCAAGGTAATTATCTTCACATTATCTTTTGATTTGCTTTCAGAAAAAACAAAGCTCAGAAAGAATTTTGAATGTGTGAAGGAAAAAAATTATAAAGACTTATAAAGTATGAATAATAAATCATTTGAATAGTGGAAAGATAAAGCAATTCCTGACAAGTCTATGAGATAAAAAATGCCACTTCTAAATTTAAAGTGATCTTAAACTTTTGCTGCAGAGCGAAGAAAGTGAGAACATCAGTAACTGGCCTCTTCAAAATGATAAAGAAAAAAAGATATTTCAGAACTCAGYATTGGGGTCTGGATCTACTTTCCTGCTCTGCAGAAATAAGAAAGTCTGGACTACCTGGCCAGAACATACCTATGCTGAGTTTTGGCAACCAAGAGGGGAGACAAGCCAGGACAAGGACATGCTTGACTGGTGGCCTTCAGCCAGCTCTGGCTGACACAGGAAAGTAAATTCAGATTATTCTGTGGAGGTCTGGGAACAGTTGCGGTCTGCAGAGCAAAATAGCAGCAGGKTTTTGCAAAAAGTGAGCAATGCATTTTGGCACAGCCAAGGTCCTTGCTGAGCACCACAAATTGTGAGCAATAGTGAATGTGCAGCTCAAGGAATTCTCTTCCCTTCCAGAYACATGCACCTGAAGGTGTGAGATAACTAGTACACTCCTCTGTGGGATCAGCTGCTGTGAAAGACAGGAGTTTTAAAAAAAAAAAACATCTGCCTACCGGCATCCTCCTGGTGCACTAAAAAGATCTAAGTAAAAGGAGGATTGTTTGTTTCTGCATAGTATGTCCCTGGTATTTCCTTTACTTGTTATAAGCCCTGGGCAGAGCAGATGTCTCTGCAAGTTGTGTTATGCTTCAAGTGAACAACAGAACTCAGGGTCTGTGGRGATCCCCATCCATTTTGGGGGAAGAAGCAATATAGTGGCAAGATGTAACAGTATTATGAGGCAGAAATGCTAGGATTATGAGGGAGAAGTACCAGGTGTTGGGTGGTGCAAAAGGCTGGGGTTTTTGCTCGGTTTACTTTTTCCTCTGACAAGAATCTTCCTATTACCCTGAATTTTGAAAGCCTAGCTATACATGGTCTAAAGGACATCATTGCATGGCTTTTGGCARTACTCTGTCTCAGTGCAGAGTTCACAAAGCAGCACTTGAACTTCCATTACCTCCAAAATCTCTTTCTAACTTTCTTGATAAATGGACAAGATATGCAGACRTTTCCTGAGCTGTATTGCTGCATTCATGTAGTAGTGCCATGAAGGATGACCTGAAAACAGTATATTTCCCCACAATGCTTCTGTGTCCTTGGAAGAAAAGGTTTTTGGGACCTCCTCTAGCAGAGAGAGGAAATGTAGTTATGGAAAAGTTTGTGAAGGATGGTGAAACTCCAGCCCCACTCATAACTCCTAAAGCTCATCACTACTTCTCCAAATCCATCCTTGGTTTCTTCCATTTACATAAATGGAATGCAGATATTACTAAGTTGCATTTTACACATATCTATCAATTTTTAGAGGAAAATGTCTCTTTTTTAACAGTGTTCAGAAAAGAGTGTTTGATAAAGCTTTTCAAACTATCCCTGTACTGCACTTGCTGCACACTGTGCATTTTTGAACCAAAATATTCTTCTGCTTTTTGGTTTGAYTTTAAAAAAGTCCAGGTGTATTTTCTTTAACACTGGACATTCATGACATCAGAACAAATTAATGTCTTAAGCATGCTTCAATCCTCCCCATCCTCCTCTATGTAATGAACGTGATGTGTCWTATCCAACAAAAAAAAAGGGAAAGAATTCAGCCTATCTTCTTTTTTATTACCTCTGTGTTAAAGATATTTATTTTTAATCAGTTTATTAGCAGGACAGAGACATGGAAATTATAACATAGAGTGATATTAACAGAACTACTAGGAAATCTTTTCCACAAGAACCAAATGCAACATTATTAAGAGCTGCGCAACATTTTACTTCTTCTAAATGACAGATACTTGCTTGAGTGCACACACTTTCCCTGAATTTAATTCCTAAGGGAAGTTTATGTCAAGTGATTCTAAATGGCTCATTCTGCCATGAGAAATTATTCAAACATTTTAATTTAGTACAAATTACGTTAAAAATCTAACGCGTTTTAAATATAAAAAAAAGAAAAAAATTCAAATGCATTCTTGAAGATTTTCTCCTTAGTTAGTTCACACAAGAACTGTACCAAGCAGTTAAAGGAAGCAGGAAAGATGAAAATGCTATCTAATTACAAAACAACAAACTTTGAGGGAAGACCTTAAGAATATTTGATAACTGATTTTGTTGGATAAGTACAAGTATCTGTATTCAGTCTACATTTACTTCATAAGAAAATCTTTGTGTTTCTGTACAACTGAGATCCAGAGCAAATTTGCCCATTTGCTCATTGACAGGTTTTATGGTATTCTTTTCCTGAAACACACRCACAGTATTTTGTCTTAGAGACAAGTGGTTGGGCAACAGCTGCATGCAGTGGGACAGARCAATTCAGGGAAAGAGATGGCTAAAAGCCACAAGACATCTCAAGTCACTGTATCTACAAGTGATACAGCTCAAAGGTGGGCATTTACTTTGAAAACATCAATGCACTGTCATGCTATTTTGCAYGGATAGGACCATTTGCATCATGTGGCACACTCTGATAACACCTGGAAAAACACTCCATGTAGCCTGTGTAATGCCTTCTGGGTATCCCAAAGTGAGTCAGATAGTGCATGTGAGAGGTGTCAGTGGCTTGGTCAATGATCCCGGGCTCTCCAGATTATGTGGAGCAGCTGTACACCTGGCTCTGCATGAATCAACCCTTCCAAAGATAGAACAGAATAAAATAAAGAAAATAGAGATCAGTATGCCTTTTGCATGGTAGTGGTAGCAGAACTGAGACTGAACATAATACCAAATCTCAACTGCATTCTGCTCATGAACATCTTTTAAAAATAAGTAGTTCCAAATCGCCTGTGAGTTTGCCTGCTACCCAAAGGACACAGGAAACTGATGTCTTTCCAGAGATATGTGCTTACAGAGTATAGTGGCATGCAGGGTACAACTGAAGTATATACAAGTAGCAATTGCACTATGTAATTTTACCTTCCTCTATAACCTCTCAATATCTGTGAGGCTGTTTTATGAACTTAACCAAGGAATCTTTCTGACTAAAAAAGTAGCCCAAAAAAAAAACCTTCTTCAGGCTGATTAGTTCCTTACCTACTTCATGGAGCAGTGGCATAAATGGTTTTGTTCTCTTCATGCAAAGAAAATGTACAAAAAAAGAGACATCCATTCACAGGTCCTATAACAATTAATTTTGCCTGGATACTGGAGAAGGAAAATATTGGAACAGACAACAGTTATTCTGTTAAAATCTGCTTCTGCAGCTTTYAGGTTTCACTCTTACAGCTAGAACTGGTAGGTAAATTTCTGGATTTTAGCTGGACATGTGGAGGTGAAATTTCTAAAACACTTACTGCAAAGTTAGTGCAATTTTTAATTTTCCAGCTAACCTTTTGCTTTTTGACAAAGAGCAATCCAGGATCACAGTCCACAAGACTGTCCCATTACTACTGCTAGTCTTTTAAAGGCAAATGACAGGAAGCCTAGACATTGTGTTTTCGGATATTCAGGGGTATTTTTCTGAGAAAATCTTTGGATTATCTTCTAGATAAGGGAATTAAACTTGGCTAGTGTAAGACCCCTGACCAAACCCAATGTACTAGATTATTAATCACTTGTCTATCACTTGCAGATGAAAATTCTTTTCAGTATTCTCATCGTGTGAGTAGATTACTTCATGTGATCATTCACACAGTTTTAGACTCCTCAGGCTTCAGAGGAGAAAAAGTCATAGCATCCTTGACTGTTCCTTATTTAAAATAAGATGTGGCAAGGCAAAAAGGAGAGTATGAGATGCTAATCTCAGATTATGATCTCAAAATTTGGGCCATACCTACCATCTTTTTGTGATTTGACAGACTGTATTTTAAGCTTACTTCCGTACAAGGCTGATTGTAATCTCTTTGCTATTGTTACTGACATAGCATGCACATTTTTGCATACATATAATTCACAATTTTGAGCAAACTCCTCTTAAAAAAATCCAAAATCTTTTATCCTAAAATAGAACAACAGAAGTGAGAGAGAAATTAATGTAACTGATCTAGTAAATAAGAGTATTAGATAGGTAAGAAGTAAAGTTTAGGCTGTTGTACAACATTAGGTCAGAAGGAAATTTCAAGAGAACTACAAAAAGTACATCTACACTACTTGATGACTCAAATTAAGATCACCCAGAGTGTTCTATAAATAGAAGTTGTCAGACAAAACACCATGAAGYCTGTAATGACAAAGAAGTTTCTTCTGAAAAAAGCAATTATGCTCTCTGACGTGCGAGCAGATTTTCTCCAGCAGAAAGAATAGGAGAGGAACATCAACAATGTACAACATGTCAGCAATGAATTCCACCACAATGGTAACCTGCCATAGCAAAATATCTCTGAAAAACTGCACTCACTGAATGTTTTATTTTCATATCTCAATACTAGTACTCTGCTATTAAAGAGTAAAACAAATGAATTCTTGAAGGAATTTCCCTAGCAGAAGTATGACTCTTCTCCTGACAGTGTCAAAAGAATTACAAAGTTGAATTTAAACCATAGAWAAAAGAAATAAGACCTTTTAATCTATAAGCTTTGATAATTCTTTTTAGCCATAAAGACATTTTCATTCTTAAAAAATGGCCATACAGAACAGTCATTTGTCAATTTTGAAGCAGATTAAGCTATCTTGAAGTAAGTTATCTGATCACTTAGAATCAATTAATTCAGCTAATCAGTTAGTCTTTGTAACAGTTCCCCAAAGCAATTTGTATTGTTTAAAATTAATATTGACAATCAGAAATTTGATCAAGTGGAAAGATATTGTTTGCTGGCCTGGCACTACCATGATACACAAATCATGGGCTTACATCCATTTTTGTAAAGCAGTTTCACACCTGAAAATGCAGTACCCTATGCTTCGTTGGCTCTCTTGTTTTCCTGACTCACATTCAGTGCTTAATGAAAGTTCTGTGTTGATTTTTTTTATCAAAATGTTTGTATGTCTAGGTAGAAGAGGATGTCCTGCACTAATAATGAGCAAATATGGCAGGATGGCCATTTTAAATTTGAGCCTGTCAAATTTATGGGGATGAAGATAAGATCAGCTGTTCTCACAGTTCTGTCTTAAACTTGGAAAATTAATCAGAGAGTTTCACAGAGAAGACAGCAAATCTGCCTAGCAGAAATTGGGGATACATTTTAAGAGCAGCTAGGTAGAAGAGTGTCTTACTGGTATATCACAGGTGAAKTTTCCCTCCCTTTGGAAGGCCAAGTATTTGACTTGGAGAAAATGAAACTTTGTTGAAATAGTCAGAATAACTGGAGTTAACAAATTCTCTTCTGTAACAGACATTTCAAGCTGTCACAACTTATGAAATAGGGTGAATGGTTATTAATACTGTAAACAGCTCCCACAGGTACTGACAACAAGTGTTTCCAACAGCTGCTAGTACAGCTCCACTGTTGTTATCACATCTACTCAGTTCACCCTGTTYTCCTTTCTTGACATTGTAATATACCTTTTGGCAAATTTGACTAAGCAACCTCTTTCAACAGGAAGGCACTACTCCAAGATTGATTCCTGAAAAATGAGGGGTGGTAATGCTGGTGTCAGAGGGGCAGAAAGAGATAAGGAGGAAAAAGCAACTCTTACTAAAAAATAGTTTAAAAACTGTAATTAAAATAACAACTCTAGCCATTAGCACTTCCAACTCATGGACATAAATTATATTTCCTGTCCTAGACTAGGCATTATTCCTTGAGTATTTGCTTGATAAGTACTTCTTTCAGAAGCAATAATAAAAATAATGCAAATTATTGTAATTAACTTTACTCGACTATGAGAAGACTGGGAAAGTAGATTCAACTCAGTGGTCTAAAAATTAACTTCCTGTGCCAGGTAAACTCTGTAGATAAGAAGCAGAACATGAAGATAAGGGGTACTTTATTAAAGTTACTCTGTCTAGTCCAATAACTACTGAATATAAACCCCCATGGATACTGAGATATATGAAATTAAGGCAGAAACTTGTAATGGAATGATTGACTTAATATTAGAAACAGACTGAAAACTAGAATGCGGATTTCAATATCTTAAAGAGATATTGGTAGGTCAAATCCTTTAAATCTAGTAAAACCTAGTAGCTAACAAATTCTTCTGAAAGTCAGGAGGATTCAGAGTCAGAGCATGAGACAATTTTAGGCATTTCAGTATCAGTCAAGGTTGGAACAATGTAAGTCACAAGAGTGTAMACAGGTCATACTCGTGGACACGTATTAGTAACTGGARGGAAAGCAAAAACATTGGAGAAGGTRTCACTCTCACTGGTCAGAGAAACAAGGATGTTTCACTGTGGTGACAAGGCTAGTGAATGTGGTTACCTGTAGCAAAGACACTCCCATAACTAGAACTGTGGTATCAGCACTACCTTAACAATTTTATACTGTAGAGAACCAGGTCTTGCATGACCRTCATGTGAAAGTCTACTTCATCCATATATCTGGTTCTTTGTCTTTATATCATGTCTCTACATCAGAAGCCTAGCACTTCTTCATGAAGCTTTATCCATATTTGAAGGGAAATACTTGTTTCTATAAGAAACAAGTCTGTCCTGGGCCTAGAGAAAAGGAGCTCGCTTGCATAAATAATGTCTCCTTRTAGGAGATGAAAACCATGCAGAAGGCTGGGCATACAATATTATTCAGCCTACAGTTCTGGAAGCCTTGTGCATAGGACCAGAGAATAAGCCTGATTTTGGCTTATTCTCTGGCATAGTCTATGCCTTTTATATATATGAGTATTTAAATGCATGGCCACTCTGATTAGCCAGACTTGAGTGCACCTTATAAAGAAATAAGTGTTAGGGCATAAAAAGAATTTAAGTGTGCCAGAGGTGTTTGGGTGACACTACTATTTATATTGTAAGAAAAGCAAATTGTGAGGAATATTGAGAAAAACGGGAATAATCAGTTGAAAGGAACCACGTATATTGAAAGATTAGTAAGAGGGAAACCTGGTTTAGATTTTTCTGGGAAGATTGTAGGGGTTACCTAATTACACCACGTACAGAACCGCAAAACCCAAACCTGTGAAGATGAAATAACTGACAGAAATGACAATGCTGTCTTCCAACCATCTATGCAAGTTCATACACACTGAGTAAACAATGCAGYAGCCCTGTCACATTACTTCAGACAYATGAGTATAGATCTGTTCAGTCTGGCATTCTACRACACTGATGCTACAAATGACAGAGGATTTTTATTTTTAAAGGGAAACATCTTTATTRCTTCTATTTAATCTAGCCCTTTGCCTTTGAGCCTAGTTTGCAATGCAGCTGTAACAATGCTTAGGCCACAGAATGGAGCCATTAATATCTATCTTTATTAAGAATAAACTCTTACTAGAGCCATAAGAGAACATTGTCTTTTCTAAATTGTGATATAATTTAGTTTAGGATTAACCATTCAAGTTCATCTCATCCAACCTCATGATGAAATCAGAGCGTATTGTTCTAATATATTGTATTAGTGTTCATTATGTCATGTATGGCAATAAAGTATATGTTTTCACATTTAGACCCTAATGATTTTCAGTTAGAAACTGCACAAGGGAGAAACATGTTTTTATTCTGATGCTTGCACAGATCCATGAGTAGATCCTACTTTAGATACTACAAGAATCCAAGTATTAGAGTTAAGGAAAGACAAATAAGCAGGGCATTTCACAGGTAGTCTAGCAATCCAGTTAATGCTCTAGCAACTCCTAGTCATTTTACCCTTGTCTAACAATAGTTGGTTCAGCCCCATATAGATGCAGTAAATTGTTTTTTACCTCCTTAYGAAGACCAAAAGTTTACATGCTGCTACAGTAAAACAAAGACCATAGAAAAACTACAGTAAATGATAAAGATGTTAATATTTAAATGTAATTGAAGCAAATCTAATCTTCAGGGTATATCTATTTTCAAACAATCTGTGTCAATGATTCAACAGACCAAAGTTTTGTGGATGCTTTTTGCTTCAAACTAAGACATAAAAAATTTGCTTCATTTTTTAGTAAGTTTTAGCTAATTAGCGGTTGCCAACCCACAAAAAACTTTAAATACTGTTGACCACAGTGGTCAAAAAGCCATTATTTAAAATTCAATTGTACCTTTCCTTTCTTCTATTAGGCAACTAGTAGAACTGCTTCTTGTTCGCTTTGTCTTTTCTTTCATAATCCTTCTTTTTCTTCTCATATTTGCTAAACTAGACCCATAAAAAGGAGCACATACTTCTGAGAAGGGTTATGCTCACACATGCATATATTCCAAGCTTGGAGGGAATTGGAAGCTGTATTCTGAGCTGAAGGTACAATTTTTCAGCAKTTCTGCAAAGAAGAGAAGAGCTTTTTTGAGTTCTTTTAGCGTAAGTTCTCCCATGAGCACAAATGTGTTCATGTTACTTATAGAAGACCAAACAAGAGCAAGAGCCTTCTACAGAGACAACAGCTTCTGGAAATGAAGCTTTGTTGAACAACTTCATTTATTTTATTGTTCATAGCAAGGTGTATTATTCAAGGCCAGTCAACACTGTTTGCAAGATACCTTCCCCATATTTGTCATAGGAAGAGGAGGCTTGGCAACAGCTCCTCTAAGGCAGTGTTCTACTCCAGTTCAGGAAAGAATATTTATAGAATAGACAAACATGTTTACTCTTGAGARCAGCACCAAGTGTATCTCAAATTAGAATATACTCCCCATCTGCCCTCTCAGTCAAGGAGGAATGTGTGATGAATATTGTGAAAATGAATTTAAATGCTCCTCGGTATTGTCAAGTGAGACTGAAGGTGAGGCAGGAAGGTTTATTCATGAAAGAAAAACTTTTATATGTAAGAAATTTAAAAAAYAAGCTTTTACAATTCCTTATTTTTTTGTCAGCTTGCTGTAACAAGCAGTACTGTGTGGGGCAGAGATGACCAGATTATTACGTATTTCATCATGCAGAGCAATCTCAGTTTCCAAAATGRGAAGAAAACAGATGCAAGTGATCATGACAGGAAATGAGAAGCTGTAGTTAGTGTAATGCTGCCTGACAGCAGGTGGCCATAAGCTGCCTTCACATATCATCTTTTAGTCTAACACTGTTTCAAAGCCATATTTTTCCCAAGAGGAATAACTGTTCAAATGCAGGAAAAGAAATGGAAGTCCTGAAGAAAATACATATTTGGCAGTGTAGTGACCTGTCAAAATGGCATTCAGTGCTGTTTATAGAAATGTACTCACAAGAAAATAAAAGCATAGAAAAAATTTGGTACATATGATACCAAGAAATCTGTGTAACATTTCAGATTCATGAGATGAGCCTCAGGATAACATTATGAAAAGATAAAAAGAAAAGATAACAACTTAGAAATTCATCTGCAATTAGCTGGAATCAGCTATTGCCAAATGCTTACACAGATAATACATGTCTTCCCACCTACCCAAGTGAATTAAGACTTGGAAATTTACAGCCATTTGATGCATTGTTTCAGAAATGTTATTTCTTTAGCATGCTTGACAAAACAGGTTCTGACATTCTCTTGCATGGCCCAATATAACAATAGGACTCTGACACCAAGATTTGTCAAGAGACATTTTTCCTACTTCCAATGTAGTATTTTACAAAAATTTTGTCTTTCAAAATATCTCTAGCAATTTCATTCTGTTTTTAACATGAAGAATCTGTAGCAACTAAAAATTAAATATAAAAATAAAAATTCTAAAAGCTTACAGGTTTTTAGTAACAGCACTTAAAAAGCCTATTTGTGAAAGAGTCCCTAATTTTAGTACTTTTTTTTTTGGAAATGAAAAGAAACAATTTAAAGAAAATTTAAATTGTTTAATTTTAAATTTTACCTGATTCTTTAAATTTAAATTTTCTTTAAATTTAATAAAAATTTAAATTTAAATTTAAATTTAAAGAATCAGGTAAAATTTTTCTCCATATGCTCAGTGTTTCTAGTATTGAAAAAAAAAGATGCAAACCAGCTTTACAGTTGTACTCAGCAAGGACAGGAAATACGTATCTTTTATGTTTTCCCTAATTTTTACTCTACGGACTCTCATTCCCAATGCAAAAAATACATACAGAAGAGCCATCAGCCAAAATCAGAAAGTTTTCCATATGTTCCTTTTACTTCACTTTCTTTATAGAATATTTTTAAGCAATGTTTGGAAGGTACTAGGAGAAGTTTGCCAAGTCCTTTTAAGAGAAATTTTTCTCCAATAAGGCAGCTTTTGTGGAAACAAATTATAAGAATTACTTAATATAAAATACACATTAGAAGAAAAATACTCTTAAATGAAGGATTTTCACTAGAAAACTCATCATAGAGTAACAAGCTATGGAAACTATTTTAAGCGAAATTACATAAGCTCCTTTTTTTTTTTCAGAATATACTTCAAGAAAAGTGGACAGAAAATTCAGATTAAATGTGTGAAATAAGTCTAAAGCTAATAACTATTAAGGAATAAAAAAAAAACAAAACCAAAAACAGTGAATCAGATTTTTCTGACAGTTCTGTTAAACAGAGGCCATTAAACAATTAATTCTGTTGTTTCATGTTGAGTGCTTATTAGCTTAAAAAAATAATTTGCTTAGCTCATATAATTCCTGGAATTTTTGCGCCATTTATAGGCATATATGTATTCAATATGTTTTTTTGATTTAACAATTAGAATTTTGTGTCAGGAGAAAAAATTAATTCATCTTTGCCATTTTTTACCATTCCACAGATGATAGTGAAAAATTATCTCAGAGGATTAATAGATATTTCTTTTCTTTAAGATTCYTTCAGCATTAGAGTTCTTCATCAATAAACCTGGTTACAAAACAGAAGCTCCAAACAATACAGCCTTTGTTTGCTCAGTTAATCCTACTGCAAAAAARTAAAAAAGAGCTAATAATTTTCCAATCTTGCTTGTATTCTGATGCATTGCCAGACTGTGCTTCACATATCCCAGCTGATGAATGTGTATATGTTCATTTGGATTTTATTTATAAGACAAATGCTTTCCAGYGCACTATTACGCAAATGCTGATGTACTCAGAGTGATTTCTCCCTAAGAGAAATTAAATGCTTGTTTGACATTATTTATAAGACTTTCATTAGGAACCACTGGCCAAAGRGAAGAGTAAATCAATTGCACAAATTTACATGTTGTTGCAACCAGACATCTTTTGGTACCCAAGCAGTACTTTTTGAAGCTCACGCCTTGCCTTACATTGCACTAGGGAACAAACACAGCTAATCTCAATACAGGAACAGAAAGACAGCTTGTCTTAGCAGCTAAGCCAAGAACATGCAAAAGTCTTCCAAAATGCTTCTAAACATGATTCCACAACACTTGGCATAGTCAGACAGACAAAGAGTTTTGCTGTTTCATAATTCGATAGCACGGCTACTAAAGTTCTCTCAGTTAAGTACTTCCCTATTTAGAATGAGAGACCAACATTCAGTATAATTGTTTAGTCCTTCTGTTCCTACTGCAAAAAACACCAATGAAAGTGGAAAGCATTTTTAGAATAGGAAGAACACTGATTTTATTTGTTGAAAAAGTATGTTTTTCACTCAGACAAAATGCAGTGTCTAATGAAGAAGCCCAACTAATCCAAACACTGCAAGTATCAGTTGAAAACTAAATGCAATACCTTTTCCCTAGTTCAAGCTCTCTAGTTTAATCTTTCTAGATTAAACACTGTGTRAGAAGGAATAACCAGATCCTTCCAACCACATGACCTGCTTCAGAGAAGTATAGAAACTTTTACTCCCAGAGTGCTCTGTTAGCAATTCAGAGTCTCATTGGATTTTTGAGCTACAAAAATGACAGAATCCTTCTGTTTTGAGCAGGTGACTGTGTTGCAACAGTGATTTGAATTCCTTCTCTAGCAGATTTCAGTTAAATTAAAAACAGATAGATGAAGTGGGAATGAGCCCTTGGCTTTCATCTGTGCCTCTGACAGCTGTCACCACCCCCAAGGCAAGAGGGTCAGATCAGCTCATGAGCAGCCAGTTATCAGACTAACTTATTAAGCTAAACTGAATTTCAACATGCTTTTTAAGGTTTCCAAATAATTTCAAGGAGGCAGAGAACATATCTGGAATAATAATATTAAGCAGTGAACTAGCCAGCTGAGAATGGAATATAAAGAAAATTGAAAACAGCAGGGAACAAAAGCATACAGCATTGATTCTTCTGAACATGAACTGCCACAGTAATTCTTCCAATTAGAAACTGTTCACAATCAAAAGCATGYTATGTTAGATTTGCTATAAAGTTCTTAAAAAAAAATCAAGAACATTTGGACCCTGAAATAAAAAGATGGTGGAGGTTCTTTAATTAATGATGGATATCGTTTCAACTTCACCCATTTCTTGATAAATGACTGAATTTTAAAAGTTTTAGAGTATCAGTAGAATTTATCTTAAAGATCAAGTAACCTAGTTTTAAATTAATTTTGACTGCAGTCTCCAAAGGACTCACTCACTATTGGTGAGGTTGTACAGAAAGTGTTTCAACTCTGTTGATAAGGGGAAAACATCGGGTTTTTTTCCCAGCTCTACAGGATTACACTATGTACATGAGAGCAAATTTCCAGATGAAACATATTTAGTGCAAGTCCCAAATTCACTGGTGTTCTTCAACAAGAAAAACCTGCTTTATTCCAAACAGTTTTGCTATGAAAAAGACAATTTACTTTTCCCTTCTTCCTTCTAGTGATTKTGGGAATGATAATCAAGTAAAGCTCTTTCCTGGATTCAAGTCCAGTCAGATATTGGTGAGAATCTCTTGTCCCTAAGAAAGGCCTCATCATTATAAATCCTCATATTTTTTCCCTAAGCAGAACTTAGGAGATGTTACGTATTGGATAAAACAGGAAGCTTGAGTATCTTTAAATAGTATTTTGAACCATTAACCAGATGGAAATTACTTTCACATGGTAGGCAATCTGTGCTACTGTCCAGGTTCATGCCAGCACATGCCAACAGTGGTGTATTACTGTCACTGCAGTCCTCAGTGACATTCATGCCAGGTCATGAAACCCAATCCAAACATGCCAGGTGATAGGCATTGTAGTTGTAGAGAGACATTCATGCCATTGTATTGTACAATAAAAGTCAGGCTCTTTCAGCCCACTCTATTGAACCAAACCAACATAAAGATCAAGAGATTAAAAATAGATCTTGTCCTGATGTGCTTCCACACCTCTAGCTCATTTTTCTTCCTTTTAACAGAAGAGTTTGAAGAGTTCTGACAGGCAGATAAACTTTGATTGTTTGAGGCTGCTGCATATGCAGCCTGCTCTGTGATGCTCTGTGGTAAGCAGTGTTCTCTCTCATGCAGACAAAATAGGTTCATGAAAATCAGGCACTGATAAGTATGGGACAGAACTTCAGAGGCAGGACACATTCATTGTGGAATCAAAATTCAGCCACGGATTTACTGCCTTATTTTCAAATACTTTCTCCGGCTGGAAAAACGTTAATGTTCCTGCATGAAGAGAGTTTTCATTAATCRGAGCTGGAAGAAGTCAAGATTACTTCAAGATGACAAAATGTCATAGTTCAAGAATTAATTTGTACACAGACTACTAAAAAAACCAATACTTTGGGTCACAACAGAGATACTATGACAGTGATACTTCATTACTAAGGATAAATATTTACTGTTTTCCATTGTTGCATGTTCTTATGCAAGGGTTTCACTGAAAGAAATATAGTGCAGTTCAAATTGCTCAATGCAAAGCAAGGCTTTATTTCATACAATGCATAAGTTCAGACTTCAGCAAGGGAGAAGACAGAGTATTGTTGACCAGTCCTCCTTGCTCAAGATGTACAGATACAATGCAACTAGCTGCTTGCGCTAAAAAACCTCAGCTTGACTACAAAGATAATGTAATTAATGATTCACCAGGACTTCCTTGAATCTATGTTCACAGTCTCTACCCTTTGACAGCTGCAACTATTGAGACAACCTAGAGTTGCAACAAATGGCACCTTGTGGAAGCTGCTACGACAGGAAAAGTTACACTTGGCGTTTAAACACCCCAGGGCATGTAGTGACATTTTCAGCACCAAGAGTATCCCTGTTCTTCCCACAATGTCACAAGATTTTGTTTCTGAGAGTTTGGGTTGAGCTGAGAGCCTGGAAATTAGGTTTTGGTAGAACAGTAATGTTGTCAGGATTGTAGGCTCTCTCCTATTCAGATCTTGGAGACGGCACTAACTAAAACTTAGCAGAAACAAGAACAAGCATAGAGAGCCTTGTATTTTTTATAAAACATATTATCTCCCTCTTAAGAGCTTTAAGGATAGGAGCAGACAATTCTAAAGCACATTTGCTTTCCRTCTAAGGAAGTGACTTAGATTTTACAAAACAGAAGAAACAACCAAAGGCCAGGACAGTCGAATGTGGTGCAGGAGTGTAGGCCCTGAAAAGGCCATCTTACAGTGCAGCCCAAGGAACTATAATGCACAAATCCAGTTTGCCATCTATAAATGCCTTTTTCTTTTTTTTTTATTTGTTGCTTTTTCTGAGTTCATTTAGGGGCTTTTTTGTTTGTTTACTTGTTTTGGTTTCTTGTTTGTTTGTCAAAGATTTCATCTCAGTAAGCATAAACAGCTCCTTCTGAGGAGGTGATAGAAGAAGACACTCTTTTGTTGTAGYCTACAATCTGAGGAATTTGGGTGGAGAAGAAAATACCTGGTATAGGTAGTACACGATCGAAAAGAATCAAGGCAAAAGAAGTCATGTGTTTAGTTGTGTCTATTCTGTCTTGGCAAATTGCAAGATTTAAATACTTTGCCCAAAATGTCCTTCTAAACCTAACACTCCCATGCTTGCTTTGGTTATCCCACAAACTTGCTCTCCTTAAATGTTTTAAAACTGGAAATGCTCTTGATGCAAGTGAATGACTGTGGTCAATACAGAAGAGATCATGGCAGATGCTGTGCCCAAAAATGAGGATGTCTACATTTTTAGTACTGCATTTGTCTTGAGACATAAGGCAAGGTGTGATGTCCAAACTATTTGCAGTTGCATTCTTTAAGTGCCTGAAAATCTGTGCTTAGTTTCATCTAGACTGTCAGCATGCCATCAAGGCCCCGAGCTTCAAGATTTTAATTTGGTTTTGATGACATACCGAGACACTCATGTTACTGGATCAAATTCTTTCAACCTTTTCTATAGCAATACTCCAGTTCTGTAATGGCATGAAGTCCAGTGTAATTGATATCTACAGAATTTAACAGCTCCTTTTCAGGTCTCCCAGTACTGGAGRTTAGCTGTAGTGCTGCACAACTACTGCAAATGGAAGTTGACATTCTGGATTCTGTGGTGGTATTTGGTGAGATAGCTGATGAACATGGGATTGTGAAGGAAAAAATCCCAATAAATGTAGCTTACACAAATATTTGACGTAACTAGTGTCCCCAAAGTGTGAATGCTGAGAGAGAAATAGGTAGTTTCCCAGGAATCATTCTGGGGAATCTGTGAGAAGCTCAGAGAAAAGAATTCAAACAATTCTTATCTTAAGGCTCTGCAGCTGGTGTTTTGAACAGTTGTTTCTCATTAGATGTTTAACAAAGGGTGGTTCCTAATTAACCAATAGGTGACAGGTGTTTTTAAGAACCAATCAGGTTATGGTTATAGGCAATATAACAGTATTGGTTATAAATATCGGGAGTTTGTAATAAAGTAAATTTTTTATGCCTTCTGAAAATGCATGGAGTGYATTGCCTTTCTTCCCATTCCTGACTCAACGGTGACACCAAATGTCCTGCAGTATTCCATGGAAGTGAGCTATGAAACTGCAACACTCTACACTAATACCTTGGTACAGCTTTGCTCTTCTGGTTAAAGAAAACAGTGGGTGTGCTGAACACCTGCTTATAAACTGCTTTATGTTGAATTGCTGACCTGAGTTTAGATGGCTTTGGCTTGTTTAAATTAAAGTCTTATAATAAGTTATTCAATTGCTTGATTGCAATGCCAATAAAGAAAACTAAAGCATGGCCTACGTCATGCTTGCAGTAACCAAAGTTGTAAATGGGACCTTGTAAGCAGAATGGCCCAGTATTGCTTCCTCTCCTACTTATGTGCACATCACACTGCCTTYTGTGGAGGGATAGTATGTAAGAAAAKAAAGATAGTGCAGAAGGTAATCTCACCCTTGAGGAGGTTGCAGCTGTACTAATCACCAAAGATTAGGAACAGACCTGCCCTTAACAGGCCACAGCTGTGTCCAATAAGAAGACGAGTGCTACAAAAGAGTGGGTTAGCAGGTTGAGGAGAGAGTTGGAGTTTGGTGGCTTTACTGAGAAGAAGAAGGAATCAATGCTRTGAGGAGATGCCCCTGAGATATCACCAAGAAGGTATGGGAGCTTTGCAATAAGATTACAACAGCCTTCAAGGTTTCATTCAAAGGAAACACTTGTGTCTCCACCAAGCACAACTAAAAAGGCTTTCTAGACAGTTCTTCATCCACTCAACAGAACCAGTCTAAAACAGACTGTATCTGACACAGTCTTTTCCTAAATAATATAATAATGTCCAATACTGGGTACAACTGTTGTCTACTAGAAAAATAACTGGATCAAATACTGATAAACTAAGATATATGATCCTTCCAGCTTCCATTTCTGCTTGTTTAAAAGGTCTCTGTCTGGCCCAAGTAGACTTTCAGACATGTACCTCATCTTTCCCCAGAAACGTAATTGGTATACACTAGGCATCACAGACTCTTTCACCTTTTTTAGAATAATTTCTTTTCCCCAGTACCATTCATTCCCAAGGTTCAATTGTCTTCTTTGGACATCCAAAACCTAGCATCAGCTAGATAGCTAGAGAGATGAGGGAGATTTCTGGGACAAAGGAGAAGTTGCCAATGAACAGCTTAACGAGGCAGCTTGGCAGTAAATGAGCAGGAACATCAAGGGAAAGAGATGGCTGGTCTCATTAGGCTCTACACCAAATGCAGAGTATTCAAGTTAGTCCCAGCCAGATTGGGAATTACAAAACACATGGGCTTCTCACAGTGTCACAGAAYACCTGTCATCAGTGGCAGTAAAGATGCTGCAATTATCTGCAATTGATGCGAGCACACAACAGGAAAAGCCCTTCCTGTTGATGAAGAACCAGGGACAGCCACAGAGACCAGGTTGCATATGTTAGACCACTAAACCAGCCAGTGATATTCCTCCTTACCTCAGTTCTTCCATTCTCTTTTCTATTTACCTGTACTCATGTATCAAACATCCTTAAAACGGAAACAAGTATGATGTGAGACTCATCTGACACAAACATCTGACTGGAATAAATGCGTAATTCATTACTGGCAATTAGACAACCTTATGAGCAATAGCTGTCTGGGGGTGAAAACCGCTGACTGAATACATGGCACACAAACTCATACAATATAGCTGTAATGCATGGACGTTTAAGAAAGTAAAAACATGATCTCTTACTTGGAGCACTGTGTGTGATATTGTGCATCACCAGTGTTACACTCTAGTTTAAAGCATACCATTTGCTATCAGACTTAAATACAATTTACAGATAGTGGGAGGATTTAGTAGGCCCACGTAAGCCACATGCAAGACACAACATTATGATACACTAGTCACCTGGCTAAGTAACTRGACAGGAAAATCCACTCCCTGCTGAGCCAACATGGCTCCTTAGAATGAGTCTTTGAAAACAGAGAAAAGCAAAGCACAGGTAAGAGCATGGTTGTTTCTTTTCCCATGTGTTGCACTACTCAAAATAGCTTTGTGGTATTCCAACAGAAAGAGTCACTTCTGTCATTGCCCACACGCTGGYGCACACATCCATATGTCCCAGTCAGGGTTGCAATTCACTTATGTTTTTAAAGTGAACCCTTTAAGGAAAGACAATTTTACTTGGATTCAGGACTCACCAARAACATTCACTACCTATTGTTTCCAAGAATCTTACTCTTCAAAAGCCATATATGTTAATATGGAGCCATAAAATGTTTCTTTCTTCCAGCTGCATCACTTGTCTACAGCTAACAAATCCAGTTATAAACTCCCATTGAATTTCAAGTGACAGATTAGCTAGTAGTTATTATACTATTAACTAAGTCTAGCAACATTACRAAAGATGAGAAAAACAGCATTGCTGTTATTTTTGTTGAAGTTAGGAAGGTTCTCGAAAACAATCACCAGCAAAAGATGCTTCCGTTTAACAACTTCAAACATAAAAGTTTCAGGACAAGACAATGGAATCGGAGCAGAAGAAAATCAATTTCAAGTTCCCAAGCTAAACTATTAATCAAAACAATAAAGTTCTTTCTTTACTCCAAAAACCTTTGATATAAATTACCTCTTTCACATCCTACAAAAATAGCCTCCACCCCCCCCCAAGTACTTTTAGTACTTTTTCAAGTATTCATCAGGCAAAGAACTTACTCAAATCCATCCAAGGATCAAGACAGCACCGAGTAACTCTTTCTACTTTTATGTACAGCGGGAACTAAGGTCAGATCTGAACTTAAATGGAGCCACCAGTATGATTGGCACAGGGAACGGGTGAGKGTCCTGACTGAAGCTGATCAGGGCAATTAAGTACCATCAGGACAATGACAACTGGTTGGCATAAAATGAAAGAAAACCAAACAAAAAAACACCCTCTCAATCTTTGGCAAAAAGTTAGTAAGTCAATTWTTTGGTATTTCAAGTATTTTCAAATACAGTTTCTATTTCATTAAGAATTTGAATTCATGTATGCACAAAAATGTATGCAAGATGAGATAATCTTATCTTTGACTATCTGTATAAAATTGCATTATTGTGATAATTAGTGGTGGAAATCATATTAGGAATGAGGGCATACTGGTTGAAAATAAGCTAATATTCCTTGTATCTGTCTTACCTGTGAAAGTAAAAGGGGATCTTCAGCAGGAGAATTTAGAATTGAACCATGAAAAAAAGAAACAAACCCAACTTTGCCACACAGATAGAAGTARTGGCAGTTTATAATGTTGCACTTTAATGCCAGAAACCCTCTTCTTCAAAAAAGTGTACTTTCAAGGATATAGCCATGTACAGTGTTAAATTGGTGCTTATGTTTCTATCAGTAATTTTTCACATATGAATAAAAATATAGTAGCAACATAGYAGAAACAGCTTGTTGTCTTGATATTTCCTAAAGGATTCAATAGTTTTATCCTGAAAAATGTATGAAGTTAATATATGCAGTGAAAAAAGAGCAAAAAAATTTATCAAGAACTGCAACAATGAGATACAGTAAGAYATAGAAGTAAGCAGAGTTTTTCATTTCAGAGAATCTCTATTTTTGCAAAGAAAAAAAAATCCACTGCTACAACATGATGTTATCAAGGCTGAAAGGCAAGGACATAGCTGACAAACATTGTCAATTAGTATCATACTGAAAAATGTAAGAATTAGTGGCTGAAATCATGCTATGACAAGCCTAAACACACGTCAGGTGGAAGAGTTTTTCCGTGATGAYGACCTAATTTAAAAGCCAGTTTTACAAAATCAGCCCGCCATCTGTAGGTGAGTATCAAGAAAATATGTGAAAAAATATTCTTGAACTGATATTTAATACTGCTTATAAAATAAAAAAAGAAGTCTAAACTGTATCTGGAAGGACAATAAAATAAAAAAAAAGCAAACAGCATATGTTTTGTAATGTCATTTCAGCCATGATACAGGAATCAATACATCTGAATAATCTTTTAAATTATTTTAGTTTAAATTTATAATGATATGTATAAAATTTTAATACGAACCCCATTTATCAGAAAGATGTTCAGAAGCTAGATATGTTTTTGCAAGTGAGGAAAGAATGAAAAATATGTTTTAAATGCTACAGAGTGAATAAATTTCTAAATCCTTCCTCTAAATACAGACTTTGGTGTTTATTTAAGTTTTGTATTCTTCATCAGGTTTAAATAATTTTATATTGTTCATTTAAAATGCAATCTTTTTGTTTCTGAAGTATTGAGGTGATTACATTGAATTTTACTATCTAATGATACTATGATAATACTTAACCTGGAGGAACTCAATATTCTTTTTAAAGCTTCTGTATTAAGTATTTTACAGAATTGGAACCCTATGTGATAATTAGTTTTCTTTAGAAGAAATGCTAAAATTTCACTCTTTTTGGAGCATAATTTCCCTTCAAATCCTGCATACTATTTCGGTCACAGAAAAAGGTTCCTATGATTGTGTTGTTTTAAATGTTCTCCATGTGGAAAATACTAATAAGTGCTCAAGTCTTATTCACATCAGCACTTAAAATGTACTGTGAATTTGCGCGAAAGATCCCATGGTGGCTTCTGCACTTGCAAAGGACTGCCTCTCATGCATAGATGTGAAGTCATGGGCAGAGGTTACTCTTTCTTTAACAGACATAACTTGTGGAAGTCTCTTCTTCCCCTTCCTGACAGCAGGAAAAAGTAAAACAAAGAGCAGGAAACATTATCTCATTAGATTAGAGCTAAACTGCTAAATTGATGGTGATAAGTCACACCTGCATAAGGACCTACTTTTTGGTCTATGCAATACTTGTGACCTAAGAAAAGAGGAAAAAAATTTATTTGGGTCTGTCGGTAGAATTTGAGATCATTTTGCAAAACTGCTGACTTTCAACCTGTCAAGTTGTACTTTAAGGAACTTAAAGTAAAAGTTAAAGTTGTACTTCTTACTTTGTAAATGAAACAAAGTTATGCATTTAAAAAGAATTTCTTCACCTAGCATTTAGAGTCTGAAGGACTAACTTGCCCCAAGGTTTTTTTCTGCCAAATTTATAAATATCTGTATACCTGCTCACAGGTACACCAATTGAAGTGCTCTCTTTTTCTGCTCATTTTGCTGATTAAATCAGCTTGTTGGAGAATCTGGTAACTTCCTATAACTGCCAGGACAATTAAGGGCTACGCAGCTGGACAACTCAAAATCTTAGTTTTTGTCATCTTTTTTTGACTCAGCTTTTTCTTTTGCTTTCTAGATGGATAGATAAAACAGAAAACTGATTTTGAGCCACAAAGAACAAAATATATTTCAGTTTTATACGAATAAACATACTGTCTTATCAATGAATGCTTAAGGCAAAACAAAGGACATGCTGGTTTAACTCTTCTTGAATTTAAGAAAACTTTATTTTCTCTATTATTTTATATATGTAATGGTTTGTTTTTCAGGTGTTTTTGTTTGGTTTTTTTGATGATGTATTGGGTTTTTTGAAAGACATCTCTAATCTTTATAATTTTACTCAGATCCCTAATTAGTTTATCCATACTTGCACACATAGTTACGCATCACCTACCAATTTGTTTAGTTAGGGATATATTTCCTCTCTTTTGCACATGGTAAATCTCTAACATGAAATGGTTTTTTGCATTAACTTTGGTCCTTGATAAACAGTTTAGTCAGTTGATCAGTCTCCCGTTGCTTCAACTGCAAAGTCATATAACCGCCCCCTCAATCTTCCCACTGCATATAATGTCAACTAAGATTGCAATTCTGTTTAATAATTCTATGATTTTTATTAACTTGGAATAAAGATTGTCAAACCAAGAGGATTTTTTTTTTCCTCTGGGGAGTTATAAGTATTTTTTTTAAAAAAAGAGAAGCACACTTTATAAGAAACTACAAATTGACCTCTTCAAGATGTGTGAATTGGCAGCACCAAAAAGTAAAAATACCAGCAGGATTTGGCAATTACAAGGAACAAAATTTAAAGCAATATAAGTTTATTTTAATTCCTGACTTTTTGAAGAACATTTTGTAAACTGTCATGGGTAGTTTGTTAGCTATTATGCTCGGTTGTAAGAACTGATGCAACAATGATTGATAACTACCTCTAAGCAAAATTCCCAGCCTCTTTAACTTCAAAAAAATGCTATTCTAATTAAAAAAAAAAAATCACCAAATTAGGAATGAAAGAATAAACAGGAGGACCAAAAATTTTGCAGAAGTGAAGAGATGGTTAAAACCATGTTTCCTGAAAAGCAACAAATGGAAAACAGTTCACTAGTGAGAAAACTAAATTTAAAGAAAGAAAACATGTACACCATTCTTGTTCTGTTTTTAATGACGTAAGAATATGAACAATATATTGAGAAGAGAGAAAGAATAGAGTTTGTATTACTAACTAGAATAAATCACCATTCAGTCCATATCAGTTTCTGCAGGATGCTGTAGACAAACTGTTCTGTCAGACAGGTTGCACTTCTTTGAACAAGTTTTGGGAAGCAACAATCAGATAAAGCCTTTTGTGATGCACTGGTAAATATGGTCTAAAATGGAGGCTGAGCATCTCAAAACTTCTTTCAATGCAYGAGTCTTGGCAAATGTGGACAAACTTGAAGCATCGGAATATATTGAAGTTAAAATCAGAATCTAGGCTGCTTCAAGAAAGTGTGGCTACTGAGTAGGTAGAAGACTTCAGAATGGTTCTTTAATGGACTATATATCCAGATCTGGATTTTGTTTATACTCAAAATTGCAGGAAATATCATAGCTGATGAAGGAGTGTTTAACAGCATGACCTGATCACTGATATACCAAAAATATCTGTAGCCTTTCTAAATATGCTGAATATTTATTATTGCTTCTTTACAAAAATATTGCATAAAAATTCAAATTCTTTGGGATTTAACATTACTATATCTGTAACCTTGAAGAGAGCTAAATGCACATTTGTTAATGCATACATTCTTCTGAGATCACTGGTGTGTATTGGTTTTTAAAATCCTACGAATAAGCAGGAAGACAATATAAAAGAACATGAATTTTAAAAAGTTTAAAATTAATTTTTTATTTCATTTAAGATGAGTAAGATGGGTAAAAAAGCCTTAACTTTTTAATTCTTTCAACTTTTTTTTTAATACGAAAGGTTTCTCTACATTTTTATGAGAGATTTTTCTCTGGTCTCAAAATGGTTGAAACACTTTGAAAATATATTGAAAAGACCTGCTTGTAAGAAAACAATTCACTTGGAATGGAAATAATTTTTGTAATCTCTGTATAGTTATAAGAAAGGAAATTTCTGAAATGAGAGGGCTGGAAACCTATAGGGTAATGCTTACAGACAAAATCACTAAAAAGTCTGCTGGCTACATATTTAGCTATTGTTTATTTAAACACAAGTAAATTAATTGTTTATAGATAACAGAAAAGTGAAATATAGACAAAAGCATGCAAATAGAATATTTTTTGAAGTGAAACACAAGACAAATGAAACTTAGAGAGACCGGGCATGAATAATTTTAAAATGTTAACTTAAAGTGTCAGTGAAGTGATTATCACACTACCCAAACTGGTCACAAAATTTCTTAATGCTTCTGGACAGCCAACCCAAGAAAAAAAATAACTGCTGCTATATTGCAGTAAGATGAATACAGGTGCTGTCTGTGCAGGGGYAGGGGTTAATATATCTGGATTGTGTCCTATGTGTTTCTGTTGTGTTAGCTCCTGGGCTAGCAACTCAGAGAACAGTCAGCCACATTATTCTGTCTGGGGATTTACTTGAATTTTCAAACCAAGCTTTTATTTTGCTTGAATTCAAAAGTTTTAGCTGATTCTGAAATGTCCAATAGCAAGGAGGAAATTACCTGTTTCCCAAGGACTGCTTTCTGAGATAAAAAATAGCACTCCGCACATTTCTATGAACAACAAAGTTGCATCTGCCAAGGGTGCTGCTAGTAGCTAGTATTAGTCTAGTGGCTGGGACTAGCTCCTTGAGTTCATAGAAAAAAAAGGAAAGGTGAAATATAAAGATAATATATATATAGAAAAATTAAAAGAATACATGAAAATACAATGCAGAAAAGGCAAAGTAAAACAGGAATATGATTTAAAGATGCAAAATATCGAAAGGGATACAAGCAGATGTAAGGTCAGGATTTTCCAAGAAGTGAATTTGTAGATGTTTGGCACTGGAGGCTAAATGGAAAGATACTCTCAGCACTTATTTGTACAGTCCATAGATCAGCTGAAAGGTTTGCTCTAGTAGCTCCTGTGGGTGCCATCACTGTCAAATAGCTCATGCCTGCTCTGTGCCTAACAAAGGATTTCTGGTACTTCACACCCACATTAAGTTTTGATTCAGTGGAAGTGGGTTCACATTGTTATTTTCAGACTTGGTTTCCTGTGAAGAAATTCAAGTGCATAAAGTAAAAGTGTTGAGACCTGAAGTAGTATGAGACAACCAGGGATGATTTGAATTCATATCAAAGGACTCAGAGTACTGATATAGATGAGGAAACTGATTCTCCTCTGAAGGAAGCAAACAGTATGTTAATTGCAGAGGACAATGTTGAAGTTGGGCTAGGTCCTGAAGAGATACTGATTAAAGAACAARTTCTGGAAATTTTATGGTACATGTACTGTCTCATTTAGCATCCTTTACAAAAAATGTTGTTCGATCTTTTGACAAGAATAAGTTGGGAGACCAGGCAGTAGAGGAATTGGAGCATGTTTCAAGATGTGTATTTTGACTATCAAAAACTTCTTGCATTTAGAATTTTATTTGAAATTTTAAGAAGAAAATATCAACTGAAATGGTGCTTAGTGAACTCGGAGCACAACATTTAACATTACTGTGGAAAAAATTCTGAAAGCTACTTTACCATTCTGATCATATGATGTAGGAGTTCTCTTCAGTTTGAAGATCTGATGTCGGAAAAAAAAAAAAWATCTAATGTGCAAGATATTTAGCATGGCTAAAGTACTATTTTACAGATCTACTTGGTGTACAGTATGTGGAATTGTTGCCACCTGAAACATCTTTTCAAGCAAGTACCTTGTCAGGGTAAAGAGAAAATAAGAATCACTACTTTTTGGCAAAAATTGTGACATAATTGCCTTAAAATTTGWACTGTAAAATATGATAAAACATTGCAGGAATTTTAGGCCTCTTGGAAAAAAATCAGTCATTTCCCTGCATCAATCAGAATCAAACTAATATTCATGAAAATATTAGAATCCAGGCGAAATATTTTCACCATATTCTGAACATGACTTGTGCTGAGACTGGTTTTGCAGCTGGGTAAGCCTTTAGGGGAGCTTTGATCTAAACAAAGAGTCTGCAGTGTTCTCTTTTGATGATATACACATAAAAATGCTAGTAAATTTGAATTAGTTCTAAACTTGATTGAAACTTCTAATTTCCATTTCTCAGGCAACATTTTAATATAAAATTTATGCCTATGAGGCAGAAACTTTTTATAAATGCTATACATCATGGAATTTGCAAATTGACTCAGGAAAATACTTGGCATCTTGTGGGAAGATTTCACACTTTGTTTACACAACACCTTCATAATGTGCTTGTTGAAGCTTGTTTGAAAGGCAGAGAGAGTAAAAATAAAAAATATCATCATCTTAGAGCCATTCCTCTTGAACATTTTATTTCCTTTTCAATAAGACCATAGTCAGCACTCAAATGCTTTAGTCAGTGCAATTGACTGTTTTCTAGAAACTGTGATCTGCTAAGTGACAACAACAATCAAAGCTAGCTGCATGATTTTATTTGATTTACACTACAGAGTACCGGGTTTTTTTCTGTACAAACCACCACTGAATATAATATAGCTACGCCACCTTCRCTAGTTTTGACCTGCTCAGAAGTATGAAAATATAGTTACTAGAATTACAATATTTCTGTCAGTCCCTGGCTGTTACAATAACTTCCTTCTCATCACTTGGATCATTGCTTCCATCACTGATAATGAATAGGAGCTTCACAAAATGGGCAGCAGCTCTATTAGTGCAATTGACAAACCATTTTGTCCAGATGCAGAAATATTGGCGATGTTACTGTCCAAGATCATGACTTTGTAAAGTGATCAAGTACTTGCAAAAGGAAAATTGTGTTTTACAAGGAAAATAGAAAACATTATCTCAGTCTCAATAACTGTCCTAAGTGAAAAGTGTGTTTATCATGCTAGAAATAAAAGGAGAGTACTGTCTTTAAATCTGAAGTAAAATAGCACTCCTATAAATGGTAGCAACTGCAAGAGAACTCTGAATTTTTTCTGTTTCACAGTGGCCAGTAGAGGAAAGAGAATGTTTCCTCTTTTCACATCCATGAATGTTTTGTTAATATTGCTACTGCTATTTCTGCTGTGTAATGAAAGTCACTGATTTCTCAAGGTTTATTTGCTATATGTGGTCAACCCATGCTTTATTATTTGAAAACTCAAGGGATAAAACACTATATCAAAAGATGGCTTTATAGAAGACAGCAGCAATTGAAGAAAWTCATGGTTTGAAAGCAGATTCTGGTGAGGATTTTGTGGCTCTGTTAGGGTTGAGACAGTATTCTATTTTTTTGAGGCATTTGAAAATTGCCTGACCACATCTTTTTTATATAGTACATTGATATAATCTTGATCACAGAATCATAGAATATCCCAAGTTAGAAGGGACCCACAAGGGTCATCAAGTCCAATTACTGGCCTGGCACAGGACCACTCCAAAAATGTGCCTGTGAACGTTGTCCAGATGCTTCTTGAACACTGCCAGGCTGGCACTGTTACCACTACTCTAAGGAGCCTGTTCCAGCAGCCAATCACTCTCTGAGTGAAGAACCTTTTCCTAATATCTAAGCTAAATCTGCCCTGATACAACTTCATGTTATTTCTTCTTGTCCTGTCACCAGAGAAGAGATCAGTGTCTGCACCTCCACTCCCTCTTATGACTAAAACATAGATTGTCATGAGGTCTCCCCTCAGTGTCCTCCAGACTGAACAGATCAAGTGCCCTCAGCTGCTCCTCATACAGCTTTACCTCCTAACCCTTCATCATCCTTGTGACCTTTCTTGGAAACTCTTTAACAGCTTTATACCTCTGTTAAATTCTAGCGCCCAAAACAGCGCRCAACACTTGAGGTGAGCATTCCACAGTTCTATGCCCACACAAGCTATACCACTTTTTTGTTTCCCTGATCCCTGATAGATAGAGGAGTTTTCCAATAGCAAGTTCTAGTATGAAAGCTCCTCYTTTCCTTTGCTTTTACTTTACTGASATCATGCTTTCCACAGTCATTCTACACTCCAAATCTTGATTTTACTGAAGAGAAATCATGGAAAAGAAAGTACCAGAGGGAAAGCTAAAGGAAAACAAGTTTAATTATTAAAACCCCTATTGTGTCTGTGTCTTATCTAGTAAATTAAGCATTACTAGGGACATTTCTTAAGAATAGAACATGAATACTCTGGGAAGTTTTTCCTCTGGSAGAACTTGTTCCAATCCAGCTAGTCTTTTCCCTAAAATCCTCAGGTCCAGTTCACATTGCAGGGATATTTCTGTTTACTAAAATAGATATTGCTATGTCATTTTGAACTATGAGGCTGTTGCTTCTCAGGGTGTCCTTCAAGCTGTGTGTCTGCCAGGCTACACCCAAGGCCTCACTAGAGACAAGTGCTATGCTATAAAAGTGATTTTTATTAAGAGATAGCAAAGCCTTTGCACCTTTTTTTTTTTAATCATTCAAGATGGTAGACTCAATCCAATATGATTTTAGAAGGCCACCAGATGAAATGTCCAGGGCTCTGACCACAGGGAAACAACAGAGGATACATACTTGAAAGGTTCAGYGCTAATCACTAGCATAAAGTTTTTTATTAGGGTGATATCTATATAAGAAAATAAATAAGAAGCATTGTAGATAACAAAAGATTTAAGATAACAGCTCAAGAAAATTTCTGACAAATGAGGAAGATAATGAGGCAACCATAAATATCAAATAAATAACAGAAGTTGGGAAAATTAAGATTAAACAGCTGTGGGATGTTAATTCGTAAGAATATAAAATCGGGTATGGTTTGAATTGTTTGGAGATATCTTTTAAGCAACCTTGCATCTGATGAAGACTAGAAAAAAGATTGTTTTTCAGGCTACCTTMATATGCCTTTTGCTGTCAAAGGAGAAAAAGGTTTTTCTGCTAATGCTAATTAAAGAATGCCCAGACAAGAAAGGCTGAACTTTTTAAAAGTACCCTTCAAAACAAAATAGTGTGAGCATTGGTTGCCTTTCTCAAATTGATGAATTAGGAATAGAGACTAATACCAACAATTTTTTATGATGTGTATTGATATAATATATTTTTGTGGTCAAAAGTACCCATTGACTTTTTCTCTCAAGTAAGATGTTCCAACACATCAGCCTATYCCAAATTGCCTAAACTGGTGAAGGGTAAAGCAAGGCAGCTGGGCAGTGGGATCCCTTGATTTTTTCAAGAATTAAGAGATTCTCTACTCATTATATGATGATACTGCTTAATGAAGTAAATGGTCCTAATTTTAGCTTCCCATTCTGAAAACATCTGTGCACTTCTGAGTCAGACAGCAGGACCATGAGCTTCCTGGTTCCTGTCATAGTCCTGATTAAAAAAAGACTCAAATTACACTGAGTAAGGATGCTTTTGGTAGGGTGTGGGAGGTRTTATTTAAATTTTGAGCTTCATAGTACTTTCTTGTGCTGAAATTAGGTGCTGAAATTAGACACTGCACCATCACTTCTGCTTAGTTATATGTTTGCCTAAAAACATGCATAGCATATGAAGTTACTCTGAGTGTAATCTTGAACAATTGTATGCTACCTTACATGAACCTTAGAGATAGCTGAGAAGATCAATATTTTCCAGAGAAAAAAGAAATTAAAGACCAAGAAATCTGAGAATTTTAAGAGGCAGGAAGTTTCCTTTGCAGCATAAACAGTGTCTACCATCCCAATTGCAGTTACTATTCTCTTTCATAAAATTATCTGTGTTCTTATTCTGAGTTTTCCTGCTACCTWTATTAACTTCCAAAGTTGCTACAAGGTTATTTTCACCTTTGATTTAGTAGAATAGATAGTAATAATCTGTGTTCAACATACACTATGACTTTGTAGTCTAATAGTATGTTTTTTCCATGATAAAACTGGTATGGCAAAAAGAATATTTGATTTGCAATTCAAGAGGAACTATTTGCTTCTATTCAAGCTGAAAATAAAATCCAAAGCTGCCGTTAGGTAATCTGGGAAAACTTCCTTGAGTACTCTGCATCTGCTAATATAGTGTTGAAAAAAAGATATTTGGAGAGTCATGGAAACCCTCCCCAGCATCCTACAGAAATAAATTTTTTTGGTGCTACTGTTCCTCATACACTAAATTCAGCCTGAACATATGGACCATATTAAGAATAAATGCCTCACTTAAGGATATATATACATGGAAGAAGATCAATTAAAGTTATGATCTATTCTTACCTGTTGTTCGGTGAACCTAATGGTTAGTGGTTAATTTGAGTGAAAAATATTGCCACTTCATTTTACTCAGTATTTCTTTAAAACAAACAAGTAAAGTGATTTTTTCCCTTTTCTTGTACTTAAGGGGATGGGAAATGTGCTCATTTCCCATTAAAGTGGAGGATGCATTTACTTCAAACTTAGAACCAACATTAGTAACATCCTATAAAGGGTCTATTTTCTTTAAAAGTTTAGATATCCTGTTTTGGAAGGAGTGTTTCAGTTGTTCAGAGCATCATTTTTAAACTGCTGTTTTGTCCTCACTTTTAATTCAGTTTGAATCATTTTTCCCCTTTAATCTCTGCCCTTTTACCTGCTGCTGTTAGAGCCCTACTTAATAAATATCTAGAATTCCTATTAATTACAGTAGGACTTCCTCACGCCAAGATTTTGACAAAGTTGTCAGTGTAATCTGTAATATATACTGGAATTAAAGAATATCAAATACACAGTTTCTGCCTGCAGTGTGTGTGCCGCTGTGAAACAAATATATGTACTATTACCAAACATGCACAATCAAGTTTTTACCTTTTGCTTATTTTGCATTACATTATTTCAGAACCCCACAGTCATCTCTTACAGAAAAAGCAAAAGCATAGGCCAAAAGAGAAATGCTGTAAAATGAACGAGAAACTCAATTCTGAAAGTTTTTTTGCAATGCTAGAAGTTCAGTAATTCCACATTAAGAGATTCAAAATACCCTTTTTATAAAAGGGCACAAGCTTACAGAAAAGTACATTTAAAGTATATGACATACACACAAATAAGAGCTATTTAAAGTTATGGAGATACTCATCTAACAGATTATATAAAATGATTCTTGAACAAAACAAGTTGCAGTTGCTCTGCATTAAAGGCAAAAAATGTCACAAACTTTATTTTGAAAGGTATTCCTTACATTATTCTGAATGAAGGAAGTTCATGGGTCGCTACATTTTGTGTTGCATCTGATAATCGAATTTGAATAAAAACATTTTTCAAGCCAGAAAACTAACGTGACGAACTAATCTCAAAATTATTGCATCCTAAAGTCATCTGAAAAGAAGTCATAATGTTTGTATCTATCTCTTAAGCTTTTTTATAGTACTGCAGAGTGCTACCTTGTAGTGGCATTTCTAAAACAGGGAAAGTCAGCTTATGAGGCAAAGTAATCACTAAGTGTTTGCTGAGAAGCAATATAAAATGGAAATATCTTACAAGCAAGATTCTTGATTTACTTGCTGATATAGGCAATCTAGTTATTTCCCACATTTTAATTGATTTTTTTTGCTTTTCTCTTGTTAAGAAAAACTGCAAGTAGGATTATTTTCAGCTGTATTGATATGAGAAAAATACAGTTTATCTGTGAAACAAGTGAAATATACTTTCTTCAGGAAAAAGAAGAATCTTCTTCCAGTGCAGATACAGTTTCAGTTTCATGCTTCCTGGGTGGCTTTTTGCCTGCATTAACGCTTCCCGGCCAAGGCAGAATATCTGATCAAGATTTTTAAAATACAACTGTACTTCTACATCCCCGTGTGTTATTCTATCTTGCTTTAACATAGTTTTGATCACTGCCTGCCCAAATTCCCTCTAGGTCTCTAAGTCCGTCTCTTGCTGCCCATATTGTGTCTCAAGCATGAAAAGTTTACATGACGGCAAACTTTAAAATATGCCATAAGCATGGTGCCTCCCGTGGCCAGCTGGATTCCCTACTAAAGTTTGGTGAACCAGAGATTTTATTCCACTGGGACCCTCAACTAAATAATGGCCATAATCATTCCAGGTCAAACAGATAGCAACTCCCTTTAACAGAAATATCAGGTTGTCTCCTGGCAAAATCTGTTCAATTTTGATTTGTTACGATTAGACAGGAAATGCAAACTGGTGCATGATGAAATACAATTTGTATGTGCAATTTGTTTTACCTAAATGGCAAGGCAATAGGTCATTACAGGTGTATTCAAGGACAGCAGGTAGACACCACTTTTCCAGAGGGATCTTTAAATATCTTTTACAAAATCTTCACGTGGGAATGAGCCCTGGTGTTAAGGACAGAATAAAAACAGGAAAAGTGTCCTCATCTGAACTGGCTCTGTTACAATTCTGAATAATCCCTCCCAAACATGGATAGATTTTTGCTCTCATCTTTTATATAATACCAGTCTTACTCAAGACCTAATAAAAGTATAATAAGCATAAAATGTAATCCTTCTCTTGGTTTCTCTGAGTCCGAGAATTAGCTAGCTCCACTCTTTAATAAGAAGTCAGTATCCCTTGACAGTACAAGTCTCTTARATACAGCTTTAAAGATCTCTGTTTGAGAATTGGCCAGACACAAGTCAGCAACATTATGTGTGTATTTGGCCATCTATGTACTTGCTGGATTAGCAAATACCTTTTGCTACCTCTGTAGGCTTTATTTTTTGCAAGGCACTTGAAAACAYTTTGAAACTGTTGTCTTATTAAGGACTAAACAATTTAGTTCTGAAATCCTTTACGCTGGAAGTCCCATATGAAGAGTAACGGATGGCTGCCTTGAAAAAATCACAATATTTGCCTCCTGTTTAAAGACTGTATATCATTAAGTTAACTTCCGAAGATAGTAAGACTAGTTAAACTGCTCATTTTAACATCTGGGTACAATTCTCAGCAATCAGTTTTGGGGGTTTTTTTTTGGTGTAAATCTGTCAGGAAGAAATTTATACTCCTGAGGGCAAAGAGACTCTCAGTAGCTCTGCATCCAGCTGTGCATTCAGTGTGGGATTACCTCAGCAAATGCTTTTTCCATGACTAGAACTGATGTTAAGATGAAAAAACTCATTTCAAATAAGATTTATAGCTATTTGAGAAATTAAATACATTTAATTTTATGAGGGTGGTAGAAAACCTGTTTCTAAAATTTTGCCATTATCACATTAGGCAGATTGACAGCCTCGACATGAAGATGTTGAGTGGCCACTGGAGCAGAACCATGCCAGTCATTGACCTAAAACCAAAATTTTGTCAGTTTGGCAGGATGGACCCCTTGAGCAAAAACGGAATTTTTTTTTGCAAAAACTCACCTGTACACCCGACATTCAGACTGGAATAGCCTACAGGGTTCTTGGTGTACTCACAGACTTTGAGTTTTGCTTTCTGCTGTCTTTAAACGTGTTGTTCATTAGGTGGCCTGGGGAGTTGATGAATGCACTTCCCAGATTACATAGGTTACACTTTTGAGAAATGTGATTGTAAAACTAATAGAATACTAGTTTAATAAAAAAGCTGTAAACAGAATACATAAGCAATCCTCCCCTGCTCCCCAACACTTTTTTTTTTAATTGAGCTGAGTAATTTGTAATCAAAGATATCTAAAAAGAGAAATTAAAATCTTTATTGTGAATGTTTATTTTATTTCGGTTAARCCAAGTTCCTTGTGTCTGAATTCCTTTACTGAATGCAGCTTGATAATTCAGTATTAAAGACTATTTTTCAGGAGAGACCATGCATTCACTATGCACAGCTTGCAAAATTAAAACAATATTGAAGCATTCATACAGATTTCTGCTCATCAGAACTTCAACCTCTGGGAGATTTCACCTTCTCCAGTTATGCTGAGATTGTGTAAAACAGTAGTCAAATAATACTGTTCAGGACTCCAGAGACAGCATAGTCCTGTAGGACCTATGGATTGTCCCATAGAGCAGTTATAAACAATTTTATGAGAGCACAATTTTTTCCGAAGCACTGTCGTTCAGAGATCTCTGCCAGGAGCTAACACTTTCCCAGTGTCATTAGCTCATCATATTCCAGAYACCAGAGCCAGTCGTGGGAACTGTGATAATAATGTTCTGCAGCCTTTTTTGTGCACCTATTCTGACTTCTGTCAGTCATCAGTCTCTCTGGGCTACAGCAACCTACTGCTGGAAAGGTGGCAATTGAGGTCTCTCAGGCTATCTGTCGGTCCTCCCTCTTACAAAAGGTACCCCTGGGGAGCACTGAGTCACACACACCTCCATCCTGACGCCAGATGTCTGGAGCCATTTGCAAGGTTTTTATTCTTGCCCTTTGAACTTTCACTGAACATACTAAAAACATTCCTGCTCTATGGTCACACAAGGCTTGGGGGCCATCAAAGGAGATTTAATCATATCATTGATAGGTTTATTGTCTGATGTCATGACACCCATGTTTTCTGGAAAAATGAAAAAATGAGGGATGCTAGCAACCTCATCTTCCTATATGAATCAGATCTCTTAACAGGTCTGAATGCCCTTATGAGTCCTGAGAAATTCTGTCTACCTCATGCTGGGGCGATTAGTCCTGGTCTGCTCAGGTCACATGGGTTGTTCAGCCAAGAATTATCTGCTTAAGGATGGATGGAGGGGAAATGTGCATTTGGTCATCTCACTGCACATTTTGGGAATGACATTATGTTCTATCAAATCCAATGATATCAAGGCAATTTAATTCTGCCTTTTCACTCAGCAAGGAAGTGAACTCTCTACCCAGACTATGCTCATTAAGAACAAGTACTTAAGCTACAATTTTTCCTCCCTCCATTATCTTCTGCTAGCAGGGATGTCATAAGCTCCTGATGCATTTCCCTCTCAGAGGAATGTAGGTTGTACCAGAAAACTCAGCCATTTTTCAAATATCCCTTATAGTGGTTTAACAATACTACTGTGATCCTTTCTCTCAGTACAGTTAGGGCTGCAGCTACACATTTTAGCAAGCTCTTTGCATTTTCTCCCCATGCACCTGAGAGAGCACTTGGCCTTGTTTGCTGACCTGTTGCTTCACAGTTTGCAGTTTATTTCATAACCTGCTATTCCCATTTCAAGCCAAATCCTTGAAATGAGCATGTGCAATGTAGACGCTCACCACTAGGACTTAGCAGCACCAGCATGGTGATTAACTTTTTTTTGCGCATTTTTTACCYATCACTACTTAAAGCTGAGCTGACAACCTAATGCATCCTCTGACCTCTTCATAGAGATAGAAGCCTCGAGCAAATTCTGCCCTTTGGTACAAATCTGCTATATGGTGTTGAGGTCCTCATTCACACCTGAGAACTTTAACTTGGGTTTAAGATCTCTTTACCATTTTTGGGATGCTTTACGCTCTTCCATTTGGTAACCAGAAACCAGAGAGAACTCCTTGAGATGAAATTATGACTACATCTCCAGCCAAACTCAGGTTGTAATCTGCTGTCCTGTAGACACTCTTCCAGCAGAGGTACAGAGGTCTAAGATAACAGTGATGTTACCAGGAGAGACTGCTTCCTTCCACACATTGTCTCATCATTTTTTGCCTGGCTTAACACTCTGCCCTGGTTTGCTAGCTTCCCAAATGAAGAAGACACAGATGTCAACTGCAACTGCAACCTAAGTGGATAGCTGCCTTTTAAAATAATGAAAGGAGACTATCTGCAAGATAAAATTGTTTGAGCATCTGGGACACCTGTAATCAATACTATTTGTACTAGGTCATGCTGGTTCCCCTTACCTCTTAAATCTGTAAAAGGGAATGGGTGATACTTGGTTYACTGTAGATCCTTCTAAGGGTCCTGATTGCTGTTCTGCAAAAAATATTACACTACGATGCCAGTTAATCTGTAATTGACAATTTCTTCTGTCTTAGGGAGTACAGAGGCTCCATAAAATGTATATAATCCAGAAATGAGTGTCAGCTGTGTAGGTTGGTGCCACAAATACCAGCAACTCCCTGCATTCTGCATAGAGACCAATGTAGAAGAGAACTCTTATTGCATCTGCACAGAATCTGTGTAACATTTTTATGATAGCACCCTCAGCAAGTTCACTAAATAGATGTAACATTGCCAGAATTATATACACCTAATAAAAATTATATACACCTATATAAACCTCAAATAAGTACACACTTCCACTCAAGCTAATACATGCATGTTTACAACCTAAGCTGTTAAATTTTTAAACTTTCTTTTTCATGGATGTAAAGTATCTTTTTTTGGTTTATAAGATTTTAATGTATCTCATGATCTTGTTGAAAAGAAACCTTTTTTTGCTATGAAATTCTGTTATGATTCTATGAAAGTGACCTGAAACTAGGATGGTTTTATTATGTCTCCAAATACACTTATCCTGTTAAGGCTTGTCATACATTAGACATTGCTAGGTAGGACCTAAAGTGAATAGCCAGGTCAATACATAATATCAAAAGACAACAGRCTTCTCCATAACAGAAAGACAAAAGTAATTTCTGACAAGCTCCATACTATCTAACAAAAAAGAAGAGCGCATACCCAGAGGATTGTTCAAAGGATATTTTTTGTGCAAATCAGTAAACAAGCACATTTATCACCAGCGCAAATTACTAAAACACAGATTCTATTTTGCTATACACATATATAATATGTGATCATTAGCAACAGTTTCTGCTGCCCCTATCTTTCTTTTGCTGCAGTCTTGATCACCTAAAACAACACTTCTTATTTTAATGGTGCTGTAAAATACTGATAGCTGAGAGAGACCTTTAGATTATGGTGTTGAGGATCTCTATCATTCTTGCAAAGCTGTGGGATGGGCTGCACCGTGCCGAGGCTCACAGCAAGAGTGCCTCACAGTATCTGCTCTTTGCACATGCAAGTTTCAAACATCCTGCTGTTCTCCTCATCTGGCAGCAGAGAARGATACTGGTAGTTAGTCTTTCTAGGCTGGAACCCACTGACTAGCATGAAGTTATCTCAAGATGATTGTTGTGTGGGTGGTATTATGCTATTTTCTGCAGAGGTGCCTGCTCAGCCATCCACTCGGCAAATGAATGCGTATCAAACCACTGAGAGCTCAAYTCTTGTTAATTAATTCAGCAAAGACAATTGGTAAATGTGTAACTAATTTAGTGTCTTTATTCAAGTGGTAGAAAAACTTCAAAGTAACCAAAAAAGAAAACTGCAAAGTCTGAAAAATCTCCAAAAGTAAAAACTCTGACTTCCTATATTGTATGTCATCAGGTGTAGTTACATTTATACATTGATGGAGGCATACCTAGAGTAAATACCAAAACTAAGAGTGCCACTGAGACAACCACTATGATGGGGGAAAATGCAATTTTTCAATACCTATGGAGCAGACAGTTGTATTACAAGACAGTTGTATTACAGCATTGAGTATTAGAAGATGCCACAAATCCCAAGCATTAGCAGATGCATAAAAATTCTGAAAGAGAGCAGAATTTAAAAATAGCAACTTGACTTCCAAAGTAATCTAAAATATGTGATCATCAYTTTGCTCATAATGTGTAATGGAGAAACTTCAATGCGCTAACATCACATATGTATCACTTCAGGGATTAGTGGAGCATCATGGTATCTAAAAGAATTATCATCAGAGAGCTTATACATGCATGCCTGTTTAAATGTTCCATGTTTGCAWGGTGAGATATTGTTGTCGTTGTACTTACAAATTCATACCTCAAAAAAATTAATGGCTGTTGTTACTTCATTAACATAGTCTCTGTCATGTTTAAGGCAACCTTTAAATGCTTTTTATGTTATAATTATTATTAAAAAAACTCCACATCATTAATTTGTCCCCACAAAATTCTAATTGGTTTCTATTTGTCTATCACCCTGTTATTGTTAAAAGCCTTTGAAAAAACAGTAAGTACTTTAAAAGATAGCAGTACAATGTTTTAAGATACATTAAATAAAGAGAGGACCTGGAGGATGTGCAGTGACATGTATTGTTGAAACTGTCCTTCACTYACAGTTCCATGTTTATCACTTCTTTTTAAGGAAACAGGAAAAAGCACAGGGAGAGACTATAAACTAAACATTTTTCATTTTGGAAAAATTCAGAATAAAGTATGTATGCTATCTTTTAAAGGGATTTTTATGAGGTTTTTTCAAGAGACGAGAAAAGGTAAATGCAGAGTTTCCAAAAAAGAAGCTTACTTACACACACCTTCTACAAACAATGATGATGTTGTACTGATATGTTCACAACACCTTCAAGAATGACTAAATCAATCTGAAAGAGATCTACTCAAGAACAGCTGGAATGACTGGAGGAGTACAGCCTCTAACATTTGATGACAAATTAAAGGAGCTAATCATGTGTAACCACAAATAAGAATATGCCAAAGACTATTTTGGTCTGGAGTGCAAATAGGTGAATAAAGGGTCTCACCTACTAGCAAATGTAAGTGTAAATTACTAATTACCTACTTTATTTCTGCAATTAGAAAACTTTTCTAAGTATTCAAACCAGTTGACTTCAGAGAAAAGTTGTAACTAACAACAGGGTAGAAAAAAGTACATTTAGTATCGAACCGGAGCTTGGTCTTAGAATTTACCAACTTAAAGCAGTGCATATCTTAAAATTTAAGAAGCAATGACCTATTTAAAGTAAATGAATCCTAAAATTAGATAGACTCTTTATAATTAGACAGTTTGACGCAGAGTTACAAGACATACCCAAGTCCCTAGTCTAAGGTGCAAGTAAAAATATATATTAAACCAATGAACTTGATCAGACAACTCCTTGGCAAGCCTATTTTAAAGATCATTAATGCCTTAGAGAATGACTGTGGATAAGTTTCACACATTCTCATCATGCACTCTACTGCATGTTGTACTTTAGTGAATGATAGAGCTTATATCAGTAAGCCCATTTTCTCAGTAAAAGGGATGCAGTTATGGAAATAAGTTAAACTATATATTTCAAGGTTGGCAGAGTTTTTAAAATTGAAAGACCTATTAGCAATAAGATAATTTCCCAGCAGTTTTGGGGATGCAGATCTCAATAATAAATATGGAAGGGATCGCAATCTTTTATTTAGATAGTAATGAAGTTTCTGCATCACTCTGATGGTAATGTGATGAAGTTTTCAGTGTTCTGGGGAGGCAAAGACGTAGAAGAATTTTTGGTTTAATTTCATTGTTTGCATTCCTTTTGATGTGATCTGACAGGTGGAAAATAGTGGAGCATTAGTCACTGAAATAAGAGCTGAGAGGGTGCCAATATAGTTTCTATGTCTTATGCGTGGAAAATGGAAAACTTCACAACTGTTTAATAGTCACCATGTCTCTCTGTATTACTCAAAACTTTTGTCCATCATTAGAAACAAAGTCTTTCAAAATCCTATTTTGACTAGAGTTTGCAATAGGTCCTGCCATTCAGCCTAGGTGTATGTGATTATTCATTGCAGTTGAGCCTTCAGCTGAGTTAAATGAAGTGCACTTAAATGCTCCCTCTTCCCCTGTCATTAACTGCTCTACGGCAGCCTCTAGTTAGGTCCTATAGATCAATGTTTCTCAAACTGCAGGCTATAAAAGAACTCAAAGGGGATTTCCAACTGTTAGACAGCAACAGTCAGCAGCAGTTCAGTTCTCTAAGTCTGCAGTAGATCTTTTTTCACAGCAGTGGAGAATAAGGAAAACATTACATACTGGCTGCACACATTTATTCTATCCAGGAAACTGCTAGCTACCTTTGGCTGCTGTCAGTGCCTAATTTCCATCAGAGTAGAGAGTACATAATAATGGGTTTTCAATCTCTTGCCATAGAAGAACTGATCTGTTATGAACTCTGGTTATTATCCTGAAACAGTAAACTGTAGATACTTGACATATTGTATTGAGCGTGGATTGTAGTGCCAAAAGGTTTGGGAARCAATCTGGTCTTTAGGTTATTCTTGGAGAGAGTGCAAGACTTTCTCACTACTACTTTCACTACCTGAATGTCTCAGGAGTCATTCAGATAACTCCRCGTTTCTATATGAGTATTCAGGAACTCACTTTCCTCTTTTGTTTCATTTTCTTCCAATTTTTCACAGCATACCTCCCCTACACAAGGGTCTTTGTTTCAGCAYGCTGCAAATAGACCACCCTCCTTGCCTCACAGGGCACTGCTCTACAGGATTGTAATATGGTCAGGATMATTTTTAACACTTGGAAGTGAGCTCGGTGACACATGATCTTATTCTTTTGTCATCTGTGATTCTGTCAGTAAGTGTATTGACATTTTTGGAGAGAAAAGCAGTGCATTGCACCACTTCCCCAGGAGATTTCCAGGTTGAGATGACCAGTTCTGCTTTCTTCTCTCTGGTAATAAATCCCACAGTTCAGGTTTCTCTTTCTTTCCTCTAACTGCACTCACCTGGCACATTAGCCTGTAATTCTAAGCAGACACTAAAAACAGATATGTCTTTAACCATCATGCTGGGAATGAGAATATGCTCATAACACAAAACTTCTTGCATCTTAGGACTGCAGCTTTTAACACTCAAGATGACACATAAGGTGAAACCAGCACTGCCTGCAAAAAGAATAAAAGTCTGTGAAGGAGTGTGGCTCGTAAGATAAATAATCTGTTGTGACTAATAGGAAAAGGTAGAGAGAGATGGTCCTTAATTACTCTTCCTGAAAGGAGCCACCTGTGGGTTGAGCACAGCATGTCCCCATTAGAAAGCAATCACAGTGGGAGCAGGACACCTGCTTCACTGCTGTCTGGAACTAGATCGTTTGTCCTCTGCCAAGACCAAGACCTGAAACGGTATGGGGCATCTGGGGACAGCAGAGGGATTTGAATCAAACTAGTTCCAGATGAAGCTGTGAGGTTAGACATGGAGTGCTAGCAGAGCAGCAAACAGTGATCCATCACCAGCACTGGCAGAGTCTGCCGGAGCTGAGCTGTGCCCTCCGCCATCCTTCAGGCTCCGAACCTCAGCATGTCTTTCCAAGGGCTCGCATTTGCTTAACCTCTGATGCCCATCAGTCTTTGTACTGTGGGCACGCTGGTGCGGTAGGCGGCAGCCAAATGGGGGGAGGAGGTGTGAGCATGACCATGGTACAGCTTTATTAGCATTAGAAGCAGAAAGAATTGAGAACCAGCATTAGGCATTTATGATGTCAGTTTCGCTCTATCCAGGGAGTTGATTAATGTCCTAATTATCTCAACACAGCAGGATTCCTCTAGGATTCTCCCTCCTGCAGCTGAATAGCTTTCACATTATTTCAAGGTTTCCTGTTTAGTACTAGAATTTAAAATTATAYTTTTTTCTCTGTCAAAGAGGAGGGTAAAAACCTAAAATCCATGCYGAACACAAAAGATTCCTAAGAAGTTCTCTATATGCATTCTATAATTCTTCTAATTTTTCTGCCACTGAGATCTAGCATGCATCTCAGAGATTTTTCTGAAATAGTCCTACTGCTTTTTTATCTCATTTGAAAAGCAGGGAGTTTTCCTTCCAAGGAATTTCACCAGTTTCCTTATAGTCAAGCTTGAAAATCTGAATATTTGTTTATTTCCATGATTCTAGCATTGGATAAAAATATTTAGGGAACATGGGAAATACTTTTTCTAGGTTTTCTTTTCCTTCATATTGGCACACGTGGTACTTCATTCTTTCAGTCTAGTTTCAACATTTACACTATTGTTTTGCATTACAAGATTTTTTCCTAAAGTTTTCATTTCACATTTCTGGACATGGCACAGGAAACTGTCATAGAAAAATTGTCCTTGAAGACAAAGTAATGCAATGTACCAGACTGGATTACAGGAGTAATGAAAATGTCCAACTTCCATTTTTAAGTAGGGCAGGTTATTTCAATATTTTTTGTTTAAAAAACGCTGCTGTAAGCTTATCTTCAGGTTTGTTCTGGGGTTTTGTGGTTTTTTCCACTTACAGTGACATAAAGTGAGAGTCCAGGTATCACATTTTTCTTTCTTGCAGATGAAGATGTACAATACTGAGAACTGATTTTGACTATAAACCTTCTGCATGGCATAAATTAAACATAAATTATTAAATTCCTGAAAACAGCTAAAGCAGATATTAAGCTCTTGAAATATTTATTCGTTTTCAAATTACAGTAGTTTTCACTATTTTTTGCAAATTTTTTTCCAATTTGAATCACTGTACYAGAGCAACCCCTTCAATTAAAGAAAAAAACAACCAAAAACTCCAAACCCCTAAACAAAATCCACAACCTTCCCAAACAAGCAGAAAACCCCACAAAAAACCAATAAAACCCAAGCAAAACCCTCACACACACACACACACACACACACACACACACACACACACACAAAACACCCGATAACCGCAGAAATGAAGAAAAAAAAGGTACCAATTTTGTACCCATGAAAAGCTGCAGAATAATAGTTCCTCATCTTAGGTTATTTGGTCTATGTCCTCTTCAGCAATCTTGTTTTATGGAGTACAATAATGACATGTAGTATTATCAATCACTTTAGGATTATTAATCACTGATCACAGCTAATCTTTTATAACTAATTTTGATGTGGTTTTCAGAATTACAAAAAAAAAAGTTGGACTGATTAATTTTGGCTCCAAACTTGACTTTATTCTTCTGACAAAAGACTGATGGGAATTCACAGAAATGTATATCCGTTACTTGTGAAGCAGTCGTGGATTATCATAATAGTTGCTGATCCCAAAATTTATCTAGATGCACATCCCTGCTTCTTTGGCATCTGATCACTGTAGTTTATCTTTCAGCAACTTCTTTTTTTGAAATAAAGACTTTTTCCTGTTTGTAGCAATATTCTGAACGCTTATAAAACCAGACCTGTGTTTGGACTAGCTCCTCAACAGTTTGCCCAATAAATCATAAGTATCTCCTCTTTCACAGAGAATCTGTTTCCTCTAACAGATCTTCAGTTTCACTGAGCTTAATTCCTTGCTTACTACTCATTCATTTTCTATCCCCTGAGTTGTTTTACATTCCTCAGTGTGGCACAGCTGATTAAGAGCTCCCCTGTGAATCCAATGTAAAACCAGCCTTTCTAATTCCCTCTTCAAACAATCCTTAGATTATTCTTTAAAATTGCTGACAGGATTTGACATTATAACCAGCAATATTAAATACATGGAATTAATTTTTCTGTAGTTTGTATGTTTATGGTGCAATAGAAGCCATAATGCAGTTTGTTCTTGTGATCATTCCTGCCTATCCCTCACATATTCGAAACAGAACAGCAGTCTACAAACAATTACGTGCAAAGCAGTAAGAAAGAAAAAGATCACATTTTTATCTCCAGCAGCTACATGGCATCATTACCAATAGCAAGGGTTTCAATTCGACAACACTGAAGCTCCACTGATAAAATGCAGTGATGAAATTTTGTCAGAGCTAGGACAAATATTGATTCAAGCAGACAGATCCAGGCTGCATCCATCAAAGGCATCCTGAATAGGACAAAGACGTGATAGACCAATTTGCTGCACAGAGCCCTTCCAAGAAGACTGGTAACTGAAAGCCACTGCCCTCAAGGCACAAGTAACAGGCCACCATGCAGGGACCTTAAAATGCTCACACAGCAGACACTGACCAAAACCCTCAAAGTTAATGGCTCAGTTATAGCCTTGAAGATTGGGAGATGGTGAAAACTGACTAGCACAGATGCTTAGAACAGAATCAGCATCAGRGCAGAAACCTCTTTATAAGGCTTTGCCTTTTTTATAAATTTTCCATTTAATAAGCTCTACATGYGCTGCCTTTTTACTTAGGCTGAATTTATTATTCCCCAAATCTCCCTAGCTCTCAGCCAAATCTCTTCCAGGTTATGAGGAGCCCCTGGTTGGTTTTTTTTTGCTGCAAGTGTATTATAACTCACTCTATTGTCAAGTCTAGAGGCCTCTGCAGCCCTCAATAATGTTCTTTTCCTTACTATGGCATTGGGTGATGCAAGTCATAGGCTGAAGAGGAATGAAGGGGATGAGACTACAAGCTTAATTCTGGGGAACTGAACCAGAACAGGCATGCAAATATATACAGCATTAGCTAAACTGCTAATGGAAATATTTTTTGGCATGTGCTGGGAACTGTTTTGGAGCATTCAGATGCATCAAACTAGAGCCAGAGATTGATGTAACATTTTAAAAGCCATTTTCTTTCTTATAAGCAGGAATTGGAACTATTTAATTTACTAGTTTAGAAAAAGCCTAGTGTAAGAAGAGCCAGAGGAGGTTGATCATGTTTAATTTACTCTGAATATTTGATATTCTTTGTTGCTGACACATGATGGTTACTGGTGAGACAAATCAGATGGYATTCTGGATTAAATGTCTTCTCACCTGATAACAAAAACTACTTTTTGGGTTGAATTTAAAATGCCTTTTGTAAACATTCATACTGCTAATTAATATCTTGGATATTACTTTTCCTCTTCATGYAAAGGGCTCATAAAAGTTTTATAAACTATTTGTGATTTTAAAGGAATGATTGGTACACCTGTATGGTGCCAGGCATGATAATTCTGCATGAGGAATGCTGCAGAATCTCTTCCCCATAGCAAAGAACCACATGAAATTTCACACCTGGGATAAAAAGATGAGAATTCTGCCTGTCTTCAGCAGCTTGGTTGCCAGAAGTTATACCTTAATTCAACTTAAAAAAAGGTATGCAGGTGGATTTTTTAAAGTTAATAGGACCTGCTGACATGATTAAAGTTTACCAATGGGAATTAGTGTATTGCTGAACCAGGGCCTCAGGGGATATAATGGGACTTCCTTGATTATCTGTCTTTATGTACACAAATACTGTAGACTGTTCAAGACTTGTTTGCCCTGCTTTAGATGAAAGAGAGGATAAATTCCCATGCTAAAGATCTTTTGGTTTGATGTAGTACATACTTTATTACCTAAGTTCTTGCAATAATTAAAATGTGTATCAAATGTGCAAGCAGGGTGAGGTTTTATTTTCCTTTTTCTTCTAAATGCATGAATTGGTTAAGCAATGTTTCTGTACTTTAATTAGACAGTAGAAATCTATGAGATTGCCTTCATTTGGCTTTCAGCTGTTTACTTTGTGTCAGTAAAATCCATGCACTTTAAAGGAGATCTCAACTATAATTAAAAGTGTTATTGAACTAAACACAATTACCAATGTTTATCTCATTATGTAACGCTGTTGGCACAAAATGCAGAATTCAAATGTGCTTTCTCTTGGCATTGTTGTTTTGCAGAGTTTAGAACAATGCCTGTAATTTAATCAGGTAATGAAAAATACTGTTGTCAGTCTTGGGAAAATTTGATTTGCCCCTTAAGTTCATGTGTTTCAGCTATGCTTTAGATATTAAGGCATGTTGAATTCCAAAAAGCACAGAACTTGGAAATTAGACCCATAGATATTTTCCCCAGTACATCTTATATTGGAATTTGACATATGGAATTTTTATTCATTTGTATAAAAAGACAAAAAACACCAGCTAATTTTCTGGCTACTAGAAATGTTTCACTGAATTTTGCAATGTGAATTGATATATTGCACGATGCATGAAGTTCTTTTAAGCTCCAGAAATCCATAAAAAAAATTTGCATGACAAATATTTAGGCATATACAGCAAGTAGAAGTCAGTCACCTGTTCAAGACTTTATCCTTTCCTCTTGTACTTATAATGCCAAGAACTGTTACAGATATTAAATAATATGTAAAATACATAGAGTTTTCCTCTAAATAGACATTTCTTGATTTTCAAGCTCGTTTATTGTATGTGGAATCTCCAGTAACTAGAAGTGTTAAAATCCAGTGACATGTCTAGACAAAGTCTTCTGCATATACATCCTTTGGAGACTATCATCTTGATGGGGACCTGAAAGCTTTAGYTTCCCTCAATCTCTTCTCCCCAATCTGTTCCAGTGCTCAGGGCTGGCCTGTTTCACTCCAGCTTTCTCATTTCTTGGTTATACCTCCCCTGTGTAGCTGGGATGCTACAGCAGCGAGCATAGCCCACACTGGACCCTTTTCCCATTGCACAGCAGCACTAGGTACAGGGAAGGTAAGGACTTAGGTAGACCAAAGTGCTTCAGTAGCCTCTTTGTCTTGTCATTTGGCAGAAGAACCAAATGAACTACCATTCAAGTAAGTTGTGAGATCTTGAGTCAGGCTTAAGAAAGACATGCAGACATGAGCCTCATAGGAATTCTGGATTGCACTGCACACCTGCAAAAATACTGACAATGACTAAATTCTGTTCAGACATGAGAAAGTAAAAGGCAAATTTTTCTCTCATATTTCTCAAAATTTTTACTTCTCTTACAGCTGTGCTAATTTTTTGCTCATAGGTTGTTAGTCCTGACAATGTCATGTATGTCTTTACTACCCTAAGAGACCTAAAAATTGGCTCTTACAGAGTGGTCTTTATGGAAAAAATTAACCACTCTTACCTAGTTGTGCATAGTGCAGGTAAGGACTGGGATTGAAAGATTGTAGAAGTAGATTTAGATTTTGATTAACTAAGCTCAAAACAATTCAAGTTCCAGAAAAATGAAACCTGGTGGAAAGATAGTTTGAAAACAAAAGGTGACCTCTTGGACACTGGCAGCTATATGTACTGCAGAAAGTTTTCTCATTAGTTACTGACTGCCTTAGCTTGATTTTATGATGATAATTTATTCCCTGATTGTCTGCTTTCTGCCAGAAATGGCTGTTGTAGCTTTAAGATAACCCCTGTAACTTTAAGGGGTGGGGCAGGGAGTGTTGGGCGCCTGCCTGGTTTGGTTCATACTCTCTCTTTCCAGCATGCTCAGATGAAGTGTCGACCTGGATATTGCTTTATTCCTTTTGTTGGATTAGTTTTCTTGCCAGCTTGAAGCAAGAAGTTTTGGGGTTTTTTTCTTTTCCTTAGGCTGGAGGCTGTGCCGGGAATCCTTTCCGTGGCTTTTTTTTTGTTTTTCCTTGGACTATTTCAGCTTGGCTTTTCTTTTTCTTTTTGGCCCATCCAGGGAGCTGGACRGGAGGCCACCCCGAACCTGAGATCTCGGAGATGCTGAGCCAACATGAGAAAAGACACCAGAATGCACTAGGTCCTTCTGCTGTGAGGAGGAGATTAGCCCCAGAAAGGTTCCCATCTATTCTGCCTGAGCAGCTGCTTGAACTCCTGGTCCTCAAAGACAAAGAGGGCAGCTGCCATATTTGCCTCCTGGCCATGCAGTCTGGTGGGGTATGGGGGTTAGGGTTTAGAAATGYCAAAAACTAGTATTTATTTAATCCTTTTTCTGAGCTGTGGGGCACTCTTTTGGTTTTGTGGGGTTTTTTTGTTGTTATTAATAAACCGTTTGGGGTTTTTTTTCCACTTTCACACACTGATATTCATTTCCCTCATGGGCAAATGGGATTATTGAACCCTTTCTCTTTAGAGGAAACTCTCATTCTAGGACGTTTTCTCCTAGAATTTGTCTCTCAACCAAGACACTGACACACTCCAAAAGAGGATGTGCTAGCAGTGACACTTGGTTTCACAGGCCACAGCATGAGAAAATAACTTTTAGGAGAGAAACTGTTCTCAGATCAAACTTAGTGGTAATCTTGAACTAAAGCAACTATAAGATACATAGGTTGTTCTGGGTTTTTTATTAATGTGTCTCCAGAGCTGTGCWGACATGCTGAACTTTAATAAAGGACTTTTGTTGACATGTCTCAATGGCCTATATTAATTGCTATATCTTGTATAAAAGGTGGACTGTCACAGTGAGCTGAAATCTTACAGAAGCATCTGCATCATTTCTCACTGGTATCTTATATATACTTCAAGTGTAAGCAATACAACAGCCCTCCAAATAAGGAAAAGATAGATCTGCAACTTGTGGTAATGGACAGCCCTGAATGGCAGATCTGAACTGCAGATACCAGGGAGAAACGTCCATGCCTTACTCTCTCTCCTTCATCATCACAAAAGCTGAAGCAATCTCAGAAGTTTATAATGCCATGCATATTTTTGCACATAGTTTCAGAACCATTTTTATCCCAAAATGCTGTAGCATCAGTTCTCACCCTTYGAGTGTGTAGATACATTTGACACATCATGATCTGTCAAACCATCTTCAGATACCGTGTTTTCAGGCTCTTGGAGAAAGGGGAAATGGTATTTTGGGGCTTTTCTGGAGATATCAATRTATCACATTTGGAAATGCTTCTTGCTAGACCATCAATTCTGTGTATTTACTTTCATATGTAGCACTGGGAATTGGGTTTTGGGTTTTTTGTTTCTTTTTTTTTTTCTTGACAGGGGATTTCCAGAGCAACTCTTTACAAAAATTTTCATTTTTCCGATTTCAAACATCTATGTATTAATTAAGCTCATTGAACCCTTCTGCACAATTTGAGAATTTATACAAAGTGTTTAATGTGAGAGAACAGTCATATTTCTCATATTTAATAATATGAATTCATGGGTGTATCCTGACCATCCGTTTTTTAGATTCAGTTTAGATGCACTGCTATTCAAAATATGATGAAAGCTTTTCTCTATTTGGGACTCATTATCCTGCCTGGTTTATGGTCCTGTGGTTATTATTAGTTGTTTGTGAAGTATTCCATAATGGTTACATAAGATTTTGGAGCCTCACAGGTTATTCATATATCATTCACTTATACCCTGTGAAAATGATGCTTTAATAAACATTCAAGAAATTTAGAACAGTGTATCTCTTTTGTGAAAAATTGATTTAGATAGTATTTTTATTTGAAAAAAAATGTACTCCTGCGGATGTTAGGTAAACTGAAATAGAAGATGGGATTTTGTGAATGGTTTCTAACCAGTAATTGAAATTGATGTTAAAGGCAACTTGTGAATGCAAGTCAGGGACTTACTCATACATCAGGGACATTTTTGAGATCCATTTTTAAAGTGGATTTAGTACTTTTTTAAATAATTTGTTTAAACTTATGAAATTCATGTTATGTTGTGTGTAAATATACATATATATATATATATATATATATATATATATATATATATATATACACTCACACATTATACAATACTTCATAGTAACTTCATCTTTTATGAAGATAAGGCTGATTATCCAAGTTACCTTTCAGAGAGAACCTATCATTAAGTGGAATTTTTAAGGGCAAGTAGTTTGATCTGAAGTCTTTAAATTGTGCAGAATTAGAACTTCTCTTGCTTCTTCAAAGTRAATCTTGCCAGGGAAGCTGAGCCACTCGGGTACCAGCAGGGAAGGGTCCAGCCCAGATGCTTTAATGGTGCCTACTGGAGAAAACAAACACCAAAGACACTGCTTTATAAATCTTTGAGTCTCTACTTTTGTCATAAGGTAGTCCAGTTCCTAGACAGTGCAAGTGTCTCTCGGCATATTCCTCATCTGGGACACACACGGTGCTGATCTCCTCAGCCTCAGCCCCAGCTGCCATCCAGGTCAAGGTTAGGGTTTAGAGAACCTCAAACTACAGCTGCAGGGAGATTGGGCTGCAAAAGGGATACCAAGGGGATCAAGGCACTGTACAAACATTGCTCCCTCCTACATCTTTCTCATGTACATACATACGTACATTAATACATACATATATATACACATATATATATATACACATATACATATACATTCATATATAGTCATATAGCATACTAGACATCTCTCCTCAAGCTGCCACTAGGGTATGTGTCAGCTTTAGGATTCAGAGAACCACAGTCTACAGCTCAAGGTGCGTAGTGGCTGCAAAAGGAATGCCAAGGGGGTTGAGGCACTGTACCAGCATTGCTCCCTCCACAGCTTTCCCATCTGGATCACCTAAGATGCTGGTGACCTCAGCCTCTGACCCCAGCTGACATTAGGTTTGGGGTTAGAGTTCAGAGAGGCACTAAGCCTACAGCTGCAGAGACCTGGCATCTGCAAAAGGCATGCTTGGTTTTCTCCTTCTTTTGCCCATAATCATTCTGCTTTTATTTTCATTCTATTCAGACAGTCAGTAGATTTACTATTGCAGGATTTATGCATTAAGCTGAGAGGACAGCTTTTTAAGATGGACACATGCAGATATAAGTAAACCTTGGAGACATGGTAGAAACTCAGGGAAAAAAGTAATAATCATAAGCATTAAAACAATTTTGTTTTTCAAACATGGTTTCTTCTTCACTGCCTTGCCCTGATGTTTCACAGCCTAGGACTCATTAATGAAGGCAGACCCTGTGTTCTATTTCACCACTAACTAAGCTACAGAAAGGCAGGATTTGGAAGAAGGCCAGTACAGAAATGCTTTTAGTGCCAGGGAAGAAAAAACCCTGGACAGTTGCTATTAAGGAAAAATGGTTCCAAATATGAGGTTACGTAGTGGGCTGGTTCCCTCAGAAATTTGCTGACTGCTTTCAACTTTCACATGTCAGTGATAATAAAACATGAGTGGTGTTGAAATAAAGGTTTAAAATAGCACCACAGTGTTTTTCATTAATAGAAGTAGCAGAAAGGCARTGCAAGATTTAAATAAGGGATGGATAGAGCTGTGTAATTAGGGACATAGTTTAAAAACTGCAGTGAAAGTCAGGAACTACTTCACAAAAAAATAGCCTTTCGAAAAGAGGTCTGCGTATATATATCTATATATCTATATATCTATAAATCTATAAATCTATATATCTATATATCTATATATATATACTTCACAATTAATTAAAGACTATGTCTTCATACCCATCTATTTATTTTATTTATTTACCTCCTTCTTTGCCCCCTGTGGAACAATAGACATTTAGCCTCACATGATTGTGGGAATTAGGGGGAAGTAAAGTCCCTTTGGGATGAACAAAGAAAGGAAAGAATTACAACCATCGAGACAGATATCGTCAAACTATAACCACTTTCTTATCCAGTTTGCCCTTGGGAACCAGACAAATGTCTTCTGTAGGATACAGAGTGCAATGTTTTACTAGTAAGAATTTTTTTTTAATATATTCACTCTATTCACAAAACTTTAAAAACCTCAGTTTGCTGTGCAGAAAAAAAATCAGCATCAAGTCTGGAGGAAGCTGCACTTCAAAAATAATGAGCAACTTAGCTACATGGTCCATTCACCATGTTGCCATCTGAGGGGTATGAGTCTCCTAGTTGGAACTGTGGCTTTAAAATGAGCATATGGGAATTAGAATCCTTATCCATCTGTCCTGCCCAAAGGAAGCTCAAGTAAAGTACAAATTGACTCACAGCAGTATTCTTTGTGATACTTGTTTTATTCAACTTTTTAAAAGTCTCAGAACTATGGCCCAGGAGCATGGATCACAAAATACAGCAACAGATTGCTGTTTAGCCTACTGGCTCCAAGATTTTTATTGTACTGGGAATTAAGTTTAAAGGGTCTTTCTTCAACTAAACCTAAGCCCAAAGGCTGCTCAGTTGCCTTTGCAGCATCCAAGAAGAGTAGCCCAGCTCTGGGATGAGTAATAGTAGCAGAAAACCTGCGTCTGTGACTTAGTATTTTAGAGTGGGACCAACAAAGATGGAGCAACTTGGAACTTTATTTGTGCCCACAGCTAGAAGACTCCTGAAGAGGGAGATAGAGGTCTCAGTGTTGACTGACTCACCTAGGAATTAACCCAGGTAAAGGACTAGACATGCACAGAGCTAGAAATGGGACTTGATATTTAGGACATTGATTATAATAGCAGGAAAAAAATCCTCAATTAGAAATAGATAGCCACTACAGAAATAGATATGTAAATTGTATGTGCATGATGGTGACATTGAAAAGCAAGTGTTTCCAGATTGTAAACTCCTGTCAGACACATCAGTGGGACTCCATAAAAAACCTGTGTTTGCAAAGAAATAATGACATTTTCTATTATTTTTTCTTTTACCTGTCTTGATAGCACTAAGAAGACTGTGACAAACACGACATACTACAGTCATTGACAAGGCTGGTGTGTGTGCTTCATGATGAAGGTGCAATATCCTAATTCAGCCAGCTCATCCCATAGACCCTAGAAATTACAATAGAGTTTTGTTTTGTTATTGGGACATTAGCTGTGAAGAAGTTTACTGCACAAGCCAGGTAGTGTCTGACACATGGGAACCTTTGGTATAGATGCAGGTCTTCCTTGGTAGCAAGTGAATTTTGTCTATTTGTCCACCTAGATTCTTCAGATATCAGAAGCAGGAGGAATTACCGGGGAAATATTTACATACTATGTGCAAGTTAGTACTTCTTGCTGAGGAAATGACAGCATTCACCATATCTGGCCAGTTACCTGTGGTGTCTTTTATCTCTTCTTACAAGTCAAATTAGATTCCTTTCTGTTCACCAGAGTATGCTTAACCTACTTTACCCTGCAAACTGCTAAAGGCCCTAATTGCAAAAGAGTGATTAAGAGTGTTTTTAAATGTTGAAAGTTGTCCAGAAGTCTCAGTAGGAGCCTAGAAAGCAGAGGAAAGAATCTGTTACATAGCAAAAACACACTAATGAATGTCTGATTGGTAATTTTAGTAGAAGCATTGTATCCACTGGTGTACCTATTAGATTTTTGTCTAAAATGTTTCAACTAGTCTTGTACTGTACAAACACTATTCTAGGACCTGCAAGATGACAGATTTTTATTCTGTACTTTTAGATCCAACATACCAGAATTAGATATGGTTTTAAAATTCTGTGATTGTTTAAGTTTCTGGGTTATTTCTAACAGCTCTGGGTTTTTTTTGTTTGTTATGAATTAAAAAAATTGGTCTGTTACACTTCTACAAGTAAAACAATTATATGTATTATATATTATGCTACATGTAATTTGTTTTGAATGATAAGCCATTGTCAAAGAATTCCTTTACTTTTAAAAATATCATCTTGTGTTTGGTTGACAAATAAGCTGTGCATAACATAGCCTGTTTAAATCATGTTGAAATTCCTATAGGATGTACCTGTCATAGAGTTTTTATATTTAATGGGCATAGCAGGAGGTACCCAGCATGGATATTAGCTATGTTCAGATGTTTCGTTTCTTCATTATATTTCACACTGATTGCTATAGTTTGTGAGAAATGTGTCCTCTCTTCTATTTTTCCCTTTTTCTGTTCTCAAAGTATTTATTTCTTCTAAAAAATACCACTTCATTCAACATTTACATTATGATAGTTTTGATCTCATACTCAGCCTTTTAACTCTTTATTGGCACAAGGGCAGAGAGTGGTAGCTTCTGGGGAGAAGATATGGGGCCCTGGGCAGGATAAGGGAGTCCTAGAGGAGGGCAGGGACGGGAGGACCTGCAGCCCACATGGCCCTGACAATATCTTCTGGTATGGTTTAGGAAGCTGCTGAGAGTGTCAGCAGGAAAGGAGGAACCCAGAACAAACACCACCACCCAACTCTTCAGGGAATAAACTTCATCAGCCCACAGCCAGAAATTATGTGACGGAGGAGCTTGGCAGCTTTTGCCATAGATTACAGAGAACCCTTGGGTGTCCCAATGGCCTCAAGGTGCTAGGGCAGTGGGAAGTCCTGCAGCCGCTCTGTTAGGGGCATCCATGGCTTCTAGCCAGTAGGAGAAGAAAATCATCAGCAGAGCTCATTGATCTTCAGGACATGGTAATTCCAGAGTCCTGAGTGACAAAGACACAGTTTTGGCAGAATAAAAGGATGTTTGGTTGGGCGTGCAGAAAAAATTAAGCAGATCATTTCCTGATGCAGGCTCTTTGTATTAATTTTAAAACATATGGATGCTTATTAGTAGCTGTGATATCCCAAGGTGTTACGGGACCTGCACCATAAATCCAAGGTTTAAGATAAGTAAATGCTACTAATTCAATTTACCTTTTCTTTTTGGTATTATTTTTGCTACAATTCCAGTCTATTTTAAAAAATTGAACTTGAGTTTTTAATCTGGAGAGAGCTGTCTTGGTGTGGAAATGATTGAATTTTTCATAGACTGGGAAAGACAATTTTCAAAACCTATATGAAAAATTTGGTTCACATAAATATATCAAGCTCCAAGTATTCAGCATTTGCAATCCAGATCCCCTAAAGATCAGAATAAATTGACAAAATAAGAGTAGGCTTTTCTTTTACAACTTGGTTATATTTGCCTTTTTGCTTTTCAATCTTTAGTGTAAATTGATTTATATTTGCAATATTTACTAAACCTAGGATTATAGGGGTATGAGTATTTATTTTATTTTAAATAAACCAAGATTTTTAGGTATCAAATTGTTCTTTAGGATACTATCTATTCAATTGAATGATCTGCAGTCTCATCTGACCTAGGAAGGCAATTGCTGTTTTCAGTATGAATTCAACTTTTTAACATAGGCAGGAGCTTTTTCTTATCAATATTTCAGTACTTGCCAGAAATGATTGATATTCTACAAATAGAAAAAAGGAACAATTCCTGAATTGAAAACCTTACAGTATTGTTCATTTTCCCAGAGCCTGACAGCATTTCCCATTAGCTGTAACATCTCCTTTTCCTTTAACATAAAGGAAGATAGCATAGTGGCTACCCCTCCTTTCACCTTAGATGAACCTTGCTAATACACATTGGCTCATAAATTAAATTTTTTTGCTAATTTTGTAATTGCATCCAAGTGATGCTTTCTTCTGGAAAGTTGCTGTTTTTTCTCTTTGCTGCTGGCATCTAACAATCCTTGTAACGTTATTAAGGAGTGCAGACCTGCCAAGAAACAATAAAGGCATCAAATGGTCGTTTGCTACACCAGCTGCACACACATGTGTTATTCTGCATAGGTCAACATGTTGCCACCTACCTAGCCAGCACCAGAAATTTTTATCCTTAAACAGTTAATACTCCATTCTCTTTCAATAGTTTCTCAGGCTTAGATATACTCAGCTTGGTTCATACTCTTGGACAGAAAAATAGTGGTCATATTTAAAAGATATTTTTAAGAGCATCCTTTAGTGTCATGCCAAAGTGGAACTCAGTAAGTGTTTCATTTCAAATAGCCAATCAGAGGGATTTACAGCAGACTCACTTCTCAAAATTATTTAGTGGTACTATTCATAAATAATATTTAAAATGTTTAGTTGCTGAAGTGGAAAGATTAGGTAAGTTTATTGTCAGTATGTAAAATAATACAAATGTATACTTGGCCTGTGTAAAGTTTAAAATTACTGTGGGCAAGTCAAAAAGCCACAAACTTCTTTTATTGCTGTCGAAGCATTATATAACAACGGATTATAATTTTTGTTTATCTCTTCTCATTTTTTGTAGTATGCATATAAATATTATGTAAGATATTAGAGCCTATCTATAGTAATTTGCAAATTATTTATTATGCCCAAGTCATATTTGTTCATACAGCCTTAACTGAAAGAAATTGTCAAAAAGAYACCCAGCCCTTGATGCGTCTTTATTAACCAAATCATATTTCCRTTTTATTTCAGGCCTCTGCTTCTGTAAATGGATCTGAATAGATGTAGATGAAGATAACTTTAGTTATAACTTTAGTCAGAAAACTTAACATTGTTTTATTTCTCTACTGTCTGTACATATAATACTTTAAACTCGCAATATAACAGTTCATTTGTCTTCTGTATTCAATGAAACTTAAAATTTACATGAGACTAAAATTTCACTGAACTAGTGCCTATGAAACAATCACATGATCAAATTAAAGTGATTCCACCAGCATATATAATAGTTCATACCTGGTAGGAAGAAGACCCTATGAAACATGTGCTTTATTTACCTTTTCCTTTGCACCAATATCAGAGATTTCTCTTGAATGTTTCTGATGCCACTGACATAGAATTTGGGCCCTTTATATAAATAAACAAAAACCTAGAGCAGACTTTGTGTAAGGCTCTGCATGCACCCAGAGGATACACAGAGAAGGGCACTCTGCCTCTGGTGCACTCTTTGTAGGCTGGCCCTGCTCCTGCTTACAAATTCTTGCAGGGAGTGGAGAAGTGACAGCAAGGCAGCACCTTCACACTCAGCATCTGTGGGTAGCCTTACCAGAAGCAGAACAATGCTGCTGAGTTATGAGGAAGGGATTCATGGAAGGCTCAAATAATTTGACTCTTTGTGACAAAGAGAACACTGCAGAGGCTAGAAAAGCAGACAGTCTCCTCTACTGCTTTCTAAATTCAATATGAGAACCTTTGTGTCAAAAATTTGGTCTTTTAAATTACAAATGGACATCTTTGTGCCAAAAATTATCAGGAACACCTTATGTAAAATAAAACTGTTTGTTTTTATCTGACAGTTTTTGGTCAATATGCTGTAGTTCATCTCTTCTATGGGTGTCTGGGATTTTGAATGTAATTGTACCATAAATATCTCAAAATAAACGTAGAGGGTAAACTCAGGGTGCAACCTCTGAAAGTTATGGAGTTTTGTTTCTAACTCTTAGTTAATCTAGTTATTGGCATTTAGAATTATTTTTTTAAATCATTGTTAATGCAAATACTGATTTGAAAGTTGAGAACATATTGTGTATGTAATATATTTCACAGTAGTAGATGTGGTAAGCAAAAGCATAGAAACTTATTTAAATATTAAACAGTGTTTCATAGGATTTTTTTTTAAAACAAATTAACATTTTTTGGTCTAGTTGACTGCATTTGTCCTTGCAATATTAGTCCTGTTGGTTTGAATTATAGTTTTGAAATAGACAGTAGCTAGTGACTCTTAGTTCTTTTAATGAGTTATACTGATGATTTCCCCTCTTTTTGTGTAAGTTTCCACTTCTTTTGACGTTTTGATCCTGTATAAATAATTGTGAACTAGCTTAAAACTGTGTTATTAAGAAACCTAGCAAAGTTTATCTTATGAAACGTGCCCCAAAACAGATAAATTAGAGTTTATAGAAATCATCAACTTAAAAATAGTTGATGAAAGAAACCAACCATTGCTACAGAAATTGCAGGGGACTGTTCTGTAATGATCACACCKTTCTTGTAGGTTGTACTGCACTATCTGTTTTCTCAGTTGAAAGTCATGTCACAGGGAGAATGGAGGTATTATGAAAATTAAACTCTCTTATTGGCTCTTCCTTGGGATGATTTAAATTTTATCCTTTTTGAGATAAATGTTGCATGAAGTAAGCTTCTTCTATCAGAATTAAAATCTCTTTTGCTATAATTTTTCTAATATTCATTAAATAGGATTCCTAAAGTCATTCACTATAAAAGAATTTCATTCCAAATKCCTGAATTCAGTTACAATTTGCAGTTTGCTGTTTTTCAGTAAATCTTATCCCTCAGCCTTTTCATACATACTAATGGAGAAATGAGATGCTGATCTCAAGAAAGGCATCATATTTTTCACAAAGCCTTGGAGAGTGAGTGAACTTAGAATTCCCATTCTCCAAGAGTTTCATTCATAGWAATTTAAAAAGAAAGGTGGGAAGATGTCTGGGAGTGAAGATTTTTGAGCTAATTTTCTATTTTGACTCAGCAGTAGGACAGCTAGTTTTGTGTTGTTTTTGTAAAGTTTTTGGTTTCTTTCTCATCTTCCTCTTAACTGTTTTCCCCTCCTTTATTTTTATTTTTTTTCCAGATGAATAATAACCATAAAACCTGATCCATATTTTGCATGCATTTTTTTGGCATTGGAAATATAACTGTCTTTCCAACAGGATTTTTATGTCAAGTAAACTCTCTAATCAGCATCAGTAAGAGACAATGCCATGGTACAATTTCAGTATGTTAAAATGATCTTTAACACATTTAAAGAACTTACTCCAAAGAATGGTGGCCAGATGATGTGTTTAAACACTGTGGCCAGAGATTAATAGATTTCCATCTCTGGTTAAGGGAAAAGATCAGGAGACATGCCAGAAGGCATCAGTCACAATTGTTATCAGTAATACCCTTTCCCTTTGTATTACTGGAGGTAGAAGTCAGAGGAGATAACATGATAACATTGAAGTGAATTGTGAGGGTAAGCCTTCTTTTCTTTTATATTTTATCCTTCTTTTCTTTTCTTTTCTTTTCTTTTCTTTTCTTTTCTTTTCTTTTCTTTTCTTTTCTTTTCTTTTCTTTTCTTTTCTTTTCTTTTCTTTTCTT
>JACDOX010000110.1:1950014-1972260 GCA_014549065.1 Cardinalis cardinalis | reverse complement strand
TTTTTTGTGGTAGTGTTCAGGAGGGTTTCCAGGATGAGAGAGAGACGAGAGCCTTGACTCCATCAGAAGGCTTGATTTATTATCTTATATATATATATATATATTACATTATATTAGAAAGAGAAAGAAAAGGGAAAGAAGTTTCTCCAAGAGGCTGCTAAGCTAAGAATAGAATAGCCTAGAAGACAAAACAACAGAGCTCTGTCTCAGAGAACTCAGTCCTTCATTGGCCATCAACCATAAACACCCAGGATGGGCCAATCACAGATGCACCTGTTTGCATTCCACAGCAGCAGATAATTAATGTTTACATTTGTCGCTGAAACTGCAGCTCTCAGAAATCCTAAGAAAGGATTTCTCATGAAAGGTGTCTGCGACACTTTTTCTCTTTTTCTCTTTTTCTCTTTTTCTCTTTTTCTCTTTTTCTCCTTTCCTTTTCTTTACTTTTCTATCTTTTTTTCTTTTATTTTTCAACCGGACATCTGTAGGGTAACCTAAAAAAGATATCAAAACCCCTTTCTTGCAAGGTGCAAGAAAGTAAAGGAGAATGTCATTAAGCTTTTAGGAGCTTTGAGGTTAATGCCAAAAAGAAGAAATACCTCTTTAGAAGGAGCAAGTGTGAGTCTTGGGGGTCAGGGCAAATCAGTATAGTATGTGCTTCTTAGTGCAGCCTCTGCAGGATGTCTGAGGAAAGCACATCAAATGAAGGTCCCACAGCTGTCCAGATGCTTGCAGTTGACCTCCCAGGTGGGCCAGGGCTGCTGAGAGGGAGATCAAGGGAGAGCAAACAATATGTTCGATACCTCTCTGCACAAAAGCACAGTATTGCAGTATTGGCTCCAAAAAGTTTTTACAAGCTGTTGCCGGGAGGGAAAAATGCCAGAGGAACTTCTAGCAGGTCAGTGCAATTTGCCCTGTGATCGCTGTACAAAGAATATCCAGAATAGGGAGCAAGAAACAGCTTAGCTATTTCTTCTGTAATTGGTATATACTTTTGAGACTMTAAATAAAAAAAGTTTGTCCAAAATATCTTGATGTCATTAAATAATCCTACAAATAGATAGTTCCTCCAAGTTTTTAGAGTGGGCAGCTATACATCATTAAATGAAACTTAGTAGATAAGGGCTTTTTTTGTTCTTTCTTTCTTTATTTTTGACTCCTGAATATAAATTTGTTGTCTCAAACTGTGGTGTTTTTTAAGTACAGACACAAAATTTACAAATTATAATACTACTTATTATTATTACTAATATTATGAAGTTGCACAGAAGGCTCTTTAGGATGTATATCTGTTAGCCATATGGTCTGACTCAGGGTCAGAGAACTTATGTGAATGAAGAGCAATGCTTCATTCCAAAGTCTGGGCAAAGTTTTTGATTTCATTTCTCTGACTAATAGCTGATGTCAAAAAAAAAAAACAAACCAAAACAAAAAAACCCCACTGCCATCATAATCATCCAGCTACCATGACAGCTCTAATGGCATTTTTTACAGAATACTTTATCTTCATTGCTCTTCAAAAATCTAGACTGGGACTATTTGATTGTGTGTAATTGCCTGGAAACCTGAGTTTGACTTCTCTCACTTACCTGAAGAAATTCATTATATGTTTTACATTGACCTTTATAGTTTCCCACCAAGAAATGGATTGCATTCATTAATGTTTTGTGTCTTCAGAGAATCTAAATTGTTGCTTTAAATGTATTTCAGGAGCAGACTGATAGAATAAATCTTCTCTTGCCCTTCTATTATCAAAAACCTTTGTAAGAGAAATAAAAGAATGGCATGAAATGCCACTAATGAGGTTGTTTGACAGTTTAGCATTAAGAATAGAGAAAGATATCTGTTCCTGAGCATGAACTGTAGAATGCAGAAAAATAATTGTTGAATTAATTACCTATATTTGAAAGGTTGACATCAAACCATTCATTCCTATGTATTGTTTGGAGGTTGTAAATGACTAACAAGTCTCTGTAGGTTGTAAATAAAGGTCTCATTCAAAACTCTAATTTTTCTCAAATGTGATAATGATGTCTCTGAAGGAAGAAGGTTCAATTTCCTTTCAGAAATGCTAACAAAAATGCATATATATATGATCATTAATTTTTTTCCTTCCTCACTGTCTTAAAATTGATATATTCCTTATATATGATGCAAAATATATTTTTTTTCTAAATATCCTTTTATATGCTTAGGTTATTTTACTCTCTCAAGGTAGAGGAGATGTACAGTGGCGTTTAGCTGAGTGCATATAGTCTGCAGAGATCTAGGGAGATATCCTACTCTCTCAGAAAATTCTTGGAGCTTGTAACGTGTTTGATCAAAATGAGTAGTTAGAGCATAGCAATTATTTGCCTTCTCTGAATCTTAAAAGTATTTCCCTTCTGCAGGTGTTTTYATTTTGCATGGCAAATTGAATAATTCCATTGACTAAATTGTCTCCAGAAAAATTATTTGGACTCTTGGATTTTCTGGCTAACATCAGAAAGTTCTTAATGTATAGTCTTATTGTCTTTTTTTCTACATCCCCTTTTTTTTCTTTTCTTTTTTAAAGGATTTGTATACTTTCATTATGGTAACTATTAACAACAACAAAAAAATAGAGTAATTTTCCTTTCAAATTAGTATTCCTTGTACAGTTAGACTTCATTTTTTTGAAGTAGTTGTTCTGAGTCCTAGGTCGGAAATCCCTTACTTGAGACCTATATGTGTATTACAGAGGAGCTGTGAAAGAAAATCTACTCCCTATAAAAAGGCCTGCTTATGCAACTTCAGGTCACATGCCAAAGAATCTGGCCATTCCAGCATATAGGTTACATGTGAAAGTTCAAAACCCATCCATTTTGAAAGCTTTCTCCCACAAATGCAGCATACAAATTTTACTGTTTACCGAGTGAAGAAAATTCATTAGCGTTATAATTCTTCCTATCTAAGTTATCAGATGATGATAGAACTGAAGCAAGCATGCTGAAAATGGAATGTAAAAAATTAGGATCTGTGGCCTCTGGGCAACTGGAAATCTTCCAGGTTACATATCTGGTGTTCTGCTTGTTGTCAAATAGACTCCAGCATCTGATGTTCAGCTGCATCATATCACCAGCTGTCTCTCTATCCCTCTTTCCTCTCTCTCGCCCAGCACCCACTTTCTCTGACTCCCTATCCCCAGTTCCCTCCCCCTCTCCTTCTTCCTCTCTTTCTCAAGCATTTTCCTTAGGAACGCTTAATACATGTTATATATTTAAATTGTATAACACATTTGGAATTAGGAATTAGAGGATTAGAAATTACTTGGAGGGATTTCAGCAAAAAGAGCACAGAAATAATTGGGTAACAATACAAAAAGAGACATTAAATATTTACTAATTGCATATCATTGCACTTGGGGTATTTTCCCCACAATGAGATTTAAAGAGACTACTCAGAATTATGGGGAGTAAAAGCAAAGGATTGTAGGTAAAAAATATTAAAATAAGACATGAGGGAGATTTGCATTGGTTGGCTTTACATGCTTTTATCAGTATCCCATTTTGCTGTCATGATAAGCAGGGAAGAGAGAGGGAGAGAGGGAGATGTTTTCCTTCAAAAGCAAATAAACACCACAGTCAGGTGTCTGTTCTGATCTGCTTTCTGGAGAAGCAGATCCTTCTCCATCCCTGACTCCACAGAGCATCTCATGAGTTTCACTCTGCATCTGAGTTTGGTGCCTATACTGATGTCTAAAGATGCATGTTGGAAATATTTTTTCACCAGGACCCACCAAGAATACAGAAGATATCAAAGCAATGAAAAGATATGCCTACTCTTGAAACATGGGATTAAAGACAAAGAATTGATACCTTTCATCTGGTTTTGTGTATGTGTATGAATTTTACACTCCTGCCATTGATTTAGATGAACCCCTCAAAAATGATATATGAAGTTAATGTAATTATTATATTTTGGCTAGTAACTATCCAATATTCATTGCTAGTTTTTAACAGCAAAACAAGTTATTCCTTGTTCTGTTGCATTGCTAAGTGGGGAATGGTAACACTGTTGGAGCTCAGGGAATGGCTGGGCATCAGTTGTTTGGCAGGGAGCAACTGTTTTCATTTGCGTCACTTGTTTTTCTTGGACTTTATCTTTGTTGTTTTCATTTTCCTTGCAATATTATTTTCATCATTATTATTAAAATATTAAAATTCTTATTTCAGTCCATGAGTTTTCTCACTTTTAAAACTTTCAACTCTCTTCCCCCATCCCAGTGAAAGGAAGTGAGCAATGTGAGTGGCTATCTGGTGTTTAGTTGCCAGTTAGGGTTAAACCACAGAAAAAGAAATATTGCAATCAGCATTATGCAAAAGAAGCTTACTGTTCATCTATGTATGATGATGCAGGGGAAAGAAGACTGCAAAAGTGAGAAAGCGTATTTATATTAAGTAGATTCAGCCACAAAGAAGAAATTTTTGGATTGTACAAGTCCTTGTAGAAAGCTGCATGAATTTTTCATTCATCAGAATTACTACAGAGGTTCCTGTTAGTTTTTGAGACATCTCCATGTAAAGGATGACATGTTAGGATTAGGGAAAAAAATGTGGCTACAAGTGAGACAGTAAGAAAAAGAGATTTTATTTTCCTTCTTTTGCATGAAAGTTTCAGAAACTCATGATCTCTATGTTCCAAAATGTATTGACTGGACTTTGGATGTGGAGGGTGTTGAGCAAACATTGTACAATATAAACATTATGGCAAAAGGAACCAAACAAAAAAATATAGTAGCGAGATTGAATTGAGAGACTGACACTTTGAAATTGAAAGAAAACCCATGCCTCATCATTGCCTGTCTTGAGAATTTTGTCTGAAGCAACTCTCGAGGGATCAAGGATGAATTCAATCTTTCTGATATTTTTCTTTGTACCCAGCATTGTATCTGACATGCACATGTACAAATTAGAGAAGAGCTACAAGTTTTATCATGTTACTGTTAAGAGCACATCAGAGAAAGAGATCCTCAAAAGAATTTTGCCAGATCTCATTTGGAGGGCTTTTGATCTGTGGAATATCTTTTATAATTTCCTATTAGAAATATTATTCAAAAAATAATTATTTTCTGAAACTCTTCTGTCTTTACGCACTTATTAATTTTTCCAGCTTTTTTTCAGCATTCTACGCAGGACTCACTTTCTCCTTAAAAGATAAATGCAGAGTTTACTTACTGTGGCAACTACTGGAAACAGATTTGTTCCCATCCCAGCTTTTTTTTTTGAAAAACAACATTTTCATTGGCCTCAAATTAGTCCAACTTTTTTTTTTTTTTTTTTTATAATTTGTACCTAAAATTACAAGCTTTCTGTTTTGGTTTCACAGACATTATTGAATAATTACAGCTGTTTTCAGTCATTAGTGGCCATTTTCTTACATCAGTGACTATTTTTCATTTGCAAATAGATAAAATGGAAGCACAGTATCTTATTTACTTTGAGAATCTGGGTTGGGGTCCCTTCAGGATTTTGGATCCTAATTTAAATGATGTTTCTTTTTTTACTGTCAAAAACTGGAATTCCTCTGCATTGTATTGGTGGTAGTAAAGCCACAATCCAAAGCATATTTGGAATTAAGAGGAATGTGTATTCTTTTCAGGAGAATAATTCTTAGACTTGCAATAAATACTAATAATCTGCAAAAGAACATAAACCATGTTTCTTGCTTCTAGCTCCACTGAAATGTGTGCTTGGAAACAAGTTATTGTTATTCAAAAAAGTAGGAATTAAGCTCTCAGGTTGTGAATATATGAAAAGGAATTTTTTCCAGTCAATTGCACTACTTATATATGCATATTCTGCCATAATCTGTTAGTGATACAAATATGTGTTTTTCTTTCAGTAGCTTTTAGTACTTCAGAAAAAGGAGTGAATAAAATTATGGTTTGTACTAGTTCATGCATTACCAGTAGGTGCTGATTTAATTCCTTAATTCTTGGTWTGTTAAACCATCCAACAATAAGCTACTTTGAATTAGTATTCTAGGCTCAGATTTTGGATCCAGTTTCTATTTATTTTTCATGAATACACAAAACATAATGTCAGAATTTGACATTATTGAAACACAATCAATATGTAACTCTTCATTAACATTTTAACTGGAATTTTAGATGGCAAAACAACTATTTCAAATTTTAATTTCTTACACAGTTCAGTAGTGTTCACTCACAATACTTTTGTACAAAAGCCTTTTTCTAGAACTTCAATTAGAATCAGCTTTATAGAATTATTTTCTCTCGGCCTTCTTCTTTCCCACATTTTAATTTCAGCTGCTATCATGAAATCAGACTCATTTGTAGTCATATTGATTTCTGTGCGACAAAGATGTATGTTTGTTTGACATTGTTCATATTAAACTTCCTACTCACTTATCCCTGAAATATACATTTTGTTCACTTTTTGAAAGGACTACCAGTTTTGGGGGGGAAAAATTAGGGTTAAGTCCTGGTATAATAGTTTAGTTACTCAGATGTTTTTTAGAACAAATGCCAGAATTTGGTTTCATTTAACAAAGAGATTTCATACACAGAAAGGGTAAACTGTATAGAGAACAAAACAGTCTTTTATTTATATGTGTGTAGTAGAGCTTTGGAAAAGTAAGTTTCTTGTGCTTGTATGCATGTAAACTCACAAGGACACCTTCAAGATTTAGTGATAATCATACAAGAGTCAGTGATAAAAAAATACAGAAAAACAAGACATATTTTTTCCACCAYGAACTTAGTTATTGATAAAGATTTCAAAAGCATCCTGTCTTGATCTAGACATCTTTTCAGGTAACATCAATAAATAACTGTATTTAATAACCTCTTTCTTTTTATATACCCTGGAATCTATACTTTTATATACCCTGGAATCTTTTCCACTTACATATTTAAAATAATCTTTCTCTTTGAAATTGTCTTTTCCAAATGTTTTTGCATGTTCAGACACAAAAATAACTCAATTTGAAAACTTTTGTTTCAAATATGGTTCATAATCCAACACACAAATTCAAGCTGTTAGTTAGTTCATTTCCATTGGCATATATTTAATTAGGATAAATCTTATGGTATTCAGCTTCTGAATGATGAGAAATGTTCAGATTCTGTAGCATCTTTACAACATGGAAATTAATTGTGATAGCAAGCTCTGAAATAACCTATTTTCATTTGTAAGGTATAAGTGAATATATTTAGAAGATTACAGAACATCAGCCTACAATGCATAGCACTWAAGGACGGATTCCAGTTAGACCATAGACTTGATTTAATTAATTCTATAAAGTTGAGAATAAATTAGGTAARCAAATCTGTTCTATAAACCAACCTGTTTCAGCAGAAGCAATATGCACTGTGCCTGTTTAATCAGGTATATTTACTTGCACATGTACAGCTCTTTTGAGAAAGAGCAAAAAAAGGTTTTTACTGCAAATGTTCTACTTTTCCCCTCTCCTCCCTGTATGCTAAGTTTGTATCAGGTTTACAGCTGGCATGGATAAGCTTCAAAAGAATGATGCTGGGGACAAACTCTGTGACTGTGCGCCTTGTTCCATCCCTACACCTCCAACCTACACATATCCTCTTCCAGCACACCTGGGGGATTGCCTGTGTCCAGGATGTCATCACTTCCCTGTCAAAGGAGGCCTGTGATCTGGATATAGATCCAACACTGTGCACAATGATACAACTGGTTTATAACAAAGTTACACACTAACTAATAAAGATATTCTGTAAATAACCAAATGTTTGATTTCTTTCAGTTCTCATATGCTCTCTCCCCCAATCCACACCTGTACCATCAGGTGGTATCAACAGGGTTTTTACTTTGTTCAAGGTCCTGCCTAAATCACTCCCAAATCTCAGCCTGTGAAGACATTTTTCCATTACTGATGGTGGTTGGTGAAGGAATATTAGACATGTTCAGTCTTTCAAATGGAGGGGAGAAGGGAAAAAGCTGATGGTCTCAGGTCCTTTGACACCAGTATTGTCCCTGATGATCCATATGCAGAGACAGTGGGAGAGCTCAGTCCTCCACAGCAATTGTCRCCACAATACCTGGGCGGATGATGCCCAAAGACCTGTCAATGGGACTGTCTTGTACTTTTGTGTCACCTGTAGCATCACCACCACTGTGGCAGCACAGATACTGCATGATCTTCCAGATGTAAATATTGTTCTCTGCCACATCTAGTGGCTTTGAGTACCTTTTCTGGACAAGTTCATGAGTTGTCAGGTATTGTGTTGTCTTTTTCTCYATAAGGTACCTACTTGATCTGCTGCTGCATGCCCTCAAAGAGGGGTATCCTAGGAATGGGTATCTTGGCAGACATCTTTGCCCTTCTCTTGCCACAGCAGAGAAGGACTGAGAGTGGAACTGACAAATAAGGAGGCTTTGTCACTATCAGAAAATCACTTAAAAAAAATGAAAGTGTTTAAATTCTTGAGAGCTTCTAGATGTTTTCCTGCACTGTGAGTTGCCATTAACCATTCCTCTCACAATCCCAGGGACCCTGCACTTCACCTTGTCCAACCTGATACAGTTGCATGGTAGAAACCATCCTGAATCTTTCACTTAATGGGCTTAATGGGCCCTGTCTGATACTTTTCTTCTGCAGTCTGCCTCTTTCACATTTCATCTACTAGAAGGAGCCTTACAGTAGTTCACAGGACCCTGGGGATCTTCTTGTGCCCTGGAAATCAGCAGAGRAGGGTTGTGCTCCTGGTAAACTTGCTTGAAGTAGGATTAGAGCAGATGGTATGGACTAAGATTAGTGTCATGATCTGTGGCTGGAGATGGGGTTACTGGTTAAAGTAGGTGGATTTGTATTATGGAATGGTTTCTAAATGGATATAAGGGAAGAAACTGGAGGAATGAATGGCCAATTTACACAGTGGTTTCCTCTTAGCAGCCTCTTCCCCTGCTAAGTTTGGGGATTCAGACCTGCTGGCTAGCTGAATCCTCAGAAATCCTCACGTGATAAACTAATCAGATTTCATATATTGGCAAGATAGACGAGCAGATCCTGGTATCTCATAACTTTTCCTGATCTTCAGAAGTATCGCTACCTTCAGCTCTTTAAGCATCTCTTCTTCACCATCCTCATTTCCTGTGTACCAAAATGACCAGAAAAGGAACAGAAAATCTTTTAGACTTCTGCTAATTGGTTATGTGCTTATGGTCTATCTTGACATGCAGGTCCCAGCAGGTCCTCCTACTGTGTGTACCCAAGAATTGAATCAGAACTGGATTTTCGTTTTATATTTACATGAATAGAAGATTTCAGATTTCTATTAACATTGTTCAAGAACCAAAATCACATGGAGTGAATGGGGATAAAGAGCTCAGATATTCAAAGTATTTATTTTTCAGGCTGTACAGAGCTCTAAGATGAGAATTTAAAGTAGGAAACACCTTAGGCAAAAGAAATTTACTGTTTGAACAAATAAGATATTTAACTTTTGTCTTATGCATACAGATTTCCCACTTCCTAGGCTGTATGTAAGACCTCAGGACATGGTGAATTTGAAAAAAAATATACAAATACTATTGCATTTTTAGGATCAATGGAAGGTGTTCAGGATTTCCTAATTAAAGCCCATTAATCTATTGTATAAGTTAGATATATTTTAAATGAAGGTGCTTCCAAACAGTGCACTTCATGCCAACAAATTCAAAATCTGTTCCTTTCAATAATATACTTATTCCAAACAAATTTTAAACTGATGATTGCGTGCAAGACTATTTTGTCTTGGCTGAAAGAACATGCCCGTAAAAGCTGTCTCGCACTATGAACACAGCATATGAAATATCACATATTACATCATTCTAAAGAGTCCTTGTTCACTCTCTATGGCTTCGATCTCTGCTAAAGGGCAATCTTCTGAGACAATAGATTGAGTTCAGATTGAAAATGAATAGTAGCAAAGCAATATCCTGACCAGTTAAAACATAGACCTGATTCTTTGAAAAGGGTGATTTTACACAGTTGAAAACAGTTAGGGACAAAATCAAGTGGGAGGAAATGCTGAAACATAAAAGCATGAATTATGATTGGGAATTATTTAAAAATACTTTATGAAATGTCAAAGCCTCCCACAATTTTATGGTCATGAAAGAGTACTTCAGTAAAATAACCACCTTAGTTAAAATTAGATGTGAAAATGGCAATAAAAATATTTTTTACAAAACTGCAACATGCAGAAAAAGAGAAGCTTTCAGAAGAGACCAGAAATTCTGGAATGCAGCACTACAGTCTATGTATATCCTTTAGAATTAAGAATGGTAAGAACAAATTTTATAGATTTACAGGGAACAAATTAAATGTAAATATAATATCAAAAGCTGATATTAACTAAAAGTGCTAAAATGGCTAAGCAAAATTCACAAATCATACAAATATTACATAACTACTTTGGTCCTTAAAAACATACAGAAAAGGAGAAGCTAAGGTGTAAGTTATAAGAAAGGTGTAATATCTAAAAGCTGAGAGAGCTGATAGCCATCAATATCAAGAAAATGAGACGTAGGTCTCCATTCATTAAATATGTAGTGACCTGACTCTGGCAGCTCTGAAAAAAGCAACTAAGCTCTCTACTGAGAACAAAATGATGGTTCAGTCATCATGGAATAGAGATGAGAAAAGCTTTAAGCTTGAATCATTAGCTGCCTTAAATAAGGTAATAAAACTGTTTATCTCAGCAGCGTCAAATCCTCTGGCACATCAAGGTTCTACCCAACACCATCGGAAAATGCCTTAGATTTCACTAAAATAGTGTCAGGGTGAAGTTTGGGGTATGTTTTGACAGGTTTTTGACATATTTTTCAAGACTCTGGAAAGCAGCTTTATTTTTAAATCATGCTTGGAGGAGTGACCATAGTAAGTGTTAGGTGGCAATAAATGACTACTTCCCAAACTRCGTGCATGTTTTATATAATGGCAGTTTAGTGTCACAACTACAAATTATTTCTGTAAGGAAGCTTGGATTAAGGATCTCCCTCCTTTTTTTAAGCATTCTAATCATGAGGATACCATTTTATGTAATTTTTCTCTCTTACTGCCCAATTGACCTGTCGTTATTTCATGTAAAGATGTTGCAAGCAACTAGACCTTAGTGTAATTTCTACAGTAATTATAAGAGTTTATTCCTTACAGAAGGATGCCTTTGTTTACTGTTTTTGGAGAAGGAAGCTTTGTCTAGGCCTATACTGCTTAATAAAATAGGCTCAAAAAAGAATGCCTGGCTCCCAAGGCCCAGTGAGTGTAGCACATCCACAAGAACTTTCATTTTCCTTGCCTCCAAAGATATATGGCTGCATTTATGGGTCAGTGGATATCACATGGGCTTTTTATCTGTGTGGACACAAGTTTGCACCATGCACAGCTTTCGTGCAGTGTGCGTAGGACAGTCAGGATCGACAAAGAACAGAATGCCTTGTTGTTCTCTGTTTAGCTCCTTGCACAGCAGATTGGTGCTGGTACTTCTGTCATTTTGGTGACTTCTTTCATTTTTGTCACCTCTACATTTTCTGGTAACATTCATGACAGAGACAGTTTTTGATGCTGCTACTGGCCTGCTCATTGAATGTAGRGATCTGAGGGTGTTCCTTTGCAGATAATGTCCTTGACAGGCTGCCTGCAGGTCCACAACAGAAAACACGTTTATCTTGACAGCACTGTGCTTTTGGGTCTGGAAGACGGTCAGTGTGCACAGTTTGTACTGTAAGAAAATCACTAACRTCATGACACTTCTTTTCCATGCCTCCTACAGCCTGCAGTGTAGGGGTTGTGTGTTCTGTCTGCCTGCATATTAGAAGATGTTCTGCTATGTGGTGTTGCTGCCTAGACACAGAGATGTAGCCGTGTCCTCTGCCATTATTACTGAGATGTTACCTGCTACTTCTGCTGAAGCATAGCCATCTGAGGTGCTGCACACTGGGTGCGAGGTGCTGAGTGGGTGTTCACCAGATTGCCATGAAAGCCAGTTTCTTACTACAAATTCAGACTGTAGAAAAACCTTGAAGCTGAACACCTGTGTYCTGAACTCCACCTGTTCATGAAGAGCCAAGAAATTGGCAGGTGCGAGGGGACATGGGGCTGCTACTTCATAGGTAAGCATATGAGTGGAGCTGAYATTGAAGGTTAAGGATATTAGGAGAGTTGGGAAGTTTTAAGGGAGAATATGTCATGGATATTTGCCACTTAAGACAAAGCCTAAGAGCATATCTTTCCTTCAAGCAGTATGTGGTAGAAAGAGTTTCTCTTCTGTACAGCAGCTTATGTACCCTCAGATGGATCCAGAAAGGATCATGGGCCCCTTTGTAGCCATACATGACAGGAATATTCCTGCTTGGAGGGATGTATGTGCAAGCTGCACAGGGAAAGGTGTATGAAAATTAAAGATAAAAGAGACTGCATTTTTTCTGAACCCAGTAATATCAGTATCATAGCTAACGTGATCATGTTCCCTAGAGATATACTGTGGAAACATTTCTGTTTGTGATGACTCTTTTCTCCAGAGAGAAGGCTCAGTGGCAGTGACAGTTGGGAAATGGAAGTAAGTTGCCATATAAATTGACATGAAGTGGAAAAACTTTTGTCATACAGGATAATTMAACACTCAAACAATTGTACTGGAACATACTATAGATTTTTTAAAGACTCTTCAATGAACTACAGCTTTAAACAASTATGAACTTCATACAGAAACTTCTTGATAAAGTGGTTCAGAATGTAATAGGTAATTAAGCTGAATATATGACCCTAAAGGTGCTTTTAGGTTGTAAAAGCTAGGAAGGTGCCTCTTGAAACTCCTTACTTGCATCCTGTGGTCAATTTTCATCATGCATGTCAGTCAGTGAAGGTGGAAAATTAAACTGCCCCTTTATAAGAAGTTTTTTTCTCAATACCTCAGAATGTTACACATTAGAATTGTTGGCTTCTCTAMAGTCTCCTTGTTCTCTCTTTTATATCAGAGCTTGATAAAAGGATAGGTAATGTTACTCCATCTCTCTTTGACCCCATTATCACGGGTCTATAATCATTCTTGCCAAYCTGGGGGATTAGAAGTGATCAGCATTCTTGTGGCTTGCAACAGTTGAAACAACAYGCACTTAACTCTTTCCCTGTATTTCTTTCATACATACTCTCCCTTTTATTACCAAAAATGTTAAATTGACTTAAAGCTACTGAATCTGATCATTTATTCCTGTTGAATCATGTCATAATTAGGCTGGTAATATGAATAGAAAAATTATTCCTTGTATTTCAGTGTTGGTCTTTATTCAGAGTTTGTATTCAAGGATGAAAACTTCTGTTWGGTATCTAAATGTCTCCTCCCTGAGCAGATGAGTGATTTTAAAGGTTTGTAGATGCTTGGGACACATTCATTCTTTTAAGCTGTGCTTATCAGTATGCACAATGATATAAAATACAAGATATTTTCCAAGGTTCAACTAGGAGCCCACTACATACAGTATAACAAATTCTTCTCAACCTTCTCACTGCAATTTCATGGCTTTACACTCATGGAGGCCAATATTATGTTTCTTTCTGAAATAGAAGTCAATTACAGGGGTGGTTGTCAGCATAACAACTTTCTGCAGGAGAAAAGCAGTAAATGCATTTTTTGTTGAGTATAAATTCAAGTACAGGACTCCTCATCTATCATTTCTTCAGCTGAGGGCTTCAGACCACTTAATTATTGCTCCACTCCATATTCTTCAGTCAGCCACCATAGTTTGGATGCAGTCCTGGAAGCCTTGTAAGTAAGGAGAAAAGATCATAACATGAGATTTCCAGAAACAAGTTCAGGACAGAAGTTATTGCTGCAGCTTCTTTTCTCTCTCTTTTCTGTTTTATCTATGTGAAACAGCTGGCTGAAACCATTTTCTGGCGCAGTAAGACAAATAGCTAGCAACAGCTTCAGTGCTGCAAATTCATTGTAGTGTAAATATAACATTGTTCAACTTGTTTTCTGGTAGTACAATGATGTTTTCTACCTCAAGGAGCCTGGTGTCTTCTGGTAACCCTGACTAAATCTCAGTGAAGTTTTTTATGTCATTATCTTTTTACACTAACAGAGGTTAATTCTCAAGGCAGTTCTCAAGTATATGCACAGCTAAGTTTTACTGCAGATTAAATTCAAGTGCATAGACAGTGCAGGCCTTGAAAATGAACTTAAGGGATTGCTTGTTAGAGCAGTGGTCAGAAACACTAATCATCTGTGTCTGTCTTGTTCACAAACTCCAAGTTCAAAGGCAGCTATTGGTCTCCAGGGAATATTCCAATGTTGCACTGGAATCATAGTGGCTGAAGAATTACATTTTCTTCTCAGCCTGTTACTTTTGCTAATGCAAATTCATTAAAGCATTCAAGAATAAAGTGGAAATGCCCTATCTACCCACAGAAGCTGTATTCTGGTGTCTTTTGTAAAACTGACGTGTAAGAACTGTCTGAAGCCAAATCATGGAGCTATGCAGAACTTACTGTAACTGTTTCATTTTTGTAAATATATACTTTGTTAAGGTGAGGGATAGAGAATATTTAAAACTATTCAATATATTGAATATTTGAACCATTTCTGAAGGGCTGATAACTAAGCAGTTCCCCCATACTTTCATTTCTCCCATCTCAGATTAAGACTGCATTGTTTGCAAATTCTCTGACCATGATTCAACATTATGCGTATTTGATAGCTGAAAAAATATGGAAGAAAAATCACAGGCATACTAGAAGAAAATAGAACTTATTCTCTTACACACTGCTCCATTGTATGAAATATTAATCTTGTAAGTTTTTTATAATACAAATTGTTTGTGTTTTTTCTAGTCTTCCCATAACAATAGACATTTTTAAGTAAGTTCACTTATGATTCTGAGCATTTATTTTTCATTTTACTTCTGTTCTCAATTTTCTCTGCAGGCATCTACAAAGCATGTCACACATTTTCTGTGTTCTGCTGTGAGAATGCAGTAAACATGAACAAAAAACTATGGCACATTTGTTCTGTATTACTGATCTTTGCATGATTTATAAGCAAAACTAACCTGAAAAATGAAATTAGATTTGTATGCTATAAAAATTGCAACGTATTCATTTTCAGGGTCCAGTTGTTTCTAACACGCTAAATACTTGCTAAGATATCGAGTAGTCTTGCTAGGAACTTAGTAGTTATTATAGCTTACTCTCTTTAATTAGCAAAAATAATTTTACACTTAAAAAAAATTTGTTTCATTTATTTGCACACTTAAGGGCAAAAGCCAGCTTGAAATTGTATTTTGGTATTTTATCTACCTATGTGAATTGCACAGCCTGAACTCAAAAGTTAATGAACCACACAGGGCAGTTAGAAACCAATGGTCCATAGGAACTTTAATATATTGTACATACAAMCATACAGTTCCTCCTAATTCATTTATTTTTTGTTCTCTCAAGTGAGGTATTTCTGCATTAAACAGAATCTAAATCAGCTGCATATAGACAAACTTGAAAATATATATTTTCAAGTAAAATAATGAAAGAGACACAGCATAGCTAGATGTTAAAAATATGCAGATGTGATTTCAGAAGCATGCAAAAATTTAATGTATTGATATGATACAAAAATACTTTTCTATTTGTGTTCTTCCCTTYTCTCTTAAGAATCAAACATCCAACAACAAGCTATGTTGAGCAATATGTCCCAAAACAAGGATATTTCCCTGAATGCCACGAAGGGCTGGAATAAAACTGAGCTGCTAATAGCTGATGACAGCTGTTTGCCTGCAGGTTTAATAATCCCTGAATGGATGTTTCTCAGTGTCTGCTTCAAGACCTACTTGGCCTTCAGAGCCGAYAGAGTAGCATCAATGGGAATATTATAACTTTGAAAAAAAGCAGTTCCAGCATACTAATGCAGACTTAATAAATCTCATTTCAGCAAAAGAAAGCCTTGCTTCTGAGTTACAATGAAATCTTACAAAATTTTCAAAGATAACCTGTTTTTAATACAAAATAATTTTGACTTTGGAAGGATCGGAATGATCATAGAGATTTTAGTTATGCCTATTAAGCAAATGCAACTTAAAATACTTTAAAATTATATGTCTATCAGTATGTGTGAGCTTAATGAGAGAAGTAATGGAGTTAATGTCCAGAATACACAAGTGGTATGGAAATACAAAGAATTCARAACTTCCTGATGAAAAAATTTCAGTTATAATCCAAATGACAAAAACAGAGGACAAGTATAGTAAATTTGTAAGCCAAGATGTTCCRATTCTTAGATCATAAAGTTTTAAAAGAATTCTTACAGAAATACCAAAAGTAGATATCTAATAACAACATAATATATTTTTAAAAAGTCACAGTATAAAGAAAGAAATATAGTTAAGCACTATACAACAGATTTTTACAAAGCAGTTTGACACATTTTGTAGAAAGGTGTTACATGTTTTAGCAACTCACAATTGCTGCTAAGACTGTTGAGCCAACACAGAATGAAAAGGAATGAATCAGAAGTAGTGTTAAATGGCTGATTTTAAGAAAGACAGTGCTGCACACTATATGCACTTTTGAACAGAAATATAGTAAAGAGATATTTCTTTGCTACCACAAAATTAGGTCATTCTCAGAGTAAAACAAAATATAAATGTATATATAAAGGGTATTTTAGTAGCATTTCTTGTCCAGGGAATGTTTAATTCAAATGTTGTCTGCCACCAGTATATGCAGTTGTATTGTTCTTAATTTAATTCCTGCCGAATCTTTGGGACAAAGCTTTAATTACAATGCTGAGTGAGAGTTCTCTGACTTACAGCAGCCGACACGTTACTGCACTTTTGCTCATTTTCATTACTTTGCAATTAGTCGTTAGCAATTAGTTAGCAATTAATAGTAGAGGCAATTTTTCATTTTCAGCAAAAAAGGACAGCGTTTTTGTAGAGTCCAACCTAAGTATAAACAGACCTCTCAGCTGTTCTGTATCTTTTACTTTCATTTTAGAAAAATGTAAGGTACTTAGATTCTCACTTCCTTGTCTTTTATTTGTATCCTATTCTTTCAGCTATTTTACTCTTCTAAATAAACCCAAGTGAATAAAATACAACAATTCACAAGTAGAAATGTATGGAATGTCATGAAAGTTGACTGAGGACAAGTATTATTGGCTGCATGTTTTGCTTGATGATTGAAGTACAAAGAGATGAAACAATCTGGCAGTAGCTCTGAATAGCAATAGCAGTCTGAACTCAAATATTATTTGCAGTATAGAGACTTTTACACTGATGTTAGTTTTGAAGAAATGCCTTACGTAAAATATTTTTAAAATTTAAAGATTGTCTGTTAGAAACAGAGACAAAAATGAAGATTGAAGTGGTTTTTGGAGAGTTTTAAAGAGAAAACAATGACTCAAATTTAGGTGCTGACATTCTACTTTAGGAACCAATTGTAATTCTGATTTTAGTTCTGAGTTTGTGATTAGTGCAGGAATGTAGTTTTCACAAAAATGTTGAACTATGAAATTGGGACTGAAATTGCTGTCTGATTTTCTTCTAGATATTTGCTCATACAGTGCAAAGAAAATGTGATAGACTGAAATGTTGATGGTTAATGTCACAAACAATTGGCCTTTTCCAAAGCAAGAGGGTGCTTTGCTGATGATGTGCAAGGAAACATCCAGATGCAAAGGGAGTGTGCACTCACCACTGAAGCTACAGGCTGGGTTTTGAGCCAGATAAGGGAAGAGGAAGATAAGATGCAGATCTTGCAAAATGAGATAGCTGGCTTTTTATCAAGCCAATGTTCTCCCTTACAAAACAGGTCCCTGTAAATCTCCCTGTACAACCCAGGGGAGGTATTGAGACATTTATTTAGAGGGTTGAGAGTGTTCTTCCCTTCTGATGGGGCATGATGGGCTAGACTATGCTGGCATGAGAGGCAGCGGTCATGTCTTACAAGGGGTCATAAACCATGACCTGATTATACACTCATATCTGGGCCCTTCCACCAGAGGACTGTGCATGATCCACAATGTTACAGTGTTTAACAGTGTTAAACTCCCCTCTTCAGGTGTTCCCACATGAACATGAACATTTAGTAACTCACTGAAGTTTGTGTTTCGTGGACTTCTCCCACCCCTAAAGTCTTCAACCATCAATTTGACCAACTGACATCAAAATTGGAACAATCAAGTCTTGTCTTTGGGCCCATAGGTGGTGATATCTTTCCTCTTTGCTATCCTTCTGCTCTTATCCCTTCTCTCTCTCTCTCTTCTGTGTACATTTTCTTAATTTTTATTTTTATGTTTTTATATTGCTATATTTCTACAGATAATAACAAAAAGGGCTACATACTTCATTTTCATTGCAACCACATTGTTCTAAAATTGACCCTACATGTATATATATACACGTTTATATAAAGGCGCCATTCATTCAGCATCATATCACTCTAATCTACCCCAAGAGATCTATTAACAWGCACAAGTTGCCCTTGCCTTCAGGGGCAGGTTATAACACACAAGCATTTCAGCTTTAAAAATCAGGGAGAACAGGACAAAGAAAATGTAGTGCCTTTGAATTTATGTATGTACCAAGGCTTTCTTCAACACAAATATACAAAGTCCACTGAAAAGATAGAGACCACAAGTTGCTTACTTGTGGAAGGATTAGGTGATTTGAATCTAGTTYAATACTGTTTGATTTCATTTTGCTTCTCTGCACATGAAAACAAAGATTTTCTTTTCTTACAGTACTATGTACATTGGGTATTTCATATTATTAAAAAATGTCCAATCCTCTCATTTTTGACCAATGAAAAATTACAGGGATTTAATATGACTAAAGCAAACCAAAGCCAACACAATTTCTACTATTTTGACTGGGAGTCAATCATTCATAATTTGTGTTTAAAAAACCAATCATGCCACAGCTAMATTTTGAGTGTAGTGTTTCATGATGGTGATTATGATTCCATTATACTAACTTTCTGTTGATTATGCAATAAGAATGATCCACTGACACAGTAGAAAAGCATTTCCCAACTTTTGCTCCCAAATCTGGCTTGAACCCCCATTTTTCTAAGAGAAAAGGGAATATTAGCACATGATACCAGCCTCCTTGCTGTGTCTATGCTGGGCAGCAAAGCTTAGGAAAAAAAATATCAACTTCAGACTTTGTTTTAGTGGATACTACATTTTCTTAGATGGGAGATTCATCCTCAGTGAAGCACAAAGGACTACAGAAAACTTCTTGACCTACTGACAAAAATAGGTGAAGAGGTGCAGCATGTATGTCGATTAAAAAGGAGGAGAAACATTACCCTTCTGACCAGTGCAAAAGGGCACATCAGTGGATTACTCAATCCTCAACCTGTCGGTCCATTAAGGTCACTATGTGTTCAAGTGCTCTTCACTGCATTAAAAAGTACAAGGCTTACATGCACTTGCTCACTACTTTGATACAAAGGTACAAGGACATCCTTCTGCTTCTTTTCAGTTTTCATATCCATGTTTTCTTCAGTTTTTGTGTCCTTGCTTAATCACAATCCTGCCTCCAGCTGAAATATCCAAATCCAAAAAACTAGATATAAGGGCTCTGATAGCTAAAACCCCACAAGGAGAAAGGAATATACAAAAAATTTCTGCTGCTACACCGCTGAAAGTATTACATCTTTGCTGACTTAGAATCCCTGGGTCAAAGAGGCTAGCCTGCAATTGCAGGAATTGAGACTTCATAATTATCATGCCCATTTCAGTCTTTTATCTTGTCTAGTGTGCTTTGGTCAATGGCACCAAAGACTGTTTTKGTTCTTTAGAAGAGGCAAAAAACTTCTTCAGATCTTTGCCAAGTAGGCAGCATTCAGAAATAAGAAAGGTAAAGGATTAGACCTACTGCAATGAGGTAGGGAAACTTTCTCTTACTGCCTACCTCATTGTTGACTTTTGTGTTTCAAATTACAAAAGGCAGGACTTAAAAATTACATCTCAAAGTGCATTTTTAAATATTACATGGATGGGGTTATGTGGAACTAATGAATATAAGCAGAAACAGAAATGCTCTGGATGAACTTGGTTTATTTGGTGAAAAAAATTTTGCATCCCTTTTCCAAGCTATTTAGTAATTATCTTGACATATTTTTTTCTTCAGTAGTCAATTTCTAAGGAAAATCAGGTGCTGATTTTCAGTCTTTTTAATTAAAAAACTTCAGGTGAAGGACATAATTGCTAAATCAAGCAATGGAATTGTTTTCTTTTTTTATCATTTTGAAGAAATAAAGCTGAAGGTGACTTGAGAAGTATACTATAGAATAGGAAAATATGGGGAAAAAAATTAGCTCATTTTCCAAGGCCTTTTCACAGTAATATGACCCTCCAAGCTAATTGTCTCAAAAGTAAAAAAAAAAAAAATCGAATTAATTTATGAGAGTAAATAAGAGCAAGATGTTGTTATAATCAATGTCAAGAAGATGGACTGATATGAACTTTCTTGAAGTACAAAGTGTATAAAGAATATGAAAATATAGATAAGCAAACATATTTTACTTACATGGGGGATGTCTGTGTGTATGTATTAAATAASAGGTTTACATTACTATTCTATCCTAGGGAATGGAAATCTCTTTCAGACCTTGAACACATTTCCAGTATTATAATTTCCATGGCTTCAGACCTTGAAGACTTCTTATTTGTTCTCGGCATGGAATCCTACCTGCATAGAAATCCAACAAAGTTCTCATTGCTTCAAACTATTTGAATGTATGAGCATTACACAATGAAGGAAATGTAGTCTGGAAATACCATAAGGATCTTAGGGCAAAAAACATCCTAATAGTAATGGACCCTTGAGATAAGTGGCAGTTGATTTGGATTTTTTGTTTGCTTGTGTGCAATTATGCCTGAAGAACTATTTTTATACTTTTAGAATCCATTCTGATGAGCACCTTATCTGTCAGACTGATCTGTCCAACAATGCTCAAAGAAACTGTAAGTTTGTTCTGTATTCCTTCATCTTTGTATAGATGTAGAAATAATGCAGATAACCACTCTTATAATGTAAATGTCCACTCTTTTGGCAATTGTGGAAAAGTGCAGCTGTATGTTTGAAAGTTTAGATATAATTACTCTGAAGTTTAACTTTTCCTTAAGATGACAGTATCTAATAAAATATCTAATAAATAAATATCTAAAATATCTAATAAATATTTTTCAGGTGAACAGAATTTTTAAAATTTTTTCTGCTTAAAAAGTATAAAAAACCCTACAATATTGGATTTTTCTTTTTAAGTTTTTTTGGACTTGCAAAAAAATTTTAAAAGAGCATTTGTTGTCTACATGTGCATATTCTTTTTTGTTGTTAAATCAGCTGAAACGATATTCAGTTACACAAGAACTTAAATTTCAACACTGACGAAGCTGATTAAAACCTATTCAATCAGGCTGTAGTGTGATCAAATTTGGTCTGAAAGGTCAAGGCTAAAATAGCTTCCTATTTCTCCATCTGATGTTTATAATCTCTTAGGTTAAATCCATCTGAGARGAATTTTCCTTAGACAGAATGACATGCATATGGAATGAAGAGGGTGGTAGATTTGCTTTTATGAGGAAATGCAAAGAAAGGGGTTTGGAGTATGATTTTGTTCTTCATGATAAGCAGAGCAAGTGAAAGGGAGAAAAAAAGCTGAGATACTCAGGGGAAGGGGCAGGAAGAAAATAAAAAAAACTGAAAAAGAGGGATAGAAATGACAGAATTAAAGACAGCTGGTCAGATCAGTTATTTGCAGTGTGCCAGCATTTTATTTTTGTATTTTGTTTCTTTTCTTTTTATTTGAAATAATCTGTTTTTCTTTGTATCCATTTTCATAAATATTCCACCATTTCCCCCTCTGGTTCTTTTTTTTTTTTACTACTGCATTTTTCATGCCCTTTTGTCAAAAGCTATGTCATTTTGAGAGGAAAGAATCTAGTCTAATCTATGTACCTTATTCTTCCTGCCTAAACCAGGAGTTCCTGGAAATTGAAGTACTTGAGCGTCTCGAACAGTTTGATCCTTTTTTTGATCACTGATATTGGAAACATATTTTGATTTAGCACTGAGTGTTAACCTACCTACTAGGAATAACAGTTTGACCATTAAGGACAGGAAATATATTTTCCTCCCTTTTTTTCAGTGTAAATATCAGTATTTTTCCATGGGGTTTTTTCTGCATTTGTCATTTTTATAATGGCTTGTTGCTATACCCACACCAATACTTTTTCCCACATTTTTCT
>JACDOX010000110.1:1908491-1949819 GCA_014549065.1 Cardinalis cardinalis | reverse complement strand
TTCCCCTCCCTTCTCTTCTCTTCTTCTCCTTTGAAAGGAAGAAGAAAGCATTGACACAAATTGCACAAATAATTTTTAAATAACGGATATTTCCTATATTGTCATACCTGGTTTTGTCTGCAGTGAAATTTTTAAATTTATCCACAAACATAACTGCAATTCTCCTGTCTATCTTGATCCRAAACTATGGGCAGTATGATGGTGAGATGTTTTAATGTTTGCATTTGCGTGTCAGTTTTGTAATTAAGCATCTGTAAATTCACACTGAATACTTTTAGAATKAGGATCAGGAATGGTCTCCCTGGGCTATATGGCTCCAGCCCCCACCTTGGAGGGACCGCTAAATGTCAGAGAAGTCTGTTAACAACAGCAGAGCAGATCCACAGGACTCCTCTGCTTTGCCAGTAGCTTAATCCCCTGTGCAACGTCTTTATCTGGATTTGTGTGAGAGACCACTGTTTAGCATTCAGTGCGTAGACAAGGCTGTTCTCCTACAGTGATGACCTCCCTGACCTACTAGAGGAAACCAAAAATTACACTGATCCATTAGAAAGATTAAGACAAAGACAATAATAGCTGCAGTGATTTATCTTTCTGTTTTTATGAAAAGTTCACAAGTTTGCCAAAAATGACAGACAGGAATAGATAATCTCTGCTTTTTATCACTCAGATCAGACAAGCCTAATGTTACCAATGAAAAGACAAATGCCATGCTTCTATTTGTGGAGGCCGAAGAAAGAATAGATCATTCTTTTTCCCCTAGGAAATATAAAGTTAAAATTCTTTACTTTGAGAACTAGAGTAATAATTCAAGTGACATTTGGCAAGGTGAAACAAATAGACAGTTATTATTGCTAATGTACATTTGTTTCAGTATTTGACACAGACAAGGTCGGAGAGCACTGACCATTTCCTCTACAGAACTTCTGCAGTCAATCAGGACATGTAACTTTCAGTGAAATATCTACTTATACAGGGATTTTGTAGGTGATATTAACAGCAAAATTAGATGGAGCTTTACTTTTTTATAATTTGCTGGAAATTTATTCATCCTTCTGTCAATTCAATGGAGTCTGATTATAGAATTATCTGCTGCAATCATCACACATTTGAGGAATATCAAGRCTGGGTAATTAAAAATAGCAAAGCTGCACAAATAATCTACTAATAAAGGTGAAATGGCTAAGTTTTGTTTTAACCCACTTAGCAAAGAGGTTAAAAAAAGTGAAGAAATGGTTTGGGATTTTAAGGGGGAGGTTGCTGAGTTCATGATTTTTATGGGGATTGTGTTTGTTTTTATTTTTAATTTGCTGCAGAGATATTAATTTACATAGCTCAAGCCTATGGGACATGACACCCTCCATGATGGAAAGATGGAGGAAGGAAAAGTTAATATTAAACATAGAGTCTCATGTAGTCCTAATGCAATTCTTGTCAGGACTATATGGGAACAAGGAAATATTGTTTTGTGGTAATTTTTTAGCATTAGAAATAATCTTTCAGGTTCTGTCAGAGGACAGTGTATGGATCTATTGCTCTTTCTTTAAAATGTAAGAGCCTATAGTTATTCAATAAAATAATGTGTTTGAGTATGTTACTATATTAATGTTTTCATGCAGTGTTCACCAGGATAATTTAAAATACTAATACTTTAATTGCTGAATAAATGAGGCTGGGAAGWCTAGTCTAACCCCTCTGCTCAAGGTCAGCTAGAGCAGATTGCCCAGGACCATGTTAAGTTGTGCTTTCAATATTATTGAACATAAGACTAAAATCTCTCCAGGCTACTTGTTCCATGTTTTTTTGAATATCAGCACATATTATATATACCCTAATTGATTAAAATCTGTACTCCTGACAATGTGACTGAGATGAATCTGTCTTTGGTACTGGACACCTCCTTTAAAGAACACTAAGAAATTTCAGGAAAATATCTTATACCTCAGTTAATAGTGAGACGACTACAAAAGAAAGGCATTTACTAGCATAGTAGAAAATCTGAAGACATTCTAAATTTTATTTTTATAAAATAAAAAATACTACTACAATGTTCTATGTGCATATATATCTGTATTGGTGTTTCTTTTTTGCAGAAAAAACCAAACCAAACACAATACACAGTAATAGATAGCGGAGAACTAGCTTACAAGTCACTTGCACTTGTTGCACAAAAATGAACATAGTTGATCAGAATAACTTTAGGCAAAAATATTTTAAAATATTATCCTTTTGACTTCTTGTGTCCTGGTTTGACCTTTTTGAATGCAGAATGTGAATAATGGGAAGTGAATAATTCATAGAATCACAGGATTGTAGAATGTCTTGTATTGGAAGGGAYCTTAAAAATCTTTTAGTTCAAACCCCTCTTCCATGGGCAGGGATATCTTACACTAGATCAGGTAGGTGGTGCAGGGCTCCACCCAACCTGGCTTAAAGACTTCCAGGAATGGGGCATTCACAGTTTCTCTGGGGAACCTGTTCCAGTGCCTCACCACCCTCACAGTAAAAATTTCCTCCTGATATCTAACATAAACCTACCCTCGTTTGGTTCAAAGCCTTCATCACTTGTCCTATCACTACATGACCTTGCAAAAAGTCCCTCTCCACTTTTTTATAGCTCTTCTTTAGGTACTGGAAGGTGCTCTGAGGTCTCCCTGGAGCCTTCTCTTCTTCAGGCCAAACAGCCCCAATACTCTCAGCCTGTCTTTATAGGTTAGGTAATTGCACTAAGCATTCTGAGAASAGTAAGTTGAAAGGAAAAAAAAAACCAAAAAACCAACTTCTGAGTAACATTCTGTGATTTCTACCCAATTATTCTCTACTGAGTTCATAAAAGTACTCTCCTGTGCATCATTGAGCCTATTTGTTTGAGGAAGAAGCAATAAGAAACAGTAAGAATAAGATTTTGAATATTGGTTTTAAGAGAAAATGCAGAGATTAAAAAACCCTAATGAATTCTCTGAAGACTCCACTGYGCACTTTTTCTTTACTTAATCTTCCATAGCCAAGAAAATTGACAGAAATAGCAACCCAAAACTACTTTTGTATAAAATAGACCTCCTCAATAACATTTCTATTATAAATTTTCACTTACAACACCATAAATAACATGAACACACACTGTACATTACGCAGAATTGGTATGCAATTTCTTATTCACCTTACTACATCATATAGGGAAAAATCCTTGCCTTGGAAAATAATGTAAAGCTTTTAGCACTCAAAAGTCAGAGTGATTTCTCACTTCTGTGAGCAAAATAGTTCTGAAATGTTTAACACTCTAGAAATACGTTCTTACTTTATGATGATAATTCTTTAAAACAAGAAAGAGGGAGTGGGGGTGGCATGAACTTGATTCCAGACATGTTTGTCGTAATTTAGAGGAGTTGCACGTAAATCCAAAGACTGCATGCAAATCAAAAATAATGAAGGATTTGGGGTTTTTCTTTTCCTGAGTCTGTGGTCTTGGGAAAAAAAAAAAACTAAACAAGTCCTTATTTATTTGGCCTGTTATTCATACTACAGGAAACCAAAGAGCTAAACCATCTCCTACAAGGCACTTTTATTCAGTCTGAGACATATATAGCACGTAGTTTCTGTCTGTACAAACAGAGAAGAAAGTTCTTGTTAGAGCACTACCTGTTCTCATGATCCCAGTTTTCAATCTCTCAATTCACACCAGAGACAGACAAATTTTTGTATCCTAATAATAATTCTGCAGAATGTCATAAGGATTTTTTGGTTCAGACCCTGCTAACTTTTACATGCACAAGCTCATTCAATCAGAAAGATTTCTTCCTGTCCTACTACACAATGTGTTCTTGATCATAAATGAGCAATCACTGAAAGCATTGAACAAAATCTTCCCGGGGAGGGTGTACTTCAGTGTTGCCAATGAACCATGCTAGAGAACCACTATTATATTTTTGAAACCTTTATGACTGCTGCTAGAGAAATCAGGGCTGTAAGGCATCATTGAGTTAAGTTAAAACATCCATCCTTATAAAAGGAAAAGAATGGAGGGAAAAAGACCTAGCCAGTGTGTACCACAGAAACAGCTCTGCATCCTTTGAAGTTGAAGCATCTCTGACACTGACTAACCCTGATTCTCAGTCATAATTAGTACCACAAACATACCAAGGTTCAAAGGAACACAGAGAATGGAATATTATTCGATTGTTCACAACATTATACTCCTTGTTTTTCTGTATGTGGCATGTGGGATTAGCCAGCAATGTACGCTTTTTCTGTCCTTTAGCACAAACACACATCATTCATCAGTGTGTGCACTGCACAAATGTAACACAGCTGTAGCATCTCCTCCCTTAGCAGGATTAATGGCCAACCCTGAACAACTGGAATGTGCAGGCAACCTGACTGCAAACTGACTACGTTTGTAAGCAGCTTATACACAAGGTAAATTACAGGATTCTCAAATTATTTCTGAGAACCTTGTATTGTGCCTCCAAAAGACATTATTGAGACTTCTTCAACTATTCTGTCCCCTATGCRTGTTCTCCAGGTGACCATTTATTTTTCTTGTCTTTTCAAAATCTTTTTCTCCTATGTTCTTCATACCAGCAGTAAGGAGTGAAGGTGAAGGATGATGTCTGAATTAATGCTGCTGTTGAAGACTATTCTTTAAAAGAGCTGTGAAAGAGACTTGCTCAAAGTCTGAAATACAAAACCTCGAAGATAATTTAAGTGACAGGCTCCAACTTTTATGGAGACAAATGGTCTCCCTAGCTTTTCATATAATGAAATGGTCTTTTTATTAAAAATAAAAGATACATAATCTTCAGATATTTTTTCTATTTGGGCCATGCAGTCTAGACAGTTGCTTTGATTTCCTTCTTTAAGTGCAGGGAATAGGTTGAAAGAGGTGTCAGATTAATTTAGGTCTATCACATAATATGATTCATTTGACATAAGTTCTGTTTACAGTCTTTTTTTCTCCCAAGAACTCAAATTTTTCTCCACAAGATTAAAAGATCAGTACTGGGACAAGTAGAGTTTCATGTCTTCATCAATGACAAAGATAATTGAATCAAGTGCATACTGGGCAATTTGTCAGATGACTACAAACTGAGTGGSGCAGTTGACACACCTAAGTGATGGATGCTGTCCAGAGGGATTTGGACAAAATCAAGAAGTGRGTTGAAAGGGAATTTTATGTGGTTTAACAAGACCAAGTGCAAGGTGCCGCACCTGGGTCAAGGTAATCCCTACTATCAACACAGGTGTGAGGTTGAATGGATCAGAACAGAAAATATTTGAGTATCATAAATGCTAGACTACAAAGTCTCACCTGGTTTTATCTTTGTTCTAGAAGTCCTATTTATGAAAAATAAAGCCATACGTAGAACATACAATGTCTTTGTCTCCTGACTCCCACATTAAGCTAAATAGGCCTCAAGCTGACTTTTTTTTTTTTAAAGTAATCCCTTTAGATGAGCATTGTTAGCTTCCCAACATTGACCAACTGAAGATTCTCAAGCAACCTTGATGGCTCAGTTTAAGGAAGTTTAGGCTACAGTGTTTGCACTATAGATCTGGAGCAGATAAAGGGATTTACAGCAATAATGATTTTTCTGATATCCTCATCCTGAATCTTTGTAAGCACAAAAACTTACTTTTTATTTTAAAAAGAAAAAAAAGATGTTTGAAGACACAAAAGATGTATTACACTTGCTGTGTCCTGTAAGCTGCAGTTTCTTATCACAAAAAGATTTATATCCCATGATCTCAAAGATGCATTGCTTTTTACAGATGCTATTGCAGCTGGGGAGAAGGGAATGGTAAATGGTTTTCCACTTCTATAAAAGAGAGATAACTGCTTTGCTAAGTATTTTCGTGTGCAAAGTAATGGATCATATTAATCATGGCCACGCTCAAAGTAGAAATTTAAGAGGGCTTTCACCTAATATATCATCAATTGAACTTTGTCATTGAGTGGTAGGACATACATGAGTTTGTGTGTGTGTGTGTGTAAGCCGGTTTGTGTTGACACACACATATTCACATATGGATTTGGAAGCAAGAGGGTAAAGGAAAGAGGAAAGTAACTAAGGCCTCTCTTCCAAGCTTTTTTATACTATTTTCTAGGAAAATGTTCACCTTCTCATTGCTCTCTCAAAACACTGAATCATTTTAACTGGAACAGAGTCTTGCAATATATTAACTACATGCTTAGTATCAACCTCATTCAGCCTCAGAATGATATAGGGTTATTGTGAAATCCTTCCTTTCAGCASTGTGCAAGCTTTCTGTGGTTATTTTTTTTCCTGTAAAAAGAATTTCTAAATTGTAATGAGTAATATTTTGATAATAATAATATKATAATGCTATCATGATTTTAAAGGGTTTAACCCCCAAAAAAACTTCCTTTGCAGAGGGAAAGGGTTTTCTGCAATTACCAGTGGAGCCTGCATAAAAATTGGGAGAGTGGTATACTGTCATTAAGCTCTAAATTCTGATGCTGGCAGTTTTCTCAGCTTTTTGGGGAGTCAGTCTTATTCATGGCTGTACTGCAGAAATTCATCTTAAAAGCAGTAAATAGCTAGGATCAAGACTGAGAGGCAAGAGGACACGATGGACATATGGCAGATTCAATGTAAATGGAAATGATTTTTACTTAATATCACTATCCAGATATCTGCAAGAGAGTTGGGTCAGATGAGTGAACTGAGGTTTGAAACAATTTTGATAGTGAAGATGTCCCTGCAAGATAGAAATTCTCTTTCTGCTAAAACCTCAGAGTGTTTTACTAAACCTCAAAGAAACCTGTCTGACAATAATTTCAGATACTTCCTTCTCAATTAACTGCAAAGGTGTTTTGGCTGGGTTTTTTTGGTTGGTATGGTTTTGGTTTTTTAATTGCAACTTTGAAGTAATTAGGGAATAGGTTCAGGGATGTTCACCTGACTATCTGAAAGTAAAGAAGAGTTGTCCTGCTGTCACTCTAACGTCCAAGAAGATTCAAGAATAGAAAGAGATTTAGGATCTTTGGAGAAACACATAAACATTTAAGCTATGAGACTTCATTTATTCCACTTCCATCCTATGACAAAATAGGTCTCTTCTGTGGTGTTAGCAGAAAAAATGCATCTATTTGCACCAACCGAGCAATCTTTAAGTCATCCTAGATTAAGGAACACTGCTTCAAACTGCTTTTAGAAAGTGAGATTTGTAGCACCTAGCTGAAATCTTCAAGGGACACTTTACTAGAATAATGCTTTTTCAGGCAGTACATCACGTATTTCACATTTCTCACATATTTCGCATTTTCACATTTCTCASATATAGAGAACCACATTTTATACTAAAATACAAAGGATTGCTTTGAAAGTGGCTTGATTTAACTTTTGTAGGAAACTAAGTATAAAGCCTGCTGCTACTAGTTTTGCTTATTTTTTGTCTTCTCTTCCCTTCAGACGCACATTGGAGTTCTGTAAATTTATATGGCTATATATTTGTGCTTTGATGGGTGCTTTTTTTCCTCTTCCTTCGTGTCCAGTCACTAACTTTTGGATTAAAAAAGCACAAATATATACATAGAAGCTGTGAGTCAGAGCTTTGTCGAAGTACAGCTGAAAGCTAATGTTCTCAAAACTGGCCCTAAACAGAAACAGAGAAAATAAGATTCTGATAAAAATACTTGGTTTTAAAATAGCTCTTTATGTTTCAGGAGACTAGACTGGGGGAATATTTATTACTTTTGTTCTTTCCAGAAGTATAATTTATATTTCTATAGAGACAATACAGCAAAGACYTGTGGGAAATAAGTGACATTTCAAAATAAGGAATAGATTTGAATGAAGGGGAAAAATTTATAAATAATAGGGATTTAGCCTTTTGAAACAGTTGGACTTACTAAGAAGAGAATATAAAATACATTGGAGTAAATGTCAAAAACCTAGCAGAACAAGAGATATTTTATAGTATGGCCCTCTCAGTTGTTAAAGTCCCTCTTAGGAACAATATTATACCTCATTGTAGTGATATGGCCAAGTAAGAATCAATCAAATGTACAGTATTGGTGTAAAAGGATGAATAATCTGTGTCTAAGGTTTGTGATCTATTTCTATATGCAGAATTTGAAACCTACATTCCTCATAGTAATATCGTTGCTTCCAATTAGACATTTACAAATTGTCTTTAACAAAGCTACATGATGAAAAGCAACAGAATGGTGTTTGAATGCATCATACACCATGTCATGCTACTGAGTCATCACCGTACTATCACAGTATTCAAACTATTGTTTTAATTATTAATTATTGATCACATTAACAGCTTCTAGTTGCTGAAATAAATCCCTAATATGGTAAAAGTTTAAAAATTGGCTGTCTTAAGAGGTTTCCTTTCCACATTTTGTTGTGTTTACAACCTTTGCCTCTGTCAGAAATCAGACACAGTAATTACACCTTCCAYTTTGAATATAAATAGTATGCAGTCATAAAAAATATTATGGATTTCTATCTATTATTAAGATCCTTTTACAAGAGTAAAATTAYTCTTGTTCTGAGGCTGGTGGTTTTGCTTGGATTGGTTTTTTTCTATGTTTCTTGTTTGTTTCTTTGTTGATTTTTTGGGGGTATTTTTATCTTTGTTTGTGGGGTTTTTTGGGAGGGTAGCGGAGTAGGATAGTCTTTGCATAATTTTATCATTATTACTTACTGAAAAAAATTGGACTGTAGAGTTATTATATATTCAACATTATGTTTACAGGAATAACACCCATACAGTTGAATTCTGCTTTTGCAGATACAAATACTTGCAAGTGTACTTTGTTCTACGCACGAAAGTCATCAAAGGAACCAAACAGAGGTTTGAGTTAAGCACATCCATTATATTTCTCATTCTATGTATATGCATATGGAAGATACTTGCATACAATTCTAGAAACAAACTTAGATACAATTTTATACAAAATGTTTTGATTTAAACTGTGACTTTATTCTCTTAGTACAATGTTTTTAGCAAGAAAATGCTACCATGTGTCATGAAAAGTCTGCAAAAACATTTTCATGTTAAAATGGGATTTGTCTTGCTCATAACTTACTGAAACATTCAATTTTTTGAGTTAAATTTATGCATTGCTCGAAGGAAATGAAGGAAAGATGGTTGAGATGCTGTATATTTAATGATTAAAAAACTCCATATTCTCTAGGCATGCCATGCAATAAGCATAAATTCAGGAGTGGGGCTTTTAGTACTTTTGACCTGAAGAAACTTATGTTTAAACATCAGATAGCTTTGGGGCTTTAAAAAAAAATATTCTGACTCATGTCATGAGAATGCACAGTTGATTATGCATACTGATTAATTACTTTAACTAATTTATTTAAAACATAATCAAGAATTATGTTTTAATACATTTTTATTGTAGGTAGCTTGTAGTACAGGTTATCTATGGTTCTTAGACAGAGTCCAAACAAGTGTTCACATTCCTTCTGAGACAAAATGTACCTTTCTAAAATATTTTCCAATCTTTATATATTTTTACAAAGAAATTTCTGCCGGTGTTTATGTCTGCTGAGAATCAAGAATAACTTTAGAGCATTATACTCAACAGATTTTATTTCACTGCCACTTGATATCCTAACTAAATTCAGTACAGCAAATTGCAAGCATCTTCTCTTTATACCTTACTTTTACTCACCTGTGAAGAACAGACATTAAAGCCTTTCTACAGGACATGTGAAAGTACTACCTGTGATAACAGACATGGACATACTTAGATGCCTGAATGCTGTCTATTCAAATCACACTAGTCCAGATGAAAAAACATCCATAAATTTAAATATTCTGGAAATCTTTAAGCAAAGTAATTAAGTATTTAGATGTATGATTTCAGTATACATAGAATGCACTAAAAAGCCACAAAATAGTAGATATGACCCACAGTCAAAATACTTCACAAATCAGGGTTCACAACACAGAGAAGATAGTTTTTGTTTAAGGAATACTTGAAGCAAAACTGTCCTCTCCCCAAACAATAATGGAAATCACAAGGCAGGATAGTAAAAAAGGAAGATGTCCATATAGCTGGAAATGTAATAGTGGACCACTAAAAGAATGGACTGAAAGAAATTTTTTTAGGAAACCAGTCCTAACACTATCACTAACAGGAGAAACACTTGTTGATCATCAAGAGCTAATTAATCTGTGGAAAAAAACCAAACCTTCAATTGGACTATGCAGCATAATCTCCATGACTCTTAAGGATCAGGTAGATATGTTTAGAAGAGACATCTCTACCTTTAAGTTTTATAAGATTATCTGTCTCTGGTCTCCTCTGGTCCCTTCTGGTGGCATATTTATGATGTTTTTATGTGTTTGGCCTTTTGTTCTAAAGATCTTTAAGTACGTTGGTGAAGAGAGGATTTCTCTRTGGTTTTAGTGGCTGGAGGGAAGGTTTTCTCATCTCAAGGGTGAGATTTATATTCCCTAAAATGACTAAAAGCCTCTGAAGCTTAGTATTTAATGCAAGTCAGTCATTAAGGCTTCTTTTATCATCAGAGATGGGAGATTTACCTGACTTTAGACAAGCTTTGGAAACTGRATAGGTAACTTAGATTCCAGAGATCTTCCTTACTCATTGACGGAAGAGGATTGTGATTAGAAGGCATTTTAGAGTAGATGCTTAACTTTCCAGTGTTTGAAATTACGGCATTATGAATTTGGATTGAAATTATGAAATTCCTTCTGTGGAGCTGTCTGAATAGCTATTTGGGATCACAAAGGAACAGACTGAGTGTCAACATCCATACTGAGAAGCTTAATGTGTCATGAAATGGCTTCTCTTTCTGAACTCTTCTGATACAGAAGAATCTGTACTCATATGAGGGACTAACAAAAAAGGACTAACACAGAGAGATGTTTTATGCCAGAATTAATGCTCAAAAACCCACCAGCTCACATGTTTCTCTAACTCTTCCTATAACCCTATAATTTGCTGCTGACAGAAGACATCACACTGCATAAGTACTAGCACTCAAGACAAAACACAGTGTTGCAGAGGAATTATAATCAAGTAATGGTTGATCTTGGAAGGAAGTTCATGCGATGGAAAGTGTCTCCACAGCTAAGAATACAGCCTTCATTTCCAGCTTGAAAAGTCAGCTGGTTGAATCCCTTGTTCAAGCAGGGCCATGTAGAGCAGGACCATGCCCAGATGGTTTTTGTGGATAACTAAAGATGGAGACTCTACATCCTCTCTGGGCAGCTTGTGCTGGTGCTCTCTCACCATCACAGTGAAAAAGTGTTTCCTTGTACTCAGAGACATCCTCTTGTTTCTGGTTCAAAATCTTTGCAAATGGTTCTGTCACTAGGCACTCCTGAAAAGAGTCTGGATCTATCTTCTTTGAACCGTCTTTTCAGGTATTTATGAGCATTCATAGAAATCCTTGAGTCCTTTTCTTTAGGTGTGACAAATAAACCACTCAAAGAAAAAGGCTCAGAGGAGGGGGGAAAGGGTGATGGTGCCATGAAGATCAGGAAATGTGTGACTCACCATGGATATTCTCAGTTCAGTCAAAGAAAGAGATGAGACAATTTCTCCCAGGCTAAGCCTGGGAATCTTAAACAAAAGAATTCAAACAATTATTATCTCTCTTTCTGTAAACATTGTTTATAGTTATGGTTCTCGACAGTGTGCTATTCATAGTCACCAATAATGTGAGATGTTTCTACTTTGAGACCAATCAGGTCCCACTTAGCAAGTGAGACTATAAAGCTTGCAACTTCTTGCTAATAAAGATTCCTCTTGAGCCTTCTAATCCACCTGAAGACTGGAGTCTTTCTTTCTGTCCCTGACTCAACAGCGTCAACTGACCACAGCTAATACAAAGGAGACATTTTCCCAATACAAAGGGGACCAAAACAGCTACAACAATTGAGTGGATCAACAGGTGCTACAAATATTTATCCCTGAGTTCATTAAAAGAGTGTGAATATCTCCCTGAATTGCCAAGACCAGCATGAGAGGAAGCGTATATTCCTTTCTAGTGAAAGAAAACAAAGAAGACACCCAGCATTGTGGCAATGAGTATATTCTATGATACAGTGGTGAGAGTCGCATTTGCATTGTGATTGAACTCTGTATTGCAATTGCTGTAATTTTCTATGAGTAACTTAAATTTATATTGCATTTTCACAAGCGGTAAAACCTGGATGACATCAACATTCTTAAGATAAGTAAATCTCATATTAAACATCATACTCCACATTTCTGAAATTCCTAAAACAGCCTGATTAGAGGGCTCTCACACTAGGCTAAACAGTCTCAGGTCTCTTTCCCTTTCCTTACATGAAAGGTTGTCTAGTTCCTTAATCTATAAATGTAGAAAACTACAGTGCAGTAATGGAAGCCAGGAGTTTCTCAATCAAATTTATATTTTGATGATTGACTGCAGTGGTATGAATTGATCAGACAGACTCAATCAGTGCCCGATGCACAGCTTGAGCTGAGGACATTGGCAAACCTTTTCAGTAGCACTGGATGCAGCATGCTCTTTTATGTCTACCCTGGCATCACTCCCATTTTGTGATCTGGTAACAGAGAAGGGAGAGACAGGCATGGCATGTTCTAGATATAGGTTGTTTGGAAAAGGCTTTGGCACAAAAAAGTGAGTTTACATTCATAGACGTATTTTGTTGATTGGATTACTTTGAATTAGAATCAATGTAGCATATCAAAAATATGCTACATTCTTTTAACTTGCCTCATTTCATTTCTACATTGTACTAAGTTCTGTTCCATTTTTATACAGTTATTTTCTGTAATTTAATTTCTAATTATGTAATATTAACTTCGCATATTTTTGTAATTTCTAAGATAAGAAAAGCAACATAATTAAGTTATAGATCCCTATAATAAACAAATCAATCAACACACACATCGCAGGAGTTTTAATACATTTTAGTCAGGTAAATGAAAGTACTTTTGAAAGTATCTATGACTTATTCTTCTTACAGGTATTGTGTGTTGTGCACCCACATTATGTGTGATAAAAAGGTCAGAGATGAGATTTTACATTAGATCACCCTAAAAATTATCATGTCTTGTTCTATGGGTCTACTTTCTATACTGTGATTACTGAAAGCCTGAAAAATATTTTTCCTGGGGAAAGTTACTCTCAATAGTACAAGACAAATTATCCAAAATTTAAATCCAAAAAGCAAATGCAATCTATGATTTTTGCATTTTGCTTAAAGAGACAAAATGAAATGGGGATGGTGCATTGTTGCAGTAATGAGTGATGCAGGGACCCCAGGCAGGTGCAAAGGAGTGCTCTTAATTGCCAAAAACCAGGCCTTTTTAAGCAGTTAGGCTGTTACCAGGTTACATAGCTATAAGGCACAACAAGCCCAAGCCAATGAACCACCATACACCAGTATGTGGACACGCGGCAGTCACACAGCACSTCTCTCATGTCTCTCACATCKGTCTACCCCTATTCCAGCTGAGTCACTCTCCCATAGCTCCCCTCTACTTAGCCTAAGTTACAGGCTGGAGCTGTGTTACAAGGCCTTCCCTTTTAAAGCCTTACCTGTTGGCAACAATTCCCCTTTCTTTGTTTATGCCTTCCACAGCTAAAATTTTCTGTGCTGGTAAAGTCATTATCTAATCAAGACTACTATTGATCATTCATTGCACATGAGATAAAATACATGGGATACATCCACAATGAGTAAGAACATACCAAAGATAACTATGCCACACATTTCTAAGTGTTTAAGCCATGCCCCAAAGCTGAGGTAGTCGAGCCATGAAGACACCCTCCCTTAAATCCCATTTTCAATTGTATACTATACAACTAAAAATAGGAAAGGTAAAGTTGGAAGAAAAATAATAAGATTTCACACCAAGTTTGGGAAGAAAGAAATTATCTTGGAACGAATGAGCCAATGAAAAACAGGAATTGATGCAATACTTCTTAATGCAATGAGTCAGGAAAGCTTAATTCATATTAAAAATAATTATTTCAATTTAGGGAATTGAGGCACTGAAAGGCCTTATTTCCCTGAGCATCAGGTCATAAAGAAATAAGCACAGTAACAGTTTTAAAGGCAATTACTGTATCGTTTTCGCACTGATGTTATGAGTATCCAGTTTATCTCCATTAAATATCAACCTTCAAGAAATTTAAGTTTAGGAAATTTAAGGGAAGGACTCAATGTAATTTTAAAGAAAACTAGAATGATATAGGGTCATTTTCCTGAATAGTGGGAGCAAGGAGTCTTACAATACTTACTCCAGCACTCTGGTACTACCCTGTACTACCCGCAACTGGACTGAAGTTACTTTCTTCCCTGTAGATTTTCTTTCCAGAACAAATTTGAGAACAGCAGCTGCTCTGAAAGATAGAAAAGGAATTAGGATTATTTTTTATTGCAAATTACTGTTTATGGCCAAGGTAACCATACAAAACTCAGATTTTTTGAAATTAAGAAGAATCTTAACCGGGATATGATAACCTGGAATGAGTGAAAGGATGCTAACAGAGCCAGCTGAATGAGGAACATACTGGGGCCAGAAGATTTACACAGAGCAGAGAGGGAAATGGAAGTTCAGAACTGGTTGTAAAACAAATGCAAAATGGGAAGAATGTCTCTGCTTTTTTGAAAAAATATCAGGACTATCACATGAAATGGGGAGTCTAGCTTTTTGAACCATCTCTAAGTCAATCGATATTGGGAAGATATTTTATCTGTTGCAATTCAGAGAGAACAAAATTTTAGGATATCCATCTTCAGTATCAAAGTCAAACAGATATATTTGAAACTACTCAGCTATATTTGAAACTACTCCGCAAGACTTAATTTAAAAAAAGGATTTTCCTTCTGTCATGGGCATTCCTCTCTATGCTCTTGTTTTCTAAAAGAATAGAGTCTCATTCTTTACATAAGTCTGATGAATCCCTGAACTATGTCAGATATTTTATGATAAGAAACTTATTTCCTGAACTATCTTGCAATTATTTCCAGGAATTCCACAGCCAAATTGAACATTATTGAATCATATGACACAGAGTAACTTCTGCTGTCTTCTATCTTTGTTTAGTTGTGCTTTAAAAAGAAAAAAAACAGACATGCAGAATCATCCCCTAGTTTCCTAAATTCCACATGTAGTAAAAAGATGAATGCAGTGCCAAGATTCAGCTTTTTTAGTACTCAGCTTTCTGATATGCTGATGCCCTAGATATTGTTTCTGCTCTACTTCATTGCATCACTCTTTCTGTATGTGAGTATGGATTATCCATCAGATCCAATTTGGTATAAGAAAATACTTTTCTTTGTGGAAAAAGTGTCAATCTCTTTGAATTAAATATGTATAGGGAGAAAGATTTTCTGATTTCAAGCTTACAGTTCCTCTTTGGAATTCCACTTACATAAGGAGGCTATAGTTTATGTTTTGTTCTCTTGTTCAACTTTTCTAGCTGCATAATTGTTAAAAAGCCGGATGAATACTAATCTGTAGGAAAAGAAAACAAGTGTCTATAAAACACAATATATTGGGGTTTATTTGAGAAGAAATGTAAACTAGAAGCGCAAGATGAACAGATTTAACTTACTTCCCTGGTGGCTGGAAGCAAGCAAGAAGGTAATAAAGACAAAAATAAAAAACAACCTTCATATTTGCAAGCTATTCTAAACCTAAAAATAGATGGGGTGGACACATACTTTTTCTTTCTCAGACAACTTAATGGGAAGTGAAAACTTTCTCAGAATCATGATATGAAAGGGAAAAGGCACATGTATTGCATTCCTGAGCAAAATGTATTTCTTCTGTATGTTCTCCTGAATTTTGCAAAAGGTTTCCACTTTCAGATACATAATAGCTCATAAATTTGACAACTCTGTATCTTTAGAGTAACATGATATATTGCRCATTTTCAGTTTGTGATTTATCATTGAATGTAGTATCAGCACAGCTTAAGGCCTTGCTAACTTATATTACAGCTCCAGTGAGTAGATATTGCAACCTTGAGAAGCTTATTGGTCTCTTCCTGAAATTATTTTTCCATAAGGAAAAGGAACTTCAAGAGAGAGAAGGAATGTGGTCTTCCTTTATTTCTTTTATGAATCAAACCAGCAAATTTATCAGAAATTTAATGTATGAAAGAACACAACAACATCAGAGATAGTACTCATCACCATACTATAGTGCTGGTAAGAGCTCAAAGTTCATCACAAAATGAATACTAAATACTTTGTAAGTGATATCCTTAAGAAAAGTATATAAACCTAAAAGGATCTCTTTGGGATTATTTCCATCATTCTTCTTTCAAGACACTGATATCATAAGAATAAGAACTGACCACTAACTTCACATAAATCTGGTAGAAAAAAGTCCCAAGAAAAATGCTTGATTAGTCAGCTTAATGTGAACTTCTCTGAATGTGGAGACCTTGAAAAAATATATTGGAAAGAGAAAAGGAAGAAGAAAGAAAAATAAGTTTAGTTTGCACTTTCTGGGGCTTCTACTGTATCTCTGAGTAATGATGAATGGCATTTATGGGTAAGACCCAAGCTTTCTCAGCAGTCACAGATGTGTCCATAGCAGAGGCTAAGGGTGAGGTGGGGAAATACCTGTTGCTTTCTGTGACTGATTCCTGTTCCTGTAAGATGCATGATGAATGTAGGCAGCTTCTAAGGGTGAGAYATTCATTCCTGGGTCTGTCTGTCAACTCCTGGCTTAAAAAAATCAGGCATACTGGATCCTCACAAGGAGTTCAATGGATCACTGCACTAGGTTTTAGAAGAAAGTTTCTCCATATTGCAATATGCTGTGTGGCCTTTTTCTGTCTTGTTCTTGACATGCACAGGGCTTATCTAGAAGATTTATGTTGTGATGCTGCAATTCTGGCAGATGATATTAGTGATTTAGGAAGGACCTGTTGGGGACGTAAAAGCTCTCTACTSTTAAACTGAAAAATCAATACTGGTGCAAGTCTACTGGGGATTTCTGGATGATTTATTCTTGCTAATTATCAGTGTTGGAGCCTCTATTTCCAGTTGTTTCCATGGTTGAGATTTCACCTAGTGTTTCCACATATAGAAAAATATGACCAGTAGGAAAATAGCTTAATGTGATTGTTGTCGATTAGCATGCAAAGGATCTGAACAGCAAAGGTGGAAAGATGAAACATGCACACACAATTAAGACAAACCAAAAACTAATTTAAAGAACAGAAAATTAATATTTAACACTTCTCTAATTCTTAACCCTGACTCACTGTGACTATGTTTGTACAGATGAACACTGCTCACTATCAATCCATCTCACCCACTTTATAGGATATTAACTGGACGTATCTTCTCAAAAGCCATAGACAAAATGAAAAACAAATCAATATTTCTTAAAATTAGTGGCAGAAGAATTCAAATTGTTTAGAGAACAGTCATGCAGCTAAGTACTTTCTGATTCAATTTACTGAATATTACATCAAACTTATGTGCATTTCCAAAATTGTGTTGGAAAGCTATAATGTAAAATAACATTTTGYGGGGGGTACGGTTTATTTTGTATATTTTTTTTTTTTTTGTCTTTTTTAATCCAGGGACTGAAATCAAATAATTGGTGGAGGGGTTTTTATTTAATTAATGTTACAATATGCAGTTCCTGGAACAAAAATGTTCACAATTAAATACCTTAACGTAATAACTAAGATAAAAGCCCATAAGTGCCTATAATTTAATAGTGAATTACATTTTTAAAAGACAACCATATGTACTTTTCTTTAAAATGTCAATCTCTTTAACAAATAAACAGATGATTCACAGTTTTCCAGGAAAAATCAGAGGTGCCTTCCATTTTTTCTTGAAGACTGACTCAGTTGCTTTTCCAAGCTAAAATTGCATGAAGAACTGTGTGCTGAAGAGAAAAACTGCTAACTTCACACAGTCTAAACCAAGCAGGCAAATTTGACTTAACGGTAGTAGTTCATGGGTCCTGACAAGGCACAACCACAATTCTGAGGGAGCTGGCYGGTGTTATTGTAAGGCAACTCTCAATTATTTTTGAAGGCTCCTGGAGTGGTGTGTGAGGACTAGAAAAAAGAAAATGTCATTCCTATCTTCAAGAAAGGCAAAAAGGASGATCTAGCAGGAAAATACAAGCCAATCAGATTCATCTTGATTCCTGGGTAGGTGACAGAGCAGCTAATCCTGGAATCCATTTCTAGAGAGATGAAGGATAAGCAGGTGATGAGGAGTAGTCAGCCTAGCTTTACCAGGGGTAAGTTATGCTTCACCAATTAATCATAGAATCATAGAATAATAGAATCATTTTTATTGGGAAAGAGTCATTGAGTCCAACTGTTAACACTACCAAGTCCACCACAAAATCATTTCCCTAAGCATCACATCTACACATCTTTTAAATATCTCCAAGGATGCTGACTCCCCACTTCCCTGGGAAGCCTGTTCCAATGATTGATGACCATTCCAGTGAAGAAAATTTTCTTATCTTCAAGGCAGACATCCTACAGTACAGCTTGGATCTGTTTCCTCTTTACCTATACATTGTTACTTGTGAAAAGAGACCACTCCCCCACCTCACTGAAATCTACTTTCAAGTAATTGCAGAGAATGCTAAAATCTCCCTGAGTATCCTTTTTTTCAGGCTAAGCAACTTCAGTTYCCACAGATGTTCCTCATAAAATTTGTGCTCTAGACCCTTCACCAGCTCTGTTCACCCTCTCTGGAAACACTTCAACACCTTAATCTTCTTGAACTGAAGGGCTCAAAGCTGAACACAGGGTTTAAGGTGTGATCTTACCAGTGCTGACTGCAAAGGTCCTACACTTGATGGCTGCACTAATTTTGACACAAACCAGGATGTCATTGTCCTTCTTGGCCACCTGGGCACACGCAGGCTCACATTCAGCAAACTGTCAATCAGCGCCATTTTCCTCTCAGCAGTTTTTCAACCACTCTTCCCCAAACCTATATTGTTGCTTGGGGTTGTTGTGATCCAAGTACAGGATACTTGATAACCTTCTAGAAAAAAATTACTTGTCTGATAGGTGAGGGCAAAGAAGTGGATACTCTTTAGTTGGACTTCAGTCAGGCCTGTGACCCTGTCTGGTAAGATCCACTTAGAGAGGATGACAAARTACTGGCAAGATGAGCAGTGAGGTTAATTGAAAACCATCTACAGAGCTAGAGCCTGAGGGTGGTGATCAGYGGCACAAAGTCTAGTTGGAGGCCACTTTTGGGAAGCCTCAGCACAAAAGAGACATGAACATACTGGAAAGTATCAAACAAAGGGCTACCAGGATCATTAGGGGACCTGAAGCATCTTGAATATGAGGACAAGAAGAGACAGCTGGGACTGTTCGCCCTGGAGAAGAGAAGGCTTAGGAGGGTGAATCTCATCAATGYAAATAAATATCTTAGGTAAATACCTAAGTAAATGGTGCAAGGAAGACAGACCTCTTTTCAGAGGTGCCCAAAAGCAACAGGCACAATCTGAAACACAAAAGGTTCCTTCTCAACACAGGAAACACTTTTTCACTTTGGCAGTGGTAAAACTCCAGCACAGGTTGCCCAGAGAGGTGGAACCTCCATCTTCAAAATCTATTTAAATGTGGTCCTGGGCAATCTGCTCTAGATGCCTCTGCTTGAGCAGGAGGCTCCACCCAGTGACCTCCAGTTTCCTTTCAAGTTTCATCATTATATGATCCTATGGTGCTGTGAAAGTAGTTTCTTGAATTATTAGCAGCACATAATTGACACACAGTCTATATACAAGTATTTCAAGATCAGTATCTGCAATATACTGATAACCAACGCTACAAAACACTTAAACACCATTAGCAAACCCATGCAAGTTTCTGAATATTTATTGGTAATTATTCTCAAAAGCTCTGATCCCATATGTACACTCACACATAAACACACTCACAGTAGCTGTCAGAACAGGCGCTTCCACCTTGGTAATTCCCTTGGAACTCTTTGATCCTCTTGATGGTTGTCTTCCTCTTCAGCATTGTCAGCTTTGAGGCATACACCACCATATATAGACAGTTTTGCAAGATAAAATGGAAAGATCCTGTTCCTGTCTTACCATCTTCTGGTACTGAGGCTATACATGCAAGATTGGAACATAACAACTACTGAAAATATTCATGCCTTATTACATCTGTGTCGTAGCCTGTCACAGCTTACATAGCCCCAGTGAAGTAACACTTCATACAGGTGTATATTCCACAAATAAGTCATGTGACAGCTTTTCTTTTTTTTAATCAAAAATGAGCACTTTGATATAACCCATAAAGTGTATATACTACACAGGACAATTGCTGGAATCAGTAAACAGTAGCAGTAGTTTTCAGCCACCTGAGACTCATGTAGGCGAGGTCCAGGGTAAYAAGATTCCACTGTATTTTCTGAACTCCTGGGAGAAGAAGGAAGATGAATTCTCAAGGCCAAGGCAGAAGCAGCTTTGATCATCCCTCTCCTTAATGGGGTTTTTAATGAAACATTCTATGAAAAAATTGTGCCCAAAAAATCCTCATATACTATATTCTTTTTACCCCTACTATAAGTAGGTTTAAAAAACTCCTACTTATACTTCAAGATCAAGCTTGTTTTCTTGTTATCATTGCCTGACTTGTATCAAAGCCATGGAAAGCAATGGTTGAGCYTCACCATGCACTCTTGATCAATAAGCTGAAAAAGAATTTGAAAGCAGTCTGTAGTGGTAATTTTTAACCCCTGCAAACCCATCAAGACAAAATCCTATAGCTAGGGATTCAATCTAGTAGGACTGCTAGAGGTAAAAGTTATTTTTCTGTGCAGAAAATCTTCAGCATAAAGTGCCACAATCTTCAACTGTAGCTTCACTGACCCCTGTCCTGGAAGCCAAGGGCTTTGTGTCCTTTGTCCAAGGGACACTGTGGCCAACAAATTTAGTCACTTCCAAAAGAGATGCACATAGCCAGAGTGTTGGGAGTGTTGGGACACAGGCATGTAATCAGAACAACTACAAAACCACAGCTGAAATTTAAAGAGCAAATTTTTTTCACTACCCCACTAACCAGAGGATACCCGCGGTGACACACAAATAAATGGCAGGACAGGCACTATCAGGCTCAGTCAATCCTGATGGGGAGGTGGGCCTGCTGCTTGCACAAATTCATCAAAGGCCCACAAGTGTACATATTTATCCTCTGAGCCTTTTTATGATCACTGAGCTTTGATCTTCTCTCTCCTAAGACAGGGAGCTCAAGCATGTCTGTGAGAGTGCCTCCAAATCTCTCCAAACATCCATGTTATCTATACACAAAGATCCTACTTCTTAAAACAGACAGAGGATAAACAGCAGTAGGCATACTATATGGGGTTTTCCACACTGTTATTCTCCAAGCTTTGGCATTCTCAGCTGCAAGGTCACTTGAACAAATCTACCACCCTCCTCACCACTCTTCTACTTTTAACTGCTTCTTGCCAACAGGGATGAAACAAATATTCAGCAGTGAGAACTGCTGAGTACTTTCAATCTTATTGTTCTTGAACCTGCCTGGACTGAGAATGCAGCAGGCAAGACTTCCCTAGGAGTCCTTTTTCCAACCCTCACAGAAGGGTTCTGGCAGATTTATTTTTTTAAAAGCCCTTATTTAAAACATGAAGACAATCTGTCTGCGTTTTTTTGGTTTTTTCCCCACACAATGACAGAAGCAGCTATATTCACTCACTCAGGATATGAGGCAGCCAGATGTAATTACTCCTGCAAATTTCCAAAGGCTTGAATAGATATAGATAGCAATGAAATGTTATAGAATAGACACAGATATAAGAGGAGCAACACAAGCTGTGACTGTAGGACTACTCTGAATGTGGAGAGCCTCTCTGGTCTCTGCTACTATCAACATAGTGAAAATTAAGCATTCAATAGAAGCAAACTCTGACTCCTCCCAGGCTCTCCTTTCCCCATCTGAGGCTTCAAATAAGATCCCCAGATGAGTTATTCCATGACTGCATATTTAGGGGCTCCTATACCACCCCTCACTCTCCAGATCTACTGAAACATCTCCGATTCTTCAAAGGATGCTGCAAAGGAAGGGGAGCCTGAGAAGTTACTCTRGGCTCTGAAAGCATATCTCTATATGTGGTTTTAAACTGGGAATTTTTAAAGCAAATTTAGTACTAAATCACTATCCCCTGGTCATAAAGTTTCTAGGAGCAAAGAGAGAATCAGCAGAGTGCCAGTTAGTGGCATACTTTTATTCAAATTCTTAAAGTTCCTGCATCAGAACTATGTACCTCTCACACATGCGTGTTCTGGAGAAAACAGATTTGTATKGGAAATATTCTTAAATGTTTCTAAAACCTGGAGACACAGTAGTAAAGCCTGTATGCCACTCATGCTTTGGCTTCCTCCCCACCAGATATCAGATATACCAAAAAAGCCCGACAAAATATATAGAATCAGAGAATCATAGCATTGTTTAAGTTGGAAAAGAACTTTAAGTTCACCCAGTCCAACTGTTAACTCATCACTGCCAAGTTCATCACTTAACCATGATAACTCAGTGCCTCATGTATACAAATACTACCAGGGATGGTGACTCATCAACTTCCTCAGGCTTGAAAGCCCTTTTGGTGAAGAAACTTTTCCAAATAGCCAATCTAAAAAGGTATTAAGCTATTTCTGGATCTCTCCCAAAGATRTTATACATCGGTTTATATTCCAGAGTCTACACCACTTCCAGTGCTATTTCACTACACAATGGCAAAATGGAATTATGTAATCACCGATATGAATTTCATTTTAAAAGGTAAATGAAAGGTTGCACTGCAGTAGTCTGCAAATTGGAAAAAGATACATGTCACTAGTAAAAAGATAATAGTGTTTGGTGAGAAGCATTAGGCTAATCTGATTAAACTTAACTTTATTGGTTTTAGGAAGTAACATAAATCATTTAATCCTTCTCAGTAAAATAATAGTGATTAACCCAACACTGTTTATTGATGGCTTTCTAATCTATTGTTCAGAGAAGCAAGTAAAAAGAAAAGTTAATTTTTTTTAAGGATCCCTGTCCAAAGATATGTTTGAAAAATACCTAGGAAAGTAATCATCTAAATTCTGGAAAATATTAGGTGAGACTGATACTTTCCTTGCAGTTTAGATAAATATTTGCCACTTTATCACACTTCTGTCTGACAGTGGTACTGCACTGTAACCATGATGGATGATAGYTATCTGTTTATTTATCCACTGGGAAATATAGACTTACCAAATTGTAGTCCTGGGACAGGGAAAGGAATAAAAATGAAAATTCAAGAACTTTATCAAATGTCAGACTCAAAATTATTAATTCCAGAGCCTTTTTTTTTTTTACAACTCTACATTGGCATGGAACAAATAGAAAATATAYGAACAAACTCAAAATACATAAAATTTAAAAATATCTGGTTTTGTAATGGATCAGATCAATCAATCTGGAAATTTTCCCTTCCAGAAAACAAGCCAAGAACAACAGACTGTGGGAGGTGCCAAGGCAGTGTGAGAAGTTTACATTCAAAGCATCACTGTAATGTTAAAACTTAGAATACAAAACTAAAACTGAAAAAAATTCCTCCCCTTCCCCCAACATCATGCCCAAAAACCTTTCAGGGYATTCAAAGAGACAGTCAACATCAAAAAGCACAGGAGGGTTGTTGAAATAGGAAGAAATAGGAAGAAAAAGCTGGKAAAGCTCTGGACAATGTATACATCCCACTGGTATGTTGAAATGTTTATATACATAATAAAAGAGAAATCTTGAATATTCTTTATGGCAAGTTACATTCCCAAAATTCTTGTATGATAATTTGAAATGTTTTCAATTAGTATAAATTACTTATATTTTCATTATATTAGCAAGTACCCAGCCTCAAGACCTCAGCTGTTAACAGAAAAAAAGGGTAGTTGTAAAACAAGACTCTCTTCCAGGGAAACAAAGGGCCCAATATGAAGACTGGACACAGCTCACAGGGAAGTCTGCTGTGTCCTAGGAGCATGCATAAGGGACACTGGARAACTCTCCATTCTACCAAAGCCCTCTGATTACTATCCACTGTTAGTTGTTCCAACTGGCAATGACGAAATGACAAAGACAAGTTCAGGGCAATCAAAAGAGACTTCTGGGCCATATAATTATTAGTAAAGGGTCAGGAGCACAGGTAATGATTTTCTCAATTCTTCCATGAACAAGGAATAATATTGATAGGAATAGGCAGACCTATCCAGTCAATTCGTGACTCTGAAGTTGATGTCGATGGAAAAAGTTTGGGTTTGTTCACCATGGAATGATCTATTTAATACCTACTTGACTGACATCTGAAAGGATGCACCTGTCTCAGAGGAGAAAAGGAGTTCGAGCTCATTGACAGAGCTGTAAACTAGCTTGGAAGAGGGGAAGGGAMAAAACCAGACTTGCCAGTTATGAGTGATGGCATGGTGTGCCAAACATAGAGGAAACAAGAACTGATGGGATCTYTCAATCTGTTTCAGGAAGTGTTGGCTATGTTGACTACAAAGTACCACATCTGAAATGTTTCTACACCAATTCGTGCAGCTTGGGGAACAAACAAGAGGAGGTTGAGGCTTTGGTCTGGTCCTGGAGATATGACATCACTGGCATAAGTGAAACCTGGTGGGATGATTCCTGTGTCTGGAGTGCCCTGTTGGACRGTTACAAGTTCTTCAGGAGTGATAGGCAGGGCAGAAGAGGCAGAAGGGTGGTTTTGTATGTAATAGAAGGAGTGGAATGTATGAAGCTCAAAGTTGGCAATGGCACTGTTGAGAATACATGGATAAGAATGAAGGGACAAATAATACAAATGTCATCATGGTACTCTAGTATAGACCTCCAAGCCAGGACACTGAAGCAAGGCACCCTTCGAAGACAGTGGTCTTGGGAATTCAGAAGAGTTCCAGATAGGAAGATGGAAACTGGAAGATGGAAAAAATTGTCCTGACTTTCAAGAAGGTCATGGAGRAGGACCTGAGAAACTGCAGGCCTGTTAGGGTCACTAGAGCAGCTGGTAAACTTATGGAGAAGATTATTCTGGAAGGTATGGAAAAACACCTGGAAGACAATGCAGTCATTGGTCACAGGCAGCACAGCTTTTTGAGAGGAAAGTCCTGCTTATCAAACCTGATTTCTTCATATGATGAGGTAACACACTTCAAGGGCAGCCAGTTGATGTAATGATTTTGGATTTCAATGCTGTCTCCCACAGGATACATCTAGAGAGAATGTCCAGCTCACAGCTGGATAAACACATCATGTAGAGGGTGGGTGACTGGCTCACAGGTCAGGTCAGAGGATTATAGTGAATGGGCTAACATTAMAATGGCAACCTGTCACTAGTGAGGTTCAGCAGGGCTCCATCTTCAGTCCTGTGCTTTTGAACAACGTCATAAATGACACRGATGTAAGACTGGAATGGATACTAAGCAAGTTTGCAGGGGATGAAAGCTAGGAAGAGCTGCTGACTCTCTTGAGGGCAGAGAGACCTGGACAAGTTAGAGGGCTGAGCCATATGAAGTTTAACAAGGAAAATTATCAGATATTGCACCCGGGATGGGACAACCCTGCATGCATGCTGGAGAGCTGTGGGGCACATAGTGACCTGGGGTCCTGGTTGAGGGAAAGTTGACCATAAGTCAGCAGTGCCCTGGCAGCCAGGAGGGCCAGGCATGTCCTGGGGGCCATAGGGCAGAGCATAACAGCTAGGCAAGGGAGGGGATTGTCTTGCTCTTTGCACTGGGACAGCCTCCTCTTGAGCCCTGGGAGCAGCTTTGGGTGCCACAATATAAAAAAGGCATTGAACTATTAGAGAGTGTCCAAAGGACAAAGATGGTGAAGGGCCTTGAGGGGAAGCTGTATGAGGAGCATTTGAGGTCACTTTGTCTGTTCAGCCTGGAGGAGTCTGAAGGGAGACCATATTGCAATTACAGCTTCCTCATGAGGGGAAGACGAGGGGCACACCCTGATCTCATCTCTRTGGTGACYAGTGACARGACCTGAGAGAATGGYGTGAAGCTGTGTCAGGGGAGGTTCATGCTGGATATTAGGAAAAGATTTTTCTCCCAGAGGGTGGTTGGGTACTGGAACAGGCTCCCCTGTTGGGAAGTGGTCACAGCTGTAGCCTGAGAGACTTCAAGAAGCATTTGGACAATGCCCTCAGTCACATGGTGTGATTTTGGGGATGGTGCTGTGYGGGGCCAGGAGCTGGACTTCAATGATCCYTGTGGGCCCCTTCCCACTCAGCTCACTCTGTGATTCTGTGATTCTACAATGTTGTCAAGTAAGAAAGGTGAGGGGTTTTTTGYTATATTTCCAGATGATGATGATGAATGAATGTTATAGCAGCACACACAAGAAGGGTATAGAAAAACATGGGATTTGATACGGTGTATAATGTCTGTAAATATAAAATTTTATAAAATAAAACTTTATAAAATATAAAGCTTTCTTTTTTCCCTAACAGCACTGTACTTATGGTATAAATTAATAACTGTTCCAAACTTCATCTTTTTTGCTTCAACTTTGAGTCATCAGGTTCTTAAGAAATGTCACTACAAAGGATTCATGAAGTTTCAGATTTCTTAGCTATTGTAACTCCACTTTAAAACTTAATCCATAGTTTCCTATCCTAAAACCCTTTTTGGCCTTATAAATTACTATTTTTCTTCTAAATAATGCCAGGCAATCCCCTTAAGTCCTTCATTTTAATGTGTAAATTATTTGTCAGAGATTTCTTTTCCACTTATGCAGGATTTTTGAAAAAAAAACCTTTTATGCATGATGAACTTTTATAATCGGCTGTCACCTTAATTGAGAAATTATAATTTTTAACATTAGTATTCTTTAGGGAAAATTGTTTTGAAGTTTCACCCTTGAAGAGAATTTGTTTTAGTCCTGTATCATCTTCTGATTTATCATGGCAATTTTAAGTCTTGCAAAATTGTTTTGACCTAAAATTAGAAAAAATATGTTCATGGTTCTATTGATTAGATAGTATAGCAGTTCTTTCAATGTCACTATACATATYTATATATACATAAATCACAATAACTCTACTTTCCACTCTCTGATCTTATCTAGCTGAGGGTTTAAGACTACTATTATAATTTAAAAAATGTGTATATATGTATATACACATAGCTTTGTATTCAGACATGAAACACCACCATCCACAATCGGAAAATCTAGAATCCTTCTAGATGTACTCACTTACTCATGGGTAAAGTAAAAAGTAGAGAAGGAGGATATTAACATACTAGAAACACATTTCTTGACATATCTGTGTCTTGACTTCTCTCAAAGAATTGATTCAGGATAAAGCTTTTTTTTACTGTTTTATTACCAAAGAAAACAATACTACTTGTTCCCATTACAGCTTTATCTACAATCATATGTTTGTCTCATTTGCCTTTTTTCTGTTTTTTTTATGTCCGCCTGTATCTGCTAAATATGTTGATGGATGTTTTGTATACCATTAAAAAATCATTGTCAACCTGTTTGTAGATGCATTCTGGCTGGTTAAACTAATTTCTTCCTTTTTATTGCAGCTTTTTTGCTTTGTAAGGTCTTTAAAGAAGGACAATGAACTATTTGGAATTCAAACCTGTTTGAATTGGTGCTGAAGTACCAACATAATGCTAATAACAACACCATAATAGTCATTATGTCTTTACTATTAAGAGAGGGATGAACAGAAGAATGTGTATCTTTTTTTTCTCCATAGAGAAGTTAGTTTTAAAGAAGAAAGTAATATTTTGGGGTGAAAAATTATCTCAAAAATAGGGGATTTTCAATTGCACTGAAGTTTTTTTGTGGATACATTTATTTCTTTTGTTAGAGTTCTGTCCTCAGACAGATTGTGCGAGAAAAACACATAAAACAATGTTAAAATATATTAAAATACTATATAATTTTTCAGTCAGGTTTTACTAGCACAATCTGTAACTGCTGGAATGTAATAACAGTTGTTTCCCACTAAGCTCCCTAGAACAAACCTTTGCAAAAACAATCATTCCCAAAGATGTGTTACAACTTATTCTTTGTACAAAAGATTCTTTTTGTTGAGTTTATCAGATGATCATTTAAAAGGCATAAACTGATACAGCATGGTAAAGATCTGAAATTAAGTCTGCAGACAGACCACCTGTGAGGATTGTAAATGACTTTCAGATAGCTCTGCTTAACTGTACCAGTGGGGTCTCAGTTAAGTTAGAATAAAAATTCTTTTTGTATTGTTCAGTAAGGAAACATAAGTTTTACTTGATAGTGTATGCTTATTTTCCTAAGATAACTTACTGGAGATTGGGAAAAAAATTGCAAGTTCAAATTSAGCCTGATTATTTTTATTTGCCCAAGGAAGAGGCTTTTGAACTATCCCAACCTGCAGTGCACAGGCTGAGCCATGAAACAGGCCACAAGATGAAGTGGTCATCAGCAGCCAGTAGCTGCCTGTATTCCAGGCTTTAGTGATGTGACTTCTTGATTAGCAGAGTTTGGACATCTCCAATGAAAGAATAATAACTTTGAATTCTTTTCCACTTTGATTTTTCCTCGTGTTCTAGCTATTTTTCTAAAAAGTGTAAAAGAGAAACCCTTTTTTCTATTCTCTGTGTTTCTTTGCTATCTCATAAATTTCTTTCTTATTAGCYGTTGTACCAGACAGTAGAGATAGATTATATACCAAGGCTTATTAGGTGAACACTTTATGTGGTCAAACCCAAACATTTTTTGGGAACAAATTTGGCAGTAGAGGGGACCCTCCCAGCCATCATTTATCTGCTGAAGTGGGTCCTATCATAGAAGTGGATTGTGGTCTCTTGTTTATCCTGCATGAGCATGTATCAAAGCAGTACACTGTGGCTGCTCCTCAGAACAGGAGTGGGTTGTTTTCCTCCTCTGAAGACTGGGGTGCAGGAAATACCCTGAGAGTACAGCATATCACAGAATCCCAGAATCATTAGGGTTGACAGGAGACCTCATCTAATGGACCTTAGAGATCATCTAATACAACCCCCATGCCAAGGTAAGGTATAGAATTTCCTCCTCATGCTGAGGTAGAACTACTTGTGTTTTAGTTTATGGTCATTGCTCCTCATCCTGTCACTGCATACCACTGAGAAGACTTGCACCATTCTCTTAACACTCACCTTCAAGATATTKATATGGACTAATAAGACCCTTCTYTCTATTCTCTAAACTAAACAGGCCCTGCTCCCTTCATSTCTTCTCATGTGAGAGATGCTCCAKATCCTTCCCCATATTTGTGACCATCCACTGGACCCTCTCTCTTTAAGTCTTTTACTGAGGGGCCCAGAACTGCACACAATATTTCAAATGAGCCATTCCCCCCAGTTTTGCACCATCAACAAACATGCTCAGGTTCTATCTCTTTGTCCAGGTCATCAAAAAACAACTTGAATAAGATTGGAGCCAGTATTGAAATGCCCCTGACTACACACCTCCAACTGGATATTKCTTTGCTGATCAGGACACTCTGAGGTCTGCCATTCAGCCAGTTCTTGATCCACCTCACTCTCCTTTCATCTAATTACATTTCCTGAGCTTACCTATTGGGATATTATGGGTGACGGTGACAGTGTCAAAAGCCTTGCTGCAGTCAAGGGAGACAATATTCTGAGCTCTGCAGTACCAATACAGCATGAAAGTCTACAGAAAGCACAAAGTCTATCCAATAATTTCATGATAGTTTTGTTGTTCTCCTTAGGGTTTCAGTAAAATATCCTGCTCTTTGTAGCAGTGGTTTGTGAGACAGCAGAAATCTGGCTGAGATAGAGAATATCAAATTGAAATGTCAAATCAGGAAAGGTACCTCTATGCATTAGATTAAACACTCTCCCACCCCTCTCCATGGCATTTTCACTGTTTATAGCCTCTTCCTCCTCTCAAATGATGACTTTTAATTTGACTTTTAGACAGTTGATTTTTTTCCCAGGGAAAAAAAGGGAGTCCATCTGCATTATTCAAGGTAAAATTCTTCATTAGGGAACAAGGGTTTTGTCAGGTGATGTAGAGTGGGTATCAATACATCTAARAGCAAACTCTGGTTACAACCCAATGTTTTTAAAATAGTTCCAAATTATGACTTAGTGCATAATAAGGAGATGGGTAAGACCAGTAATATAACAAAACATGTTCAGTATACATGCAATTCATGGGGGACAGTTGGTTTAGCATGGTGACTTGGCTCAGTGAAGGATGAATTTTTCAAACATATATTTTTGTTTAACTCTTCTGATGACACTTAAAAATGTAGTTGTGCAGTTCTCCAGCAGAAAAAATAATTCATAAATATTCCGAAGCACTTTTAGATCTTCATTACACACGACACATGTGACAGTCTACTTGGCTGTAGAATAACCCTGTTAATAGCATGATGTGTAAAAGATCACAGATTTTCACATCTACAGAGGATTGGACACTTTGTGGGACTCTGCAGCCAACCTTTGTTTTCAAATTTTGCTATACCTATGTGCTTAGCTAGTTTACCTATGGTTTCCCTAGTAGTTTTGATAATCTAATGCATAATTTGTATTTTCAATTAGTATATTTCTTCCTTACCTCTAGATAGAAACAAGATAAATCCAGAATTTATCTTTCCAGCAATGCTTTAGATTTCTGTGTGACCTTGGGAAAAAAATCTTTGTTTTGCTTCATCCATTTGTGTAGTAAGTGTAATAAATATTGCATAAATTCAGGAGGAATTAAGGAGAAAAAAAATTCTATTTTTATTTTAAACTCAAAAAAAAATTTTGACTTGTCARGATTCTTTTTCCTCCTATGAACTTACAGTTCCATGAGTAACATGGTATCTGAAACAGAAACGTGACTGTCATGAATAACAACCAGCATGAAAATATGTTGCTTCTATGATAAATTCAGCTTTTAATGTTGAATAGTGAAACTGACAATTTGACCCATCCCAAAAATCATATGGCTTTGCATCTCATTCTGGATTATATTTCTGTTACAGTAGCCAATGAGGATTGCAAACTGGGAATATGGAAATAAAATGCAACACACATTTTTTTATTACATAAGCAATATAAATTTAAACAGTCTTAATTGCACATACACTAGTAATGACTGCAATTTGATGTGAATGTTCCCTGCAATAAGAAACATTTTTGTGAACTACTCAGTGAATTATGTACATTATTGAGCATATTCTACAGCTTTGTGTTCATCTCCAGAACAACAAAAAAAAATCAAGTCAATTATTTCTTGTAAATCATTTGTTCAGATGATTTTCAGGCTTTCTAAAGATGTAAGTTCTGATATTTTGTAAGAAATTTTTTTCAATATATTTTTATCTTTTAGTTTTACATGGCATAGAAGGACTCCAAGGATATTACTTAAAATCCAAGCTGTAAATAAGAATGTGGAGATAAAGATACAAATGGATAAGTGGGCAAGTACCACTCAAATTTATCCTGTATACATAACTGAAAAGTTGTGGGTTTTTTTCCTTAGATCAGGTTAATGATGGTTATTGAAGTGTATCTACAACCTTTTAAAATTTTTTGTATTTATGCTGAGGTTACTAGTCCCTTGTTTATTCCTTTTCAGTGATTAAATGGACTCACTGTTGGGCCTCTAAAGTACCAACAAAATACAGCCACACTTTCTGAAAAGAATTTAGAGATTCTTTGTACTTTTCTTTCTGAATTCTTGAACATAGTCAGACAGCACCTAAACCTCTCTTCAGGCACAGCTGTAGTGTCTCCAGTCCCCAGCTCTGAGATCTGGGTCCCTTCCAGAGCTACGTACCATCATCTCTTCCCTAAAGGAAAAAGTTTGCATAAGGATAGTGTGTAACTGTATTATCTTAATGTGGAGTGGAGATGTGGTATCTGGCTTGGGGACAGGGAAGCAGACCCTTTATGCCTCAAAGAMCCTGCAGAATTTGAGAAACGGAGGATAAAACTTTCACTTTGAAGAACCAGAGAAAACAATGGGGAAGAGCAAAATATAAGGACTGCTATTGCCATCAGGATTCATAATGTATACATAATTTATACATTTTTAAATTCTCCAGTATATACCTCTACATTTGTAACATATTAGCCAGTACATAGAAACAGCAAATACCATATTTCTTTGAAAATTTGCAGACTATTCAAATCCTTTTTGTAATTGAYTGGTGTGAATCTTTATTCAATTAAAGACAGAGGAGTACCAAGAAAAGAACAGGATAGACAATTATATATGTCACTTTATTTAAAGAACATCTGAGGATTAAAAAATATATTAAAGATCTTGTATTAAAAAAGACAGAGCTTGTCAGCTGACTTATTTTTTTGAGGAATGACATTTCTGTATAGAAAGGTATTTTTGTAAAGCTCTGATAAGGTACATCAGAGGTACAGAATTAACCCATYCATCCTTGTAATGAATTTGGACAGCTTCTGAATATCTCTTTTTTTATTGTTATCTAAGATATCAAAAACATTTTAAAATGAGGCTCTGAAAATTCTTTATAGCTATTGCTTTCGTCTCCCTTTTGTATTTAGAATTAAGCTGTCAGATCAGAGTATGTTCCCTTTGTAAACCTTCTGTGTTTACTTCATGGGAGTGCACAAGAGACAGATTTTAAAATTCCATAATTTAAAGGGTAATTTTAATTAGTGTTGCTGTAATTTGGGACAGTCACGCAGTATTGGTAATGTGATTATAATTATTATTCCATTATTTATTTGCCACTGAAATGCTGACACATATATCTCTCACTAAATGCACATGGCAAGCACATCCTGTCCCAAAGGGCAGCTTTTCACTTGAGCTCCTACCAGCTTTACTCACCCTGCACAGCACATTTATGCAAAAGGAGTCACCTTATTATGAAGTTGATGCCTCATGGCAAGGATGCAGCTGATGTTGAAAACCTGCAGCAGCTGAAAAACCTGCTTKGTGAATGAAAAATTGGAGACTCCTAAATCACACTGTTTCCACTGTTGTTTTTAGTCTGCTTTGAGAATGAGTTTCCCTCTCCCTCAAATTGAGCTGCCCTCTATCCATTTCCCTTCATCTTTCTGTWATGGCCACAATTTCCTAATAGGAAAGGCAAGCAGCCTGGGAGCCCTGTGTGGCAGTGGGCACCACAAATGACACCTCCTCTGTGTGGCAGGAAGTGGGAGCAGCAAGCGTCCTGGCAGGAGTGGGAGAGCAGCCCCTCTGCCTGGCTGCAGCGCCCAAAGTTCCCACCGATGGGGGTATTTGCCCCAAAGTCAACCATTCCCTGAAGAAATTGTCAATGAGGAAGCTGACAATCAGCTGATGGCAGCATGCAGCAACATGTGGGACCTCTGCCCCTCTGTGTTTGGGGGAGCAGGGGCTTTCCCACCAGCATGTTGGTGGGTTCTGGGCAGCTGCAGGGCCATATGCTAGGCTGGAGAGGCCTTGGAAACAGGGTAAACAGGACAATCCATCCTCTCTGGAGAAGGGACTGGGGTCTGTGAGCCATACCTGCGGYGAGGCTGTGTGTGAGCAGAGGGAATGCAGAGCTCTGAGCGCATCTGTTGCATCAGAGCCTGGGTGCATTACTCCTAGAAGAATAATTTAAAAGTGTGTTTACTAACATTTTGTAAGAGTCTTGTGGTCTGGTTTATCTGTAGAATTGCAGAAATTGATTTTAAAACTATTGTTCACTGACTGCTTGCTAATTATGTGCTATTCATAGATGCAGAAATCAAGTTTTGATGTTGACTGGAGTCAAAGTATGTAAGCTGAACATTTTCTCCCTGAGATTCATGGCATCTCAGCAAATAACCTGTGATTTCTGTGACCATTTTGTTTCTCTTCTTCACCAATCCCTTCTTGTTTTATTGAAGTCATGCTAAATCCCTTTTTGACTCTCTCTTTTTAAAATAACATGAGTTGAAGGTACCATCAAAAGGGCTTTTTGTGCAATTTGCAACTAGAAGTCCCTTTGGAGAAAGCATGCCCAGATATTCAAGTGGATKTCAATTTCCACATCTTCTAAGATGGATAGCTAGGATATTCTGTCTAAGAAGATAGTAGCTGGATCTCCCACCAGGTATCCTGTTCCTTTAAACGCTTTCCTTCTATTTTCCAAATGGAGCTCCATATGCTCTGAGTTGATGCAAATGAGAGAAACATGGAGAAAGAAGCATATGAGCTGAAATTTAGCAAACGCTTTTAGCATTTAAGTATCACATTCTTGTGTGACCTGATTATATAGTCACAGAAATGTCTTGTTGTCTGAGACCTGCCTACAAAAAAGGTCAAAAAAAAAAAAATCTTGTGGGTGAGACAGGCCACATGTGCAATTTTGYGTGCAACTTAGTAAAACTACTCTGCAAGTATATGTTGCAAATCGTTCTGCAAAATAGAACATCCATACTTGATCCAAATACACATTTAGCACATAAAAATGAAACCTTTTCAATATTGGTGTGGGGAAAATTTTCACTAGCTCTCTTTCCAATTGTACTTCTAGGATAACATTGCTTCTGGGTCAATCTTTTTCACTTAAAGCACAGTCTATTGTASCAGATAGGGATGGCGTTCGGAAGATTTCGAGCTGGCACGGAAAGTTACAAGAATGTCCCTCCCCTCACCTCTTGAGATAAGGATCACCCTTGGAATGTAGCCAAGCCTGTAGCCCCCTCTAACACCAAAAACCTGGTAGTTTTCCACCCCGTACTAACCTTAGAAGGGAAGATATKGTCCCATCTGACGTAGAAGGACCCTCAGTCTATATAACCCCTTGAGATGAGATAATAAAGGCCTTTTCAACCGTCTACCATATTGGTGTCAGCGTGTTCCTAGCCCGAGAGGCCCCGGAGAGTTTGGGGGTCGCCGTGCTGTTAGCTTGGAACCAGGTCGCCACGTCTTCCAAATGGAAGGCAACAGTCTATAACATGTATGAATATTCAACAGTTCTCAGATCCCCAGACCTTGGCAAACACATTTTCTTCCTAAAACAAGGCTGTAGATTTTTCAGTGAGGCCTATGTCTGTGACAAATTTCAGCTGCCAGATCATGGCAATTCCAGGAAATCATGACTACCTTTAAATATTGATATGTTTTTGTTACTTATCCATTTCTATAATGAATCATATATGCTGAAATTTCCAAAGAAAAAACAAAATGTAGRAAATGTCACCCACATTGTCTGAAGTCCTCCATGAGGTTAAAAGTATCCAAGGTGGGTTTTAATGACAAATTTTGTCAATACTGCTATGGCACTTAAGAAAAACCTATGGAATTTACACATCTACCACAGAAGCCCTGTGTTTTTCCAGGGATAATTTATCTCTATTTCTGAGAGTACTTCTACATTAGGAAAAGATAGGTCTTGTTAATGTGATCTACAACTGAGAATGTTACATGACACTTTATCACCAATGATGTATTAACTGGAGACTATAACCTGAAAATAATGAACACAGGAGTATAACTCCACTACCGCATCATAAACTCAAGAAACTATTATACTTTTCTCTGCAAGAATTGAGTGGCTTGTGAATTTAATTTCTATGCACTGCTTAGGCCTACATTTTATTTAACCTTTCTCACATGTTTACCTCCATTGACTGCTTACTGTGTTTTAATACTAAGAGAAACTATTTAATCCACTCAAATATTTTCATTAGATTCTCTTTCTAAGTGGCATAATGGACAATTATACCTCCTAGTAAGGCAGGTAATCATGGTTAGAGCAATGTGTGTTGCCACTGGAGCACAAAATAGTCTGTGTGGCTCATGAATTGAGCCAGATTTAAAAAGATTTTTAATAGCATTGTAGTTCTTTAATGTTCATATTAATTTTTTTTTCCATTACCTAAGATCTGAGATAAATCCATTTCAATAAATTCACTGATACACTCAATAAGCTTAGAGTCTCTTTTCTCTCTTTTTACTTGTTTGGATTTCTGATAGGGTTTTTTGTGTTTTTATGTTTTCTTTTGCAAGGTCCTTTATACATTTTCTGAGTGCTGTTATTTAAAAAAAAAAAATCTTTAATTTGCAAAGCATATCTAAATTTTTTTTCTAGTGGTTTACTCTTCTTCTCCCTTCCTTTATAGAATGCTTTGGACCWCTTCAGCATGAAAGAGTTTAGTGGTGAAAAATCTCTAGATGCCTAGTGATGATGACAGCTGTTTTGTGATCTTAGACAAAATTTTCTCCTGCTCAATTGCCATATTGCAGACATCTCACAGAAAATTAATACTTGATGTGGCAGCGTGAGCTCATTTCCTGTTTAAGACTTCCCATTCCTTCCCAGGCGCGGCTATACCTTTTCCCTTCCCCTCCCCCTGCTGAGGGCTGTCCATTCCAGCAGGGGCGTCCTGTGGTTGGCAGAGGTTCCAAAKATGCCCCTCAGGTCCAGGCTTATTGGCCTGTCCAAGTGTCTTTATCCCTTGAGCCTTCCCCTCCTCCCACCTGGTTGGTGCCTCACCTGTCCCTTCCCTCCCCCTGCCCGGAGCTTAAAAAGACAATCAGACCATKCGGGCGGYATTCTAATGGAGCTGTTACAATGATTCAGGTGTCTGTGACCCTGGAATGAAGTTCTGAATTTAACCCTCCRTTGGAATCMASTCCTATTTACTCCTCACCTAGCCTATGGACTTCCTTCAGAGGTGAAGCCTGAGTTCCTACAAGCCTGGACTTGGTTTCCAGTGCCCAGCTGCTACATCCAGCCAGGCAGAGGTATCWCTGTGGTGAAATACCACAGCAGCTACCCCTGGCCAAGCAGCAAGGGCCAGACGAGCCCAGGCACGTTCCACCTGGCAATATTGGGATTATATTCCAATAATTTATGACAAGAAATAATATGATTCTTTCTATCCAGATGTGCTTCATGAAGGGAAATAATTAATTACTAAGAAAACTTGTGACTTCAGCTTCACCCCAAGGGTCTACTCCTTCTTAGGCCATCTAAGAAAAATTATGTTTCCTAATAATAGTGACATAAGGATGTCTGATCCTTTTCATTTCTAGAGGCTTTAAATGTTGTTTTAGCAGCTTTGAATAGTCCAGGTTTTTCTTTTCCCTTTTGAATTGGGCAGGTCATTCTGACTTGCTAGAATATTAGAGTGCAATGTCATAACAATACCTTTCCCGTCTTTCCCGGGTTCTTTTTTTTTTTTTGATGGAGGGGAGTAATTTTTTCTTTAAATGCTGAATTACAGAAACTTCATATGTTTTTACTTCTGAAAATACAGCACTGCCATTACATATTATTTTAAAAATTGAAGCCTGTTGGAAATCAGTGCAGGCAKAACTGAGGTCACAACATAGAAACATTGCTGCAAGGTATGCACTGTTGTGGGGTTTTTTTCAAATATATGGAAAGGAAACAATGGTAATCAGAAAGGGTGAAGTATGTTTTAGCATAGGTGACAGATAATGAAGTTCTGCATTGGCTTTTCCATAGCATTTTATTCTTTCTGGGGGATTGATGTGTGATTATAATTACACCCCATGAGAAATGGTTTCAAGCTTGCAATCCAGTTTGCTTTGTGTTTGTCATTTTGCAGCTATAATTTTAGGAGGCTGTGTGTTTCCTGTGACTGTTACACTTAGAATAAATTACATAGGTGGAAGAGAGATGCACTGTCAGTGCTCCGTGAAGAGTAATTTGCCTGATATGGGCTCACAAGGCATTATCCTTACAATGTTATAATTAATCAAGTACCTTTTGGCAAGTTAGTGTCAGCTGCAGAGCAAAAGACTTCTGTCACATCATGACTTGCTAGTCCTCATTAGCTATATAATAACCTTTAAAATTGCAGGGGCAGACTGACATTACTTAAACAGCGTACCTTTTAGCCCTGTGTGCASATGCTCAGCTAAGACCTAGTCACTTCCATAAATAGGTACTTCGCAATATTAAGAAAACATTCATAATCTGGCCCCTTAATTATTAGCTTTTTGTCCTGAAAGGCATGGTTGCTCATGAATTGCAAATTTTATTTCTCGCGTTTCAGAATATTTAAGTTCCTATTGGTGCMGAACAGCAAATTACTGAAGTAATTGTAGGAAATACACCTGTTTTTTACAACAAAAAYGTGGTTTCATGACTCACCCACAATTTACATGACTGYACAGTGTACAATAATATGTACTCAAGTCTGACTTCAGCTCAGTATTCAACAGATTGCATCTGGCCTGGGGTACRTTACTCCACAGCGAACCTGAGAGGGTTGTTGACAGTAGATACAAAATGGTGAAAATCAATCACACCATGCAATTAATTCCCCTGAAGYGACAGTAAGGGCAAACAGATTCTGCATTTACATCTGAACAACACATCTGAAAGAGATACACAGAATGAAAAAAAACCTGTATTAGAAAAATCACTGCCAGTTCTTCCTTCTTTTCTTGAGCAGAGAGAAATARCAATCACGCTGCAAGCTTTGAGCATCACAGCTTAGTCTTTGCTCTCTCTTTGATTTTGGATGCTTTCATTTTCTCATGCACAAATAAAAGCACCTTGAGGTGATCTAAGAGGCATATTAATGGCTCTTTATGAGAAGAAATGTTCAAGAYTCTGAAAACATGGTCTTCTGAGGAATATTAAATTGGATCTCAAGAACAGAGATGTATGAAATCAGAAGATATTTTCAAAAACTTTTGTCAGTAATTTTGTCTAGTTGCCAGTTAATCACTAGAAGAATGCCTCATTTTTGCTTTCCAGGTGCTCTCTAAAGGGACAAAGAAAAAAAAAATTAAAAAGAAGAGCCGTGTATTTTGTGAAGAGGAAAATGAGAGAATTAAATCACGGTGAGGTACGTGTGCCTAGTACTTGTTTTCTGATTCTCTTACATGCATCTGTGATAGCTCTTTCATTTTAATGAGCTTCATCTTTCCTGTTTTCCTACAGTCATCGACAGGATTTTTCCAGTGCAGTATATGGGCCACTTGTAAGAAGTGTGAAGAGTAGCCCTCAGACCACCTGTGGGGTAGAACCAGAGAATCACCAGGGCAGAGGAAGGTCTCTGCTACTTCACCCGAGGAAAGATGAGCTGCATTTCCACTGCCTTTCCACACCCACTTCAGACTCATCCTTATGCTGAGTATGTGAATGTGTATGAGAGTGCCTGGGAGCTTCCCTCATTGTCTTTGAGGAGGTGGTGTTGCAGCTCAATGACACCAGGACAGCTATGGGAGCTCTGACACTGGAGATGACTTAGCATATTTTAATGGGATTTTTGCATAAATATTTCAATTTGCAGTTCAACTCAAGCTTTGTAATTACAAGAACATCAGAAGGGTTTATACACACACACACACACACACGCAAAAAAAAAAAAAAAGCAGCTAACATCACAGTGCAATTCATAAATACTGTACAAAGCTATTTTCTGAACTGCCTCTTTCTGTAGATAAAAATAACCCAGGTCTATCCTGAGAATCTAAACACCAGAAGTCAACTAAAATAACTCAAAATAATTCCCTTGTTATGTGCTTTTAAGACTGTTGTTCATATCATAGTTTTCAATGTTTGGTGTTTGCAGTGTTGATCCTGCAGTTTTATTAACTCTTAATACCACCAGGTGGCTAAAAAGTGAAGCAAGAACTGAATGAAAGAGAAAAATGGGATTGAAGGAGGAAACAGTGTTAGTATTCCTAGAACATGACAATCAAATAGCCAAGAGAGAGCCTTTCAGAGATCACAMCCTTGGTATTTTTATTTTCTTCAAGTTTATAAGTTGGAAATTGAGGTAGAACAGTTAAGTACAGGGGCAAGGCAGGTTAACAAAAAAGGGCACAGATCATCTCTGACAGAAAGTATGTGGAACATTTTTAACCAGATTTTTCCTCATCTGTTTCTAAGAAGAGAGTGTATTTAAATTTATATGTTCAGTTTACAGTCTGGAGAGCATATATGAACGCATTGATGGTTAATTTTTCTGCTTTCTTGTATTCAATACTTTTCTGATAGGGTTTTTTTCTACCAGCCAAAGCAAATTTTGATTCTTATGTAGGTTGGGTAAACAATTAATACARGCATTTTCCTTTTCCATTACATAACATCTGCATTCTTCTTTRTTTTAGGAACCATTTGCTTGTTTCTCTTTTGTTCTCTCTTTTTAACCAACCCTGATAAAACATGTTGTTTCACTTGCTAGAGGAGTAAATTCAGAAAAGTTCCTGAAATAATGTCAGTATAAATTCCAGAGTACATTTAGTAAATAGAATTGTTCATTTTTTCATCATAAAAATCTACAGAAGGAAAGAGAAGGGAATTGMAAAATATCAGGTGAGGAACTGCTTTTGCATTCAAGTTATGAGGCCAATATGATTTCATTCATAAACAAGAGCTAAAAACTTAAAAATCTCTACAATTAATGAGATAATGGAAGGGAGCCCCCTCATAGCATATAAACCAGCCAATGYGATGTGAAGTTATCTTTGAGTTGTGAGGAATTTTTTAATTTTTCTATGTGTAGAGGATTTGTTCTGTATACAATACACAGCACACCACAAATGGCTTACAGCACCTAGATTTATGCAGTAGTTTTTAATTTCTGATGCCAAAACTAAAAACTATGGCAATCATGACAATTCTATCACTGATCCTGTGACTCTGTGATCAACTCTTTTGGATATCTTAATCCTTTGGCAATTTTTTTCTGACTGGAGTTGGGGTTTTTTTCTCATGAATAAGTAGATAATTTCCATAATTGTGTATTAACAGACTTGTACTCAATTTGGAGAGTCTGATAGGTTCAGTGTTATGTCCACTTCAAAATCTGTGGAATTTTTCAGAATGTACCACAGGTGGAAACTTTTTGTGCATTAATATTATGTGACACATGCTGTAATTACTGAAGTATTTAAAATTCTGTCCTGAAGTTTTCCATCCAGTACATTGATGGTTTCTATGTTACTTCGATGTAGGTAATAGCAAAAAGATTCTGACAATTCTATCTCAGTAGAAGCAAACCAAACACACAAAAAAAAAAAGCCTAAAAAAAAGATAATTTGCTGCATTCACAGAAAACTTTGTATCACTTATTTTGCCATGAAATGAAACTGAAATCTCATGTCACTGTACAACAGAGCAAGACTATATACTTTGCTCAGAAGATASTCTCTTTTTCACATACTCKGATGAAACAGTCTGCACCATCCCTCACCTGTGTATACACTAACTTTGTATGTTGTGAAGCTGAGCTGTAGCGGTCTGTGCTCACTATGACAATGTTCAGTCTTCTCGTTTGATTCATTTCACTGACAGAGAGTAGCTAGGAAGGACTTGCCTGTGCAGAAGACTGAAGATGTCTTTTGAGCCCCATAACCTTCT